>CM023358.1:1091503-1264180 GCA_013282895.1 Eriosoma lanigerum | reverse complement strand
AGTAAATAATTAAAAAATATAAAATTTATAGAAAAGTGAAAAATATAATGGTTTTAAATTTAATTAGGTATGTAGGTGAAACATATTTTGAAAATCAATGTAATATTATAATTTAACTTTTTAGCTAAGATAAGTTTATTTTATTTTCATTTAACTTGGTACTCTTTTAAGTTGTTTAAAATTAAAATTAAATTTAACTAAAACTATTATATAATAATTTGAATTTTTTTTGACATTTTAATTTTTTTAATTTTCCAACACTTCAATTTAAAATTTCAAAAATATACATTATTTAAAAAAAATAGGGTTAGCATACGATTAATATAGCTATTGTCCTTAATTTATAAAATAGAATATCTAAAAAACTACTCGTTGGAATTTTGAATTTAACATATCAAAAATTTTAGAAAAATTAATTGAATAATATTATGTAGAAAAAAATATAGTCCCCATTTAAAAAACCATAGTTGGTATTACAACATTCCTACATCCCTTAAGTGAGATAAAAACTCTAAGTATTGTAAAATACAGGTTCAAATAAATTAAAATGTCAGAAAAAAAATTCCAAAATATGTATTATTAAAGCAAAAAAGGAAAGTGAGCACGCTTAATAAATTATTCTCTATATTAAAAAGATTTGGTTAGTTATAGTTACTCTCAAAATATCTAAGTATTTAATTTTCAAATTAATCAGAGCTAATAAGTAAATATTAATATTTAATTTTTATGTAACTATTATTTTTTAAATTAATTATATAATTTAAATTTAAATTTAAAACATATAAACAATGATAAAGAAATGACAAGATATAAACAATGTTATAAGATATTATTTAAGCAAAATTAAACACTAAAGAAATCTGAAATATATAAGATATAATTTAAAGAATAGACTAAAAATGAAGGGGAATTTATTTTTATGTTGCAATTTAATTTTTTTTTTAAAAAACGGAAAAAAATATGTTAAAACAAATTATCAACATAAGACAATTTTAGTATCAATAATTTATAATATTACATTTAGTACTTTATTAGATTTTAACTAAGAAATAGAATCGATATTCATAATAATATATTTAATTTAATTAAAAAATGATTTAATTATGTTTATGTTTATGTTTATAAACTATACCTACTTAGACGGTTTTACTTGAAAAGAAAAACATTTAGATATTTTAATCAAATATTGATTTATACTGAATTTTAAAATGAAGGAATATTAAAAATAAATAAATATTATAATGCAAATATAATCGTACTTTGTAAAACAAAAAGTATTCTTTAATATAATTTCATTTTACATTTTTTTAAATGCCAAAAGTTTTAAATTTAAAATATTTTCCTCTATTAGTTATTTAAGTATAAAATCGTAACGTGAAAGGAAATGGACAAACAATTTAGATATTTTACATTTTTAGTTTTTATTTTAAAATTATAATAGGTCCGAAAAATAGTTGAAATTAAAAAAGTTAGAAACCAAATTTTTCATTAATTCTACTTATTTATAAATATTATAATAACCCTTGAAAAAAAATTTAAAAAAACCTGATCATTTTCTCATCGCAAATAAAGTGCCATATAACTATATTACTATATGTTTATAGTAAATATATTTCACTATTTTACTATAGCAAGTACAAAATTCATTTTTTAAATATAATTAAAATTATATTATATTTATAATTTGACTTACATAAGAAATCATTGGTAGATTGAAAGCAGCGGCCATTCTAGCTTCATGAAAACACGTCTCTTGAGGTCCAATGTAAGCCGATACATTCTTCTTCCACAATTCCGCCGTCTCGAGGATACTCGTTGATTCTTCTCCGTATGTTTCGGACACCAAAAAACTGAGCGAATGGCCTATATGTTGTACAAAAAATAAAATAAAAAACGAAATCGACAATAAAAAATATTTTATTAGAACAAAACGAACGGAATGAATGTATTTTTCTTCCTTCTAAACGATCGATATGTTACGAAAAACCTATAATTTTTTTCAATTACTAAGAAATACACTATGCGTATTTCTCCATTCTCCCATTTATTATGTTCTTTTCAATATAAAAATCCCTCATGCGATTTTATACGCTTTTCATCGATTTCCTATGTATTGTAAAATACATTAATAAACTCGTTTTTATGTAATATAATAAAAGATTAAAGAATAATATTATACTAAAAAAGTGTCTGAATTTTTTTTTATTTATTCAGAATTGAAATCAGAACTATGATTATAAAATGAGGAATTCTTCTTTTATTTACAGAATTGCTCAAAATATAGCAAATTTCTTAGGCTATGTAAAAATATAAATATATTATATACTTATAGATTATTTAAATTAATACGAATAATAAATTCATCTAATAAACAAGTATCAGGTCATCTTTAGAAGTTAAAAAATATATCGAAAATACGTTACGCAATATGAAATATTTAACCTTATATAATATACCCGATTATTTAATAACATTGACATAATAATATGATATAATTTTTATACCTATACAGAATTAAGATATAAAGATATTTGGGATTACTCAACAAAGACGCAATTTAAAGTTGCTCAGCCAATTTTATCAAGCGGAACCTTATTCCAAAATAAGTTTACCAAAAACATTATTTATATTTGTAAAGAAAAGTTACACTGAGGTCTTAAAAAAAGGTAAAAAGGAAAAGTTAAATTATTGTATTATTATTATACACACACACACACACACACACACACATTTATATATATATACTAGGTTTATATACTGTACATTTTACAGATTAATAAGTAAAGTGTATTTTAATTAGGACGCTCGAAATTTATCAGGCATTATAATTTCGATAAAGATTTATCCATAAAATGTATTGTAGATTATTTAGTAGTGTATGATAAATCATCATAGAAGGTTGTAGTATTAAACAACGTGTGCAAATTATTAAGTTTTATTTTGAAAATTAGTGCTCCGTTCGAGACGCAGTTGAAAATTGACCAACATTTTGAAAAACAAATCATCTATAGTGACGAGGCTCATTTTTAGATGAACGGTTATCTGAACAAACAAAATTGACAGATTTAAGTCGATAACAATCTATACGAGGTGTATCAGCATCTAAAATGCATCCCGAGAAAATCACTGTTTGGTATAAATTTTGGTCTGATAGAATCATCAGTCCATACTTCTTCCAAAACAAAACTGGCATTACCAATAACTGTCAACGGTGAGCGCTACAGATCGATTATATAAGCAACTTATGGCTTAAAATGAATTAAATGGATACTGATGACATGTGGTCAGGACGATCATACAGCGCAGTCCGATACAATCTGCGCGAACGACTTGAAGGCAGGATTACGCGGATTACACGCGCGATGTGAACTAGCCACCGAGATCGTGCGATTTAACGCCTGTAGATTTTTTTTCTTTGGGACTATTTTAAATCACATATTATATGGTTATGCTGGGATAAATTGCAAACAATTGATGACCTTAAAACAAATATAATGAACACTATCCACCAAATTCAGCCACATTTATGCAACAAAGTTATCGAAAACTGAACCTCCCGAAGAAAAACCGTAGTGGACATTTGAACGATGTAATATTCCATACATAATTGACATCTAATATTGTTTCAAATTAAAAAAAAAATTGTTAGTATCTCACACACAATCTGTTTTATTTACATTTAAATGTCAACACCCTTTATTAATAGCTTTATGTTTGTACTTAATCTGTTTCAAAAGAATATGTTTCGTAAGTTAAATTATATACAAACATTGATTTGTTTTGTTTAAACTAAATAAAAATTACATTTATTGTGTATAGTTAGGTACTTACTATATACCAAATCATTGTACCCTTAAAATATTACGTTCTAAATAGTTATTTGTATAAAATTAGTCATAAATACTTTATTCGTAAAATGTGTAATACAGTACAACCTAACTTTAACTAGATAATATAGCTTAACATTACCTATCAGATAAATCATACGTTTTATTAATTACAAATCTTAGATACTCTACGATTTTCCGATTTTTAATACATTGATTTTTGAAAATATATTAAAATACGAAGTATAAAATGGTCAAACTACTTATTTAATTAGTTCAAAGTTAGTTCAAAAAGCTAAATGTACATAATAAATAGTGTGAATAAATACTGAAGTTAATATTAAAAATTATAAATATTAAAGAGTGTAAATTTCGAAATATTTTATGTACAGTCTACGAACAAAAACGTAGGTTTCATTAGTATTTAAACATTAACAAACACATAAATTTATTAAGTACTTATTATTTTTTATTAAAATGAAATATTTAACTATAGAATATTTATAGTTAAAAAAATATTAAAATTATAAAAAATAATGTTATTCTCATTTGCCATGGACACAACCCAGATGTGTATAGCCTTATTAAAAACATTCTGGCAATGACTGATATTTTATTAGTGTTGTTGACAGCAAATGTTACAATTAAAATACTATAATTGTATACCTACTTAAATATAATTTAATATATAGTATTAATATAATAGTCTTAAAAAAAATAATATAATTAATGATTAATTTTATAATTTATTATGATTAAAATAAAATAATAAGTTGTATATAACATATTTAATAGATAAATAATAAATAAAAATAAAGTGTTATAATAATATTTAAAATTTAAGTTTGTAAATGTTATATAGATTCTAGACTATTACGAATAGTAATATCATTGATTATAGAATAGACTATTCTATAATCAATGGTAATATCATAAACTCAAATATATATATATATGCATTACATTTTAGATTCTGAGCGAAGAGTATTGGTATAGAAGAAAACTTTTTCAGGTAAAGGTTTGAAACAGATTTGTATATTTTATGTCTAAATATGGAACTTTGTAATTTATCCAAAGTTATCATTTTTTTTTCAAATATGTTTAATATTATTTACAATTTTAGATTTATCGGTTTGAAAGTATTATAGATGCATAATCATATACTACTCAACCTATTAACAAAATATTTTAAAAATCGATAGTTCAAATTTTGTTTTAATAATCCTTTAAAATTAGAATTTTGAGTAAAATCAAGGATATAATATAATATTTTTACGTTTGTAGCCAGACTAGACTCCTTTTTGGGCAGAAATAATGGTCCAAACATACAATGTTAAATAAATACAAATAAGGTAAGTATGCTTTAGGTAGAGAAACTTGTTTAGTTGGTAGGTACTTTATTTAGGTCACTTTTTGAAATCCTCAATTTTTTTCTAATGAAACAGGAAAAACCATTCATAATGGCAGAAAACAACAAATTCGCAGAATCTACATTAATGACGATCAATTAAATTTCAATATTTTATGATAACTAATTTTTCTACAGCATTTTATTTGATAAATAAATAAAATTAATAAAAAAAATATTATCAGCATATTGTATATTTGACTGAGTTTCGCTCAATATAATTGCACTTAAATCTTAATTATAATATAACACAAACTCAGTCCACCACTAATTTTGTCTAGGACCAAATCGACAAAGGAAGAATACCCAGAATCGACGTTCCGGCTTTTTTATTTTAAATTGTACAAATTATAATTTGTACGGCGATATTAAATCGGAATTATAAGATTATTAATTATAACAATTAATTTAATCGTTTAACGTCAATAACTGTATATTTATTAAAAATGATTATATTTACGCATTTTTTATTTTTTATTTATTTATTTTTTAATAACTTTATATTAGAACACTAAACTAATCTTTTAATTTTTAAAAAAACATTTATCCTTGACTTTTAGTATAGAAAATAGAAATTAAAATTCTCAACCTTGTTAATTAATTATATCCAACAAGAGTAATTCACAACTAAGTTTAATATAATATGTATTCCGATTTTAATACCTTTATCCTTAAACGGCCCAGCGTTTATTTCTTCGGTGGCTAACGATAACGCCCCGCTGATCAAGCGACCGGGTTTCGAATAATTAATTTCACCGGGCCGTCTCCTCGAACCGGTCAAGTAGCCGAGAACGAATTCGTCGGTCTGTCCATCCACGGCCAACTGCAACAACGCAAACACGATCGGCCAAGACATGACCCGTCGATAAATTTAGCCGCCGACAAATCTGAAATATAATAAACGAAAATATGTATTTATTATAAATTCAAAGAAAAAACAACATTTATATTCAGTATATTAGTTAATAATGATAACTTACGTAATATTTCATTCGAGAAAAAATACTTAAAACAATTTAAAATTACTAATAATTTAATACTATTAACAGTTTAATTACAATTATCATATAATAATTATATATTTCCCGCATAACAAATACAATATGTAGAATCCATCGAACACATTTAAAGATAAATATTATATATAATCCCTTCTAGAGTAAGATAAATGTGACGCGTTTTGTGTTAAAACAAAATAATATAAATAAATTATAATATTTCTTGAGAAAATGGAAATAGAAATTCCCACGCAATCGTTGACTTTAAAATCAACATATAGTTGCATTTATGCATTTTTTTTTTTAACTTAAAGAATGTTGTTTCATCATTTGAATATTTCCTTTTAAGGAAATTCACAACAAATCTATCCCACTTTTAAAATATCACAGAGAAGGACAAAACTAGTTTCAGGTTGTGACTTTAGAAACTGTCGTAATATATTTGTTTAAATTATTGAACTGTTTATTTTTGTCAATGTTATATGCAATGGATATAGCTGATCAGTTTTCTCATTATCAGATAAAGTATATTATTAATAACGGAACATTCTTTCAAGTTTGTCGATTAGTTTTAAACGCTACGTCTATTATACAAAAATATACTATTGAGTTTAGTTAAAGTTTAAATTAATAAAATCGTTAAAATATTCTATGAACATTAATTATTTCCATATTGTAACTATATTATGATATAATTAATGGTTTATGATTTATTCATTCAATCCAATTATTTAGTAATTTTATTTTGTATATTTAAACACAATTACGCTTAAGATTATATTAACAGATTATACAATAATATTAATATATTTTTATTCACAAACTTATTAATTGGATAAAGTATAAATGACAAACTATAATTGCGAAAAACATTTAAACTAAAATAATTTGTAATCTGTAACAATTAAAAACTCAAAACAATAGTATATCGTTTACAATTTTTTTAATATTTATTAATAATATATTTACATATTAATTAATATTATGTTCATAATGTAACTCAAATCACAATTTAATAAAATGCGTATGCATCTTTATACTCCTAGTATTTATAATTCTTAAATATTATAGTATTAATGTTATAGAAATCACAAACAAACAAAATAATAAATTGCCAATGACAAATGGTATCTAAATACCTATTATTACCAATTTTTATATTATATAAATACTAGTATTTATAGTATTTATAATCAATGATAATACGTTAGTTGTTGCTACTTGTTAAAATTTAAAAATAAATATCTAATTCATGAATGAAATTCTATTAAAAAGAATATATATTTATTGATATAATAAACAAATACGATTTTTTTTTAAATTTATTATAAAAATGAAAAATTAAGTAAATAGGGTTTTTGGCTCAAATACTCATATTTTGTATATAATAGTGTCTCATTAAGTACGCGCGGGTTGTGTTTATTAATGATTATCATTTTATATTATAATTTTATGGTTCCGCTTAATATTATAAATTGAGCATTCATTATTTATGAAAACAAAATAAAACTATTTAATAATAACGTTAATGGACTAATTTCTGTAACGAACTAATGGATATTAAAATGATAATATTAAATAACTCTTCACTTCTGCAGTATATTAAAATCAAATTAATCGATTAGGTATTATAAAATATCAATATTTAATTATATTATTATGATATTATTCACATGATTATTATTATAATATATTATAATTTAAAATATACAAAGTTGCCAATGTTAACTGTAAATTTTAGAATGCAATATCGAACTGGGATAAGTTATATTTTATAGGTTATTATAATTTATTTTCATATTATACGGAAATATAGTGGACAGTGGTGTTTTCGATTACTAAATGTTTAAACCAATTTTAATTTCGTGTTAAAAATTTTAAAAATATTTATCATTATTTACGTGGGTACACTAATGCACACATAGGTACTCGTACTATTTGAATTGAATTTTGAAAACATAATATTTTTTTCCTCATTTCAAGCAGTTTTCTTATTAATAATATGACAAACACATCATGGTCTGCGTCTGCGACGGTGGTTTTATAGTGTCCGTGTTAAATACCAGTTAAGCTGGTAAAACTATTGTCGTGTAGCCTAGCAAAAAGGCACAGACTTACACATACATATACACATACTATACGATATTATAGTATCCAAAGAGTCCTCTCATCGTTAATCGGTTTACTTTTGTACCTTCACCGAATATCTGTCTAAATAATATACCGTTCGACCGTTGTATAATATAGTATGTGTGTGTGTGTATGTATACAGAATGATCAGGATTTCTTGTTAAAAAAATTGAATATATGTATGAAATTCCATTATTTTTATAACATAATATACTGATCACTCTGTATACACCGAATATATTATTCCTGTAATATAGCCTTTAACGAATTCCTACTGCGAGCCTTGTGAATATCGAGGAAAACGGTCACGTGCTCAAACCGAAGGATTAAATAACGCATCACCAAATCTTCGTGACGCGTGTAGAGAAGTAAAAAGACTTGCTATAGGAATTAACTTCGTATCCATATATATATATACAGGGTGTGTCATAAAATTTTTACATTAGTCAGTATAATGTCAATGGAAAAATGTCAATATACTCGCAATACACTCTGTATATACGGATATAATAATATAAAGCATCGCCTTTGCGGTATAAGAAGTAACAGTCATCATAGTTGGCTGTGGCTGTTTCCTTTTAGAACACAGCAGTGAAGGATATCAAGTAAAGGAATTTAATATCTGTATACCGCAACGCACCCTAATTTATGGTCTTTGGAAAAAATACATATATGCCTACTGCGAAAAACACACAAACGTCAAAACAATAATAGTAAAATATAATAACAGTAACATACCACTTAAACATTAAACTATATACAGAGTTATTAGAATTATATTAGTTCTGTAACACAATATTCTGATCACCCTGTATAATATAGCGAAATTAAAGTTATCCAAAGGTAATCTTTGGAATGCTGAAAACTGAATGGTATTTAAATTTGTCTATAATATATTATAAATATTGTATATGTATAATTGTATCTATAGATGTATGATATAGTTTTTGTTCATGAACTGATTTCGACTGAAATTGAAGAAACAGGAAGATTACGATTAATAATTTTCATAAAATATGAAATAGATAAAAGTACTATTAAAAATACCTCAACATACATACAAAAAAAAATAATAATGTTATTCTGTGTCCTACCTTATGTATTCTAAGTCCCTGACTATTGTCATAACCTGACAATTATACAATGCTTTGTTATGTTTGTATTTAATATAAGAAATAAGAAATAAAAATAATATCAATAAAATCATTATATGATAATATGTATTTTTATATCAAATAATGTGTAACGGAAAAATTATTTATTATTAAAGTAATGAAATTCAAGTTCGTCAAAAATGTAAATTCCTTAAAGTTTGCCGATTTATTTCTAAGTGGTTTTTCTGTATCAAAAAACATTGAGCATTTCAAAAAACAATCGAAATAAAATATCAACAAGACAAAATTTTTGGCTTGTGTTAATCGGAGCAGTTCTACTATTCAAAAATTTGCTTTCAGACATAAAAATATTATATTCCATTGATTTCATTTTAAATTCCAATTTTAGATGTTTATTCAAAATAATTGATTCTGTTAATTTACTAAAAGTTTTAAAATTGGATTAAATAATATAGAAATAAATATATTCCTATTAAATTTTCAAATTAAATTAAATATAATTAACAAAAAAAAAAAAAAAAAATACATTTTTAGAAAAAATATTTATATTTTATATTTCGTCATAAAATCAATGTAACAATTCCAAATTGTTTTCCCATATGTAGAATACCTATAAAAAAATTTTAAAAATGTTTAAGTCCCAATACATTTAAAATTACAATACTTATCTAAAATTATTTAAAATCTTGTATGTCAAAATTATAGTTTCCATGCATTTTGAAGTTTTTCGGTAGTTTTTCTTCTTACAAAAAGAAGTAATTCGAAATTCGAAAAAAGAGCTAATTAAAGTGCCAACTAGATAAAATTATCTACCAAATGAATACCATATGTGTGGGAATAGGGCCATTATTTCTGCCAAAAATTGTACTTTAAAACATAAAAATGCATACATCATTGAAAATCAATACATTCTTCGCTTCATTCAAATTCGAAAATATAAATTTATAAGTAATTATTAGCCTTGTTCAACATAAAAGATAATCAATTAATGTACTAAAAAATTATTTATTAATTCTGGTATACAATTTTAAACTTAATGGTCTCAATATTTTAGCACTTAAAATTAAAATACTTGAAAAATCAATACTAAAGAAACATAATTACGTATTAAGCGATATTATACCGGAAACATTTTTCAAACTGTCATCGTCTTTTGAAATTTTAATAATGTTTAATATAAAAATACATTGTTAATAATTATTAGTGTTGGCGTTATAAAAAAGCACACGAAATTAATGACTTAAAAACTTAAATTACCATGTAGATATCATATTAATAATAAAAATAAATAAATTAAAAATATCAAAAAATTATTATTTATCCTTTCAAAAAGTTTTATAGTGAGAAAAATATATACAATATAATATTAATAAAATTATTATACATCTATAACGTGAACTACTTTCAATTAAAACGAGCCCGCCGAAAAATGCATTAAAAATATACAACTCTTTTCCTTCATACATTACAATTTAATATAAAATAGTCCACGATTCTATAATAATATTTCAGGTCAAAATTGATTATTAATTTGTTAAATATTATAAATAATAATAAATTATATAAAATTATACATTGTTTATTCAGATGCGAGTAGTATACTTATTATAAAATTATATTAGTAAAAGGTTAACCGTCGACCAAATAATAAATTGATATTTTGTTTAAATTATAAAAACATTTTTTTTCGTAAATTATTTAGAAAATAATAAATGGTACACGGAGTTAAAACTTTTAAAAATATATATAAAATCACGTATCATAAAATACGTACTACGTACACGCGTATGTGAACAATACTACACTGATTATGGCCAATATTATGTATACGCAATTCGATCAGTACTACTACGCGGTGGAATCATTAACATGTTTATCGCGGAGTTCATGTCAGAATTTGATCGCATTTCATGTCGGAACGTCAGTGAATAAATTGCCTGCTGGCGATAAGTTCGTACATGTATAAAGTTGGAAAAACATTTAAATATTTTTATCACTTCACTCTTTCTCTTCTCTCTCTCTCTCTCTCTCTCCTCTTCTATTCTCATCTATCTCATTGTAAAATTACTTTTTACAGAAATGAAAAAAAATGTAATAATACCGCGATAATATATACGTCATCCTTATCACATCCACAATGATGGCATTGGCAACTGACCTAAAAAAACCAACTTACCGAAACCCGTATTGGAAATGCGATGCAGGCGAGTAAAAAATATACATGTCATATTATAATATAGTGAGTTATATCTACGCAAATGCTGTGACCCGCTGAAACATTAATATTATATATATACCTAATCGGAAAAAGCTCATTTTTTCAGCGTCAAACACTATTAAAAAATACAATCAAGGGGGTGCCCGCATAGAAAAAAAAAATAACGAAATTACTGGTAGATACATAATTATTTACGTTTTTTCACGGGACTCATGTTAATATTATAATATTATTGTCTTTTGATTACATGTAATTTAACACTGTTTATTATTATTATATAAATTATATGGAACATAACAGTTTATTTTGTTGTTCAATAAATAGCATCACCACACATTTAATTTAATTCACATTTAATATTATACAATTCGTATATTGAATTCGTATTGAATTTATTTACACGAGTAAATCACATGCGGAACCATTATCGGTCAATATTATATACGCACCGATGTGGATAATATTATATTATTTACGTGCAAAAAATATAAAATAATGAAAATCCTGTGAACTTTCACATCGACTGTTGTTGTTCACTACATACACACGAATGTATCGTTCGTTGAACAATTTTTTTCAAAAGAGTGGGTTTTCACTAAACTTCGAAAACAATGACGAAATATTTTATTAATATTATCTAATTTTCGTATAGAAGAATTTTTTTAAATGTTTCGAAAATATTAAATTAATTTATTAATCAATATATAAAACAAAATTATTTATATACCTACATTTATTTTCAATTAATCATTCTAATTTTTAATTAAAAAAAAAAAAAAGAAATACCCTATTATAAAAAAAAAAATAATAATAATAAGTCAATAACTATTAATAACATTATGCACAGGTACTGATACAATTATAGTGTTTCAAGATTATGTTTAGAAGAAAATATTAAAGAAAATGATAACTCGTATAAATATTAATAGATACTAAATCATTAGTACCTACTTATGTACTGTTTATACACGTATGTTTATATTTTAACACATGGGTGGTAATATCTAACTTGTTAGTAGTTATGCGACCATTTGATATTTAGTTAAGAAATCTTCTTGCACAGCTAGACAAGTAATAAACATATTGTTGTTTCGTAGAATTTAATTAACTTTTTATGTTTTACCAACTAAATACATAAAACATTTAGATTATGGAAAACTATATTACTTGTAAAGTTGTAACTAAAATATTGGATACCTAGTCAAAATGTATTTGTATTTTATTTTAATAGAAAGCTTATACATTTATTTCATATTTTATAATATTTAATTTTTGTTTGTTTTTTTGTTAAATTTTTGATGAAATATTGTATTCAAACAAAAAATAAAATATAAACTAAATACGTATTTTTATGAAATATTATAACACTTCATTAAAAAATAAAACTTAAATAAACTTTAAAATAATATAATACTAAATTTTATAGTTGTATACTCTGAAATCAGTTGTTTTTAATTCTAACATAATGATATGCGGTTAAAAACACAATATAACTAATAATAATGTAATTTAAAATACTTGAAATATAAATAAGTAAAAATGATTTTATAATTAACTTCTAAAATAATATTAAATACATTTTAAACAATGTAACATACGCTTAGATAAAAATATTTAAATTTTCATTATTTATTCTTGTACATTTATTTATTATAAATAAATTTAAAAAATACCAAAAAATTTAATTATAATTTTATACATTTACAATATATTTTTTACATTTATTTCTTGTATATTTATGAAAAGATACCTAATAATTTTTATACATTTTTTTATTAATCACGTAGACAGTAAAAGACATATATATATGTAATAGATACTACATAAAACTATGAAAGTTTAAAAGATATATTTTTTAATTAAATTAATTTTAAAAACTATAATGCGTGATAAAATAACACCTATAAAAAGATTATACTAGATTCAAAAATTATTTAAATTATTAATTCAAAGAATTTGTATCAAAACTATCTCACTCATCTTTAGACGCTCTCACAGCTCCCTTTATCTCGCGTCAAGACATAAAAAAATGTCGAAGGATATTATAAAATCAATGAAAAAAAGTTTGACTTAAAATAACGTTATCCCTCATATTTGTTGCCTTCGTCTATCTAACGGAAAATATAGCAAAGTCAGAGTAACGTATAAATTAAATTGAAATTTAATTTAATTAAAGTAAATATTAAATTCTACTTTTCGTAGAAAATTTATAAGTGTTTTAAATTTTTCATGTTTTAAATAAATATAAGTTTACTGTCTGATGACATTTTGTATAATGCACATGAGAAAACCTTGAAAATGTTCCATTTTTTTAAATTTAGTAATGAATGTTTAATCTGTAAATTTAATTCAAATTCTACAATTACACGTACCATCTCTTTGCAAAATTCCTCAGCACATAACTCATATGCTGCGTACTTAACTTTTATACAATAAAATAACGTTTATCAGTATTAAATTATAGCCAATAAATAATACTTATTTCGAGTATCTAAAATTGTAAAATCAATAACGGTTAAATTATCATAGTACAATTATTAATAATATAATGATAGGGTTTTATAGTTCTGCATAGGTTTTGGAAGTTTTAAAGTTTTTTGTAGTAACTTGTTTAGTTAATAAATTAGTCTATTATCTCACGATGATCATATATGGCTATAGTAACTCAATAAACATCATGTATACCTAGATATTATAGGTACTTTAGTACTTAGTTATGAAGTAGACACAATAATGTGTGCATTAAAATTAATTAAAAGGTAAATTTATTTTTTATGATAATATATCAAAACATTAGTTTTAACAAGTTTTCAAATTGTTTAATATAATAACATAATACAATAATAGTTTTTCAAAAAAAGAATTCGTGTGTAACTAGTGAAGTCGATTTGTTATACACACTAATTAAAAAAAGTATAACATAATAAAATAAAATTTGACTTTCTGCTTAAATTTTATAATTAATTACATAAATCGAAGAAATAATTATTCGTTAATACATTTTTTAATATAACATAAATACGTTTCTCAAAAGTTTTTTAGTAAGTAGCCAATTTGTTATATTTAGTTAGTTAATACCACAAGAATAACACAACTTCTATAACAAGTAATAATGACAATACAATTAAACATTATGATAATATACATGAATACGTTTTTTTCATCAACTATGATAATATTTCTTCTACTGTTCAGTTCTAATATTATTTATAATAAACTCTTATATATATATATATATATTTCGTAGTTTTTAAATTTAATGATGCAACAAAATTTGAAATTTGAATATAGATATTATTCACGTTTAAAGATAAATAGGTTCAATTTAGTATAGTTATAATGTAGTAACATACATTTGGCTTTACGGGAATGTTTTTAAAAAATATGCATCAACAAAAATTATGAATTTATTGGATTATAGTAAAATACATTTGGCTACAGTGATGTATATTCATATTAGGTCAAGGCTACCTAGTCCGGAGTAGGGATACATGGATAATCATTATGTATTATGATATTATATTCATAGATATTTTAACTAGATATTACGTTATTTGAAATTTAATTTAAGTCATTCGTATATTTACATCAAAACCATTAGTTATAATCGAATTTCGAGAAATACAATATTTTTCACTAATTAAAATATTTTGTACATTTTAAATAACTTAACATCCTCTTAAACTTCTTTAGACAATTACGACTATATAGAAATTTTATAATTTTAATTGTATATTTGATAGCAGTAAATATATGAATAAATTATCCATAGAATAAAACAATATACGTAATACTCAAATCTTATACGTTGTAGTCTATAGCCTAATAAATACTACTATTAATGAAAGAAGACTTTTTATTGCAAATTTTATGGTTATCATGATGCAAATAATCTAGTGTTTAACACACACAAGTAAATATTTGATTTTACATTTAAACTCTCAAATATATAAAATTAAGTGTATTTAAAAGAGCCAAAATTAAATTAAAAAAATTATTATTAGACATTACTTAATATACGTAATACGTAGATACTATTTTGATACTCGACTATTTATTAATTTAACTAATAAATACTTATATTTTAAACTATTTTATTAAATATTTTAAGAATATATTTTGTAATTAAAAAAGATACCTATACTATGATTAATAATTAAATACTAAAACGCTTAAGGTCTTAAGAGACATGGATGGGTATCTTTATAATGAATTTCAATATGTAAATGAATTAAATAAAAATAAAGAGCCATGCAAATATTATTATAAAAGCGATCGAATATAAATAAATCGATGGGCTAACATTATATAATTTAATTAAATATTAAATTAACATGATTTTACACTATTTTCAAAATATAATAATGTAAACAAATTTTACAAGTTATATTAAAAGCAAAAGATTTTTAATTTAATTTTGTTAGTAATTTAAATTTGTAGACTTAGGTATTTTATCCATTTTTGCTTTGTGACTGAATCCGTAAAAAAATAGGCATTTAAAGTCCTAAATTAAATATTTTAAAGTAGGTACGTATACATAGGTATGGGTATATAGGTATCTATGGTTATAAGTTATCTATATCAATTTATCGCTAGCTATCATAGAAACGGTTTGATATATTTTTTTATCGGTTAATGACCGCGTTAGCTATCAGAATTTTTTGTCGAACTATAAAATTTTATCCCCTTTACAATATTATACTCTCTACAATGTTCCGTCATCAAGTAGACAGTAATATAATATGATAATAACAAAAATGTCTGTTGTTCGCATCTTACCGCATGTTATTGGTCCATTAACACGCGTTTCACTTGCATAACCGTAAAAAAAAAGTAAACATAATAAAAATAAATCTATTTTCTCTTGGCCACCGGTGCGCACGTGATGACACAATATAGTATAATATTACACAGTGTTATTATCTGTTTTTGTTCTTTATTTTTATTGCTCTTATTATTATTGTTGTTTAGAAATTTTCGGATAATGTCTGCGCTACCGCGACAGTTGAAGGGTCGACGAGCAAATTTCAATTTTTAAAAATAAATATATATTTTATTGAAACTTTATTTACCTGCTGCGAACAAACGTCGATCTCTGCCGGTATGTTCCGGTGACAGTTAACCGCACGGTTGTCCCTGCGGTCGTTTCAATGATAGTCGTCGTCATTTCGTGCAGCTATTACATCCGGCGGGTTTTGTTGATTTTTCTCTGTTCTGCCGACGGTCAAAATATGAATTTCGCAAAACGGATAAACTATTTTTTAAACACTATATTGTCATATAACGCGTTTTGATGTTTATTTCACGAGAGCATAATATTATTTTCGTCGCCTTCGCGCGAAACTTTACACGCTCGTCGTCCGTATCCGGTGGCCGGAAATACGCGCACGCAACCGGCGGCACGTCGCGTACAACTGTTGACCGAGTGACACGCGCCAATAATAATAATAAGCGCGCGCGGCGGTCAACGCGGCTCGCGAATATACGACGCGCGGTGAAAGTATAAATTCGGAAAAAAAAATTCAAATACAATCGTCTGAAATTGCTTTGGGCGTGATCGCGGTGGAGTTTTAAGCGGATAAAATAACTTGCGAAATTCAAATAATATATTGTACTGTGGTATACTATATTACGAGATCAAAATATAGTGTCGCATAGCAAATTTGCAGCCGACGTTATGCGGTATACCTGATCAGGTATACATATTTATACCTAATTCAAACGGAGTATGGGTGCAGGGTACAATAATATACCTAATAATATGACGAGCGGACATCGACTAACCGCGACCGCGGTACACGACGAAAAGAAAAACCGCTATACGCGACAGAAAGAAAAATCGCGGGAAACGCTAACGCTGCCAACGTCACGCGCGAACAGGAACTTACGAAAGGATGGTCTCTCTCTCCCTCCGTCTCTTTCTCCTCCAACCCCTCCCTTTTCTGTCTCTCTCGCACACTTTGCGCGCGTCAACCGATCCGGCGAAAATTTCTCTGGCTAAATAGCCCCGCGGGGTTAATATCGGTTTTCCGTGACGTGAGTCGGTGGCAATGGTAATACACGTCGTTACATTATATTATTATTATTGTTGTATTGCTCGTACCAGAGATTGCACTTAAAATGCGTTTTTCATTCACTCGTGCGGATCAGATAAAATTCGCAGCGAAAATCGAATTCGTACGAATTCCTATGGACATTTTTTTTCTCGTTCTTGCCATATTATATAATATTTTTCTATAATTTGTCACGTAATAACATAACACCGAGTACATAATATGAGATATGTGAAGTTTTACATGCATTTCTCGAATAAATTACCTAATAATATACCAATAATTCATGAAATTTCCCTATGACGGTGGTGAATTTCTGACGAAAATTATCAATTTTCTTAAAACAACTAAATCAGTATTGTTTAACGTAAATAATAAAATACCCATTGCTCGATTTTCGAAAAATTTCATTGGGATGCTCAATCTAACGATTTAAAAACGGCGTTCCAAGAAAAACTGTGGTTTTTTCTCCACCCCTCATGAAGATATAAACAAATTATGTTAAATACTACATTTCAGCTACATATTTATGAATTCTATAATCTATGTAAGTTCAGTAAATGAATTTATATTTACTTAATTCACTACTTACAGTATTTTTAAATATTCATTAAAAAAAAAAAACAATATTATTTATGTAATTCCAATTCCTATTTTGATAGCAATACGCCAAATATCAACATCCTACATGCTGCAGTAGAAATAATTTTTAATATAAAAATATTTAAAATTTTAAAATTCACTACACTATCATTAATAACAATTTAAATTCATATACCTATAAGAAAAATTATTTTTTGCAAATTGTACTTATATAAATTAAATTAGTTATAAAGCTAATTCTTTTATAAAATATTTTAGAATACCTATATTGGTAATGGTAATCACTAATCACTAATCAGTCCTGTTTAAAATAAATTTAAAATTAAAATATGCTTTTCCATCATACTAATATTTGATAATATTTGATTTAATTATAATGTTTTGTTATACCTTATACATAATAAATCATTGTCATATCAATCAACTTTTAATCAACTTTGGACATATTTTAAGAATGGTTTTTAACAATATTTTCCTCAGCCACTGCTGTCATTCAAAATTTCAAACCTCGAAAAAAAAAAACAAAAAACGTCAATTAATTTAACAGTTAATATTTTGTTTATTTTAACTTGTATTTTATGGGCACTGAAAACATAACCTTATAGAATATAGTATAAATATTAATTATTATTTCTAATTTAATAATATCTCATATATATAATATTAGGCATAAGTATATCGTTTTATAAAAATTAATTAGATAAAATTATTATTATTGTTAAGACACACAAATCCATAAAATATAGTTCAATTATATTTAGTGAATACTTATTACGATGTATTTGATTATTTCTCATGATTATTATATAATATTATAGTTCCAAAAAGTAAAATATTATATTAAATTAGTATAATTTATTATATCCATTATACTTAATTACTTAATACTTATTTGAAATATTACAAACATTTTCTACTGGTACAATATTATATTTATTATACGATTTATTCGCCAACTTATAATACTATAACAAATTTTATAGTGTAAATTGTACGCCGGTGTGTCAAAAGTGTTTCGCAACGTAACTCACATCGATCACGACTTCGTTGTCGTCGTCGCACGTCGTAAAAATAATCATAATATTTCATGTGTACCATAATAATATATTATGAAAAGAGTATTCCTATATTCAACTATTTAATACTGGTTCTGAGTAGCAGTGAATATTTCGATTCAAAATCTATTCTTAATTTTCTACAAGCTTGGACGAGTTAATTAAATTATTTAGCTTATTTTTTTAATAGCCATTCGCCATTGTGAGAAGTACACAATAAATTAAAATGAAAACAATTATTTAACTTCGTTTTAAAGTCATTTGGAAATAATCGTAGTTAGCTATTACTTACTGACAGTGCACCCAATAGTAATTAAAGATGAATTTAAATAAGAAGGTAAAAATAAAAAGACAATTTAATATTATGAAATTTATTTTTTTAAATTATCTCTTGAATATTCAATATTTCAAGAATTTCGGTATACCTATTATAATATTTAACAAATAATAAAAAATGACCAATGAGAAAGATATATATGTTTTGAGTAAAGTACCACTATAATGTAAGTATAATAATAATATACAACGCCTTCCTAAAAAAGTAGGCACATTATAGAATTTAAGATTCTTAATGATGATGATGATGATAATGATTTCGTCAAAGTCGAAAGAGACAATTATAATAGAAGTATAATTATTATTTATACAACACCTATATAACTGTTCATAACATAAATGTACTAAATTTTTTTCTCAATTAACTATATATAATTAAATAATTTATATTAAATATTTAATGAGTATATTAATGATTTTTAAAATGTATAAAACAATAATTTTTACTTAAAGTTAACCTACAAGTCACAATCGGCATACGCCATTTTAACTGATAAATCATCAATTCTTGTTTAATATTTAATATTATTTAAATGTTTTCTATTATATTAATAATGTTAGACAGCATATTTTTTATCAAAATGTATATATAATCATATATTTATGACTTTTTAAAAATGTTGTATCTACTTATCATAGATTATTGCATTTTTAAAATTTTTATTAATATACACATTTTAATCCTTCTTTGGCTCTTTCTGTAATAAAATAAATACAAATCATTTTGAACCTGAGTTGAACAACAGTGTTACTTTCTGAAACAAAGTTTTAGTTATGCATAGTTTAACTTTAGAAAGTACAAGTCTGACAGCAATATATTAAACTATTAAAATCGATTTTTATTGTCCATTATTAGGGATAAAATTTCGGGTATGCAAGTTACAATTCACAAATTGTACAAATGCCAAACAATAATCCAATTAATCTTTCTTTGTTTATTTTATAATATTATATAAATTACACGTATTTTGCGCAGTGATATAATGAAATTTACTTTGAATTTATGTGACTTTTATATAAATGGAGTGATGTATATAGAAAACATTTAATTACTGTTTTCAGACGCAAACAATATAGGTTTCCGTCGATTAAAGTTTTAATTCAATGAAGCATATATAAACTTAAATATGAAATCCAATAGTTCTTATTTGGTTTGACGTTTAAGTATTATAACGTGATTAATATTATTATAAAAATTGAATAACAATTATTGAGGGTTTGAAAAGGTTTCATCGTAAAATAAAATAAACTCGAAACTCAAATACTTATATGACATTATATTGTTGTTAAAAAATAACTCGACTGCCTTAAATATTAAAATTAATGTTGTATGACACTTTATTAGAGTTAAGAGAAAGTAAAAAATTAACCTTAACCACCTGAAACAAAATATAATATATGACATATTAAAGGTCTTAAATTTGATATTTATTTAACAATTAGTTTAACTGTTTTATCAAAATTCTACTTACATATTATAACTTAATCAATGCGGTATACAAATTATTATATAAAACTAAAATAAATATAATTTAAAAGGAACTTACATACTTTTAAATTTTAATTCGTAAATAACTTCATAACGTTAAAACATGTCAACTGTCATACCTATTCTACATTATTAAATTTTCTTACATGAAACAATAACTTATTTTATGATTAAGTTTCATAACTCGATCCTTTTCTGGTTACTGAATTCTAAATACTATAATACATTTGAACGCCGTCACATAATTTGAAAAGTTTTCCCCTTAAAAATAATATCAACTAATTAGTAAGTATATTTATGTTAAACATTATGTAAAATATATAAAAGTACCAATCAATAATCTTAATTTAATCAGCGAAATAAAAATATTTTTTTCAATATTATTGATATTAAATAGATAAAAGAAATTAATAATAGTACCTATTTTTGAAATTTTGAAAACTAATCATCTGGAAACAGGAAATTTTTATAAAAAACAATTTTATTATCTAGATTTATGAAGATAGTGTGACAATTTTAATTGACTTTTAATATTTATTCTAAAATTCCAAAGTTACATAATATTATGAATGTAATATGATATAATTAAACTAATTAATAATCAATTGCTATATATATAATGTAATATTTACAATAAAACATAAATAAATCATTTATGGTAATATTTAATTATGGTAGATAACATACGTTTATTAACATTATACCTGTACTATTAAAATACATGTTTATATAAATTGTCACCCAATAATCATATTTTTAAAGACAAACTAAAATCCGGTTTGGCAAAACCATTTAAAATATTATATTAACTTCTACTTCTACGCCACAATTTTCATTATAATATATTATGATATAAAAATATTCTATAATGAACTATGTTTAAACAATTTCGAGATGTAAAAAATAAATATATTCAAACGAATATTTTAATAGTTCGAACCAAATATAAAAAAATAATAATAATAAATTAAATTAAATATCTAGTTAATAGTATATTATTAGTAATAAATTAAATAATTTGAATTAGACATTTTTATTTATACTATATTCAATTAAATCGTGGTCTTTTAAGTACAGCACACATTTGTTTATTTATACGTTTCGCTTTAAACAATAAAACCATATTGTAACATTTGTATTTAAAACAGATTTGGATTATTATTAAGTGTTTTTATGTGTTCGGCTATTTTAAATCACGAATAGAATTTTTAGTACACATAGGAAATATGTATTAAAAATGGTATATTTATGACTAGTATTCACAGCGGTATTTTACTGAAATTATTTTTTGACCCGACACCGAATACCACTCTATCTTCATGCTTGTTCCTCATCAAAAAAAAGATTTTCAAACTTTAAATTTTTTACAGAAACTGCGTAAAACAAACCTAAAAGACGCTTTCTATATAAAAACTAATAATAATAATCATATTTCCTTTCTTATTTTCTTAATGTTATAAATAAGATGATACAGTTTTATCATTTTTTATTTTCCTTAAATTCCAATTAGATAGAAAAATGTTCTCCACACGCATTTATTGTTTACCTCCCAAGTTATTCTATAAATTTACTACTCCGATTTAGTTTTTAATTTAACTAATTATGAATATATATAATTTAATTTTATAATTTGTAATCTAAAAATATAATAATATTGTTTTATTCTCATTAATTCATTGTCTTATACTTTTATCATAGATTTATTTCGATAAAATATCTGCTACTTACTTATGTTTATTATGTAAATATGTTTCACAAGTAATTATATAATTCAACACCTATTTATATCGATTTATTAAATTCAATGTATGAATGATGTTGAAAAAAAGTGATTAACATCACATTTGATAAAACATAACCTGCGACTTAACCCTAAACAACATATACAGGTATATTATACTTTTAAAAACATTACGTATAATTTAAAATTTAAAATAAATATGAAAAAAAGGAAAATCTGATTACATTAATTATTTTTCTATCGAAGAAAGCAGTAAATTTTTAATTAAGAATTATCATAAATATTATTTATTTATTATAGCATTTCTCTCCAATAAACAAACATTTTTTCAATTTTTTCGATGAACGACATAAAAAAATATAAAATAGTTTCAATAATAATATTAAGTATCTATCTATTTTCTAGAAAATAATTTCATTTAATACTGAAAAACTATTACGAGCGCTTAAATGACTTTTATTTGAGTATTATAGGTATATATAATATATAGTATATAAAGTTCACTTTAAAATGGGAATTTATTTGATGACATCTTATATTGACCTGTGATTTAATACCTAAATATCGTTTATTCCAGACATTCGTTTTAAAATTTAACTCGATGGTTATTTTAAAAAAATATAAAAAAATTCGATCGAAAACTCTATTAGTGACAAAAAGTTATTTAATTAAAAAATGTCTTTGGGACATATAATAATATGTATTTATACATATATCAATTATGGTCTATTATTTATATTTAATATGCATTTTGAGTGATAGATAAATCACTCACTCACAAACACAAACACTTTTACATTATTAAATATTAATATAATATTAAACATAAATACATTTCTAATAGCAATAAGTAACTATAATGAATTTGCAAATTTAAATATTCTTCAAATTAATATATATTATTAGTGAAACATTATTTCATACATAATATTATATTTTTAAATTGTATGCTTTATTTGAATTTGTATTTAATTAAATAGGAAAACATAAGATACTTTATTATATTTTATTTTGTTTCACTTTACTTATTAAAATTTCAAATCCTAATTATTTATATACCAATTTTCACAATATTATTACGGCTAAAACCATTGTTTAATATTTAGTTATTTAAATCTTAGAAGTCTATATTGGTTAAATTAAGCGAGAAAAATAGAGAAAGTAAAATGTAATAAAAATTTGTAATTGGTATTATGATTTTTTTTTTTTTAACTGTTGCGTTTAACAGTAATATTAGTTCAATAGAAGTTATAACTATAGAACAAAACGTTGATTTCAAATACTGGCTATAAGAAGTAAGCAATAAACACATAAAATCGTGTCCTTATTGGGTTATAAATGTGTGAAAGTTTAAAATACAATTATTTGAAATACGATAAATACGAACGTAGAAATAAAATCCTGTACAAAACCTTTAAAACTATTTAAAAATGTCATAAAATACGAATTGTAAAGAAGGTATATTCTTAGTAAAATAAAAATCAAAAGTCATATTAATGATTTTTATTATTTGAAATATTGATTATAGGTTTTTTAAATAAAGTTTTAACCAATGTTTTTGAATTACGTATATTTTTTTACATTTTTCTTATGAGTTTTTAATTCCATAATAGTCGTTGTAAAACAATATTTTCTTTCATAATACAAGCAATTTTTAAAGCAAAAATAAACTCTTGATTCTGTTTACATTTAAAAAAATTTACAAATTTTTATTGTTAATAATAATTAATAGTACAAAATATTTTGTTAATTTATTTAAATTAACAAAATGTTGAAATTATTCAACATTACATTAAAACGTAGGTATTCAAATGTATTTACAATACATATATCTAATACTCGTATAAATATCACTTATGTAAAGTACACACTCATATAAAAATCAATTTATAATTTTATATTTAACCTAAATTATAGATTACTTTTCAATTTTTATAATATATACCTAGTGTGTTTAGTTTGAACAAATTGTAACTGAAATGCAAAATGGTATTAAACAATGAGGATATAATTTATTTAAAATTAATTAAAATGTTATGATTGACAATATAATAATCATTTCTGCCTAAATTTTAATATAATTTACGGAGAGGCGATGTATTGTTCAATATAGCTGTCTGATGTTTTGAACAATAAGCCCGCGATGAAAACGAAGTATAGGTACTTTTGTTTATACTCATAATAAACATTATTCGCACTTTCTCCACAAGGACCTATATTGAATAGTAAATACGTCTGAACACTCATCGTCAGAATCCGTTATATACAGGAAACGAGTTTAGACAATATTTTAAAATGTAAAGTATCGAGAACCAAATATAACTGTGTCGTCAAATTATTAAGTAGTCGTTTTCACAGTAATGTTTTCGGTAACATTATTATATCTATCTTTTGTTTTTTTCTACTTATTTTTCTCTGGTATTTTTTACAAATAGGTTCAGTGTGTCGACGTTATTTCCACTAACATTTCACGTTCTTATGTCGGTCGAAAATAAAAAATCGCAATATTTTCAAATATAAATTAAAAACCATAGTATTATACTATAATGAGGTTAGAATAACAATAATTTTTCAAACATAATTAACGTTTTAGTCAAAATAAATATTAATAAAATAAAATAATAACACGTCAAAATTTACAATATAAATTTTATTTTACGTATGTTATCTCCGCTCCACCCATTTGATATTTTTGAAAAATTATTTTTGAAGAATTTAATATGTAATTTGTATGCGTTTGTATGATTATCAACACAATTTATACGTACCAGGGTTTTAAGATAAATCCTAAAAACATTGGATGGAGCTGGAGTAACGTTATTCTAGCCCCACCCACAGTTTTTACAGGAGTTTTCTTAATTTCAGTCAGATTCAAATTTGAAAAAATATTTTATTATTATTAATTTATTATATTTTGTTAGATTAACATGGATTTTGTAGAAGAACTAATGAATTAAAATGGGAATAAAAATGTCAGTAGTTTTCAATCATGGAGTCACGAATAAATATTATGGGGTTGCCAAATATACATTACATTTGATGAAATCAAATATTTTAATATTTTAATAATACCCAGTGTCGCAACTAGTGCTTAAATTTAGGAAGGGGCTATAGGTCTACATTAAAATATCTTTTAAAAATAATTGAGAATTTTCTTGTTATTTTAAGTAATTTTGGGGGAATTAAGGCTCTCCAGTCCTCCTAGTTGTGCTTATAATAATATTTATATTATTTAAAAAGATGTTGGAGTGAAGACACATAAATTATAACTTAAGAAAAAAAACAATTGAAAATTAACCTACGCGTATCGATTAGTTTCTATATCCGATTTGTTCAGTGACGTATTTAGGATTTTGTCAAGATGGGAGATATTCAATAGAAATATTTCATTCAACAATTTGAAGTTAAATTTAAACCTAACCTAAACAATCCTTATTCTCTCACCATCATAAAAATAAAAAATAATAATGAATAATTCTAATTTTCTGTATAATAATATAATACTTACATTATTGTATTTTTACATGTAGTATTGTATAATAGGTAAGTACTAGGTACCTGTAGGGAGATTAAGAATTCAAGAGAGAATTGCAACTATTTTTTTTAAATCTATAACAACTTTATGCAACTTCAGGTTTTACATTGAAATACATTTCACTACATTTACCTGTTGTTAAACTACGTTGTCTTTTGATATTGTAATATATCTTGACACTAACTTTATGTTAATAATCTGCATTTTAAATCACTAAATCTAGTTATTTACTTCCGGTATATTGTTTTTCTATAATTGCATTTTATTAAATTTCTTTTTTAATTTGGATTTTTTAATTAGTATCTTTATACTGTTATATATATTTATTTTATTTTTTTAATATAAATAAAATATATCTACTTTGATAATAATACTAATCGTGTAATGAAAGTGTAAATCATGATCACTATAGAAAAAATATCATCTTCACCTATCTTATCCAATGAAAATTAATTAATTAAAATAATTTGTTTTTCAAACACTATTCGAATTCATCCAAAATTAAAAAAAATGAACAAATAGACGTTGGCTACATGGTTGGCACACTCAAAATATCGATTGAAAGATTAAATAATGAATACAAGAATATATATTATTAGAATTTATAATAATGAAATATTTGTTCTATAATATAACGATAATTATTTAAATCTTTTGTGAATATTGGAAGTTGTTTTCATTATAATGTTTATACAAATTTTGTATTGCAACTATTTATGTAATCTTCTATATTAAATAATCGTAACACTAGTAAAAATAATGACTACCAGTACGATTAAATTACCTGATAAGGAAATATCGATATATATCATATACCCAGATATAGATATTACCAAATTAATATTTTAAATAATTTCAAATAACATTCTAAAATTAATATTTAAGTTTTAAGAATATTCTGTCTGAGGTTCTATGCCATCATTTTAGGCTAGACAATATATTAACTGAATGTGAAGTATAAGAAAAATAAAATTTAAATTTAATTAAAAGGTCATAAGTATCGTTTGCCATTGACATCACATCACACATATGTGTGTCTTGTAAGTATTTCTCTTGTTTTATACAGCAATCACTTATTTCCGATTTCACACATTTGAATTCCTCTTTTTTACTATTCAGTTTTATATTTAAAAAGTTGATTGTTTCATAATTCTTCTCAATCGTGTTATTTAATATTTTATTTTCCGTTAACATCTGATGTTTTTCTTTCAGGTACATAATATCAAGTTTAACATAGCAATCATCTAATTTTATTTTCGCGCATTTCAGTTCGTCTGATTTACTATTTAATTCTTGTTTGTTAGTATTCAGTATCATTTCTAAATTGCTGATTTTTTCAAGATTCTTCTCAATCGTATTATTCAATTTTTTATTTTCAATTAATATCTAATGTTTTTATTCCTGGTACATATTAGTTATTATTTAATCGTATAATATTATATTCAAATTTTAGAAGCTTATAAAAAAAAATTTTAAGTTACGATGTTCAAAATATTTTATAAATAGATTAAGTAATATATGAGTATGCTTCTATAAAATATTTTAATCGTTAAACCCAAAATTGCATGTAATAATTAACATTTTTGGAAAAATTTCAAAGTTTTATACTTAGTCAGAAAGTCAACCAATTTTTTTTCTCTAATGTAGAACGCCTATGTGAATAGTCAAAAATTATTTTCAAGTCTCTACGATTAAAACCTAATTAGTTATCACCAAATAAAGAAATTTAAAATAACAAAAACCATAATTTTGCTATTTTCACCATCTTTTGGTAGTTTTAACTTAAAAGTTAATAAAAAAAAAATTGTAAGTGACGATTTTCAAAATATTTTGTAAAAAGATAAATAATAGAAAAAAATAGGAAATTATTTTATGTGACAATTGATTCTAAAATGATTAGCACTGAAAAAAAAAATAGGTACGTGGGATTAAAAAAAAAATACGTTAAATCTATAAACGTGGCCATCAATATGTCTGCAATAAATATATTTATTGATGTAATTAACAATACTTTATAATTATATTATTTTATTTATATACTTGTACGTTGTATATTGAATTAATACATTAAATTTAATTATATGAATAACTACTTTAAATAATATATTAAAATGTGTGATATGTGAAACCAAACTAATAAAATTTTATTATTTTTACTATTCTATTAATAAAAAAAAAAAAACATTATTTCATAAGTTAAATTTATTCAAAAACAATCGAATACAAAATATACTTTGTTAAAAATAGTTATTTCTACATAATTATTGTTAAATAACATTCTGATCATTCTGTGTAAATAAGATATAACTTGTATTTTTGATATAAATGCTTTTCTTTCGATTATATTAATTTTATAGAAAATCTAATAAATTATCATTATTTGTATAATTAATATATTTTTTATAAAATGGCAAAATTGTTTTTTCATTCAGTTTAAGTTTGTAAAAATTTCTCCTAGAATTTATAATCAAAATAAAACTATAAACTTAAAATTATATTACACTGTATAGATAAATGCATAAATTAATAATACTTAAATTTACAGCCAAACAATTTCATTCCTCGTAGTTGTAATCAATTAATTACATAAACCTTAAATCTTAAACTATGATGGTTTTAATATTATAAGAATAAACAAATATAATGTAATTAATAAAGTATAAATTATACATTTACAAATAAATATTGACTATAAAGTTATATTTAATCCACTCAGAGTATATAAATCACCCAGTTTTTAATTACCTACCTGTCCTATCACATCTAATTTAATTTTTATAATATACAATTATACAGGTATGTTATATTGACTCATCAGATCCATGTCTCGGGCACCGCCCATATAATTTTATTTTTTTAACTTACCCGGAGGGTTTCAATTGCGCTAGTTTTGTGCAGGTTCGTTAGATTTTAGTTATTAAATTAAATAATATAAAATTATAAATGTTGTAAGACGAATTTAGTAGTAACATTAAAAATATTATATGATATATTTTATTATTAAACCTTATTAACAATTATTAATAATTATTTTTTATTTTTATTTTTTGTTTTTAGATACATATTAATTGTAACAAAAAATTAGAAATATTATGTAGCCGGTATCTAAATATTTGATAATTTTAAAATATTATCTTTTTATTATAAATACGCATATTTTCAGATAACAAAAATACTATTCATATTGCAATAGGTGGTACTTCATTTTGGTATTGATTTTATAATATTATTAGTATATTATAAAATCAATGTTATAGGTAATCATTATTATTTATCAATCAATATATTATATGATTTAACTAATTATTTTACTTCTGTACGTACGTTGTGTATTATGTTGAAAATGTTATTATTATATTTACAGTATAAACCCATGATAAAATCACGTGTAATCCAGTAAATCACACGACTATGTACTATTTATTTTTGATTACTAAATGAAAGATTTAGATTATGTAAAACTTTAACATTAAAGTATAATACTTTTACACAGTACTTTACATAATTGGATGTAACCTTATTTCATGAAGTTCCACGAATTTCCAATTTCTCTCAGACTAAATAATGCATCGTTACTATTATTATGCTAAAAGCAAACAAAACAGGAGAATATAATATTATAAGTATTTTTTTCTATAATAAAATTAATTGGTTTTGTTTTATACAACGCTAATAGGTACGCAATAATAATATTTCATACTAAAATAAACAAATATATTGAATCTATGTACATAAATACATTACATTATTATGTACAAGTCTTCAGTATAATAAAACATCTAAATAAATTTCTAACGAAAAGAAACCAAATGTCAATATAAATTACGATCATTTAAATTAAAAAAAAATAACAATTTCAACTGAAAAAATTGACAATAGGTATCTATAATAAAACACGAGATATAAAAACGATTTTTTTTTTGTATGTGTAATTGACACCAAATTTAATAAAATTATAATAATTGATACAACAGCAAATTATAATTATAATCAGAAGGTAATAATTATTAATAAAGTAATAAGAACTGTTAGCTATTCGAATAAATTAAGACAGTCTTGCTTAAACCATCTTTTTAACTGGCACAATTATTCGTATTATTCTAAGATAATGTATAGAAAACGTCGCCTTACCTATTAATATATAGGTTATTTAAATTTATTAAATTTAAATAACCTAATAAATTAAGTTAATTTGAGTTATCTAGAAGTCTTCTTTGTCGTTGTTTATTGCAATTTTTTAAATAATTCCATTTACAGTCACTCAAATAATATATTAATAACTCCCTTGTAATATATTAATATAGGCATATTACATAATAGTATTTAGGTAATAAAATAAAATACTCATTAAAATATAAATACAATTTCAATTGTTTCATAATGATTTATGCAAACGATTGTAAATTACCCAGTTTAGATTAGGTTAGTTTAAGTTCTAATTAATTTTTATTTATTTCACATACACAAATGGTTAATGCTTAGATAATAAATACATGCGCCACTCGCAGAGTTTTTTCGTAATATTTTTGTATAATTTACGACGGTTATATTGTTTTAGCCTTTATTTATATATAATATAAAATAATGCACAGCCACAAATAATTTTAATAAATTAATCTATTACTTTCCAATACAATCATCCAGAGGGTTGAATATTTTGCATTATTACGATATATTTCTCAGGAAAATTATTATCAAATAAATGCTACTTTATTGTATATTGTTTCGTACTCTATATTTATTACCAATACAAAAATTAAGATTGTACATAAAATTAGTTTGTAAATAGTCTTTGAAATATAAATATAGTTAGTCCAATAAAAATATGAATATTTCTCTGAAATAATATAGTAAATATACAACTAAATACAAAACTTGACAGTTGACAAGTAATATAATGTGAATATAGTGAATAATATGGATATAAGGGTTATTTAAATAAAACATACAAGTTTCGAAATTTTTATACGTTATAGATAATACTTTTGTAAAGTATAATATTGTATTCCGAAAATTATATTAAAATTATGATCCAATATTATCTTTTATTTCCGCACATCATTAAAATTATTCTGAAAAAAAATTCTAATTAAATAAATATTTGCCAATATTATGATATGAACGAGAATAAACAAAAGTTAGTGAAGGAAAGTATTAATATTAGATAATTAAGAGTACAATGATTTCATAAAAATAATTTACAGAGCTTTTAAAAAGAACTCAAATATTAGAATGAGAAAGAACTAATTAATAGAACCTAATTGTTGTCAATTTGTTAAAATATTATTATTATTATTACTTTTACTACTTAGTTTACCATTATAAACTGCACAAAGAATAATATTTTTAACAAACTCATTAAAATAGTATGATAATTATTCCAAAGTAATATATTGAATATTAAAATGTGTTATAGAATTGAAAATCAATAATAAATATGTTATCTTTGAAACAATTATGTTCGTGAATCATATTATTCCTTTTTACCTATAGGCTATAATATATTAATTTAATATTATTAATGATCTTAAGATGCAATAATATGTTCTACATTATAACGTTCATATAATTCATTTATGTAGCTAAATTGCATACCGATGACGCCGTCTCTATATAAAATATTTTAAATTCATTTCCTTATAAATTATAATTAAATTATATTATTATACTACAACCATTAATTATTGTCGGAACAGTATCATTATTAGTTTTTTCTTCTTTAGAATAGCTATAATCTTTCAATATTATAAAACATAACCGAACCTAATCAAACCTTAACCTATGTTATAAAAAATTAAATACATTTTATAAAATTAAACTAAATAATATTAATATGTAGGTAACAAACATATATGATAATACATTCCTATAGAAAATACACAGGGTGTTGTGTTCTCGAAGAGTCTATACGTTACCAGAATGGTCACTTGTGGTTTATTGGTTATTGTAGATAATAATAAAATAATTTCTGATTCAAATTTAAAACATATTAAAATAAATATTATTATCTAAAATTAAAATAAAGTATTATGATCAATAAGCATGAAAATATTAATATATACTATTTATTATTCAATCATATAATCATAGATAATTTAAAAATATCTATAATTCATCAGGGCCGAATTGACCAGGCGAGTAACCGAAAAAATCATGGTGGGTTAGGTCCGGTAATATAATTAAAAGGAAAAGTGTTGCAATAAATAATTGAAAATAAAAATTTTAATGTTTTCTATCATATTGTATTTTAAAACATTTTCTAGAAAAATTAAAAATCATTTAAGTAAATGTAATTTTATTTTTGTGTATTTTACATATTATAGAACTCTGAACATTTTACTTACCTATTTATAATATTTTTCTATAAAAAATTTAATAAAATTTGAAATTTTGAGTTTTAATTATTAATTTGATAAGTTTATAGAATTTCTCGATATACACATATATAGTATATGTATAGATAGAATAATATATAAATACACATTTGTAAAACGAAGATTTTATATCACATTTTTTACCTAGGTTGCCGAATATTCAACATCAATCACTGGTCTAACCCTATTAGATATATTACATATTTATATGTAATATTGGATATATTATTTTAAAAAATGGGGTTTTAAATACGACTAGTAAAAATTAATAATCAAGCTACAAAATACAATATTTGTTAACATGGCAACAACAATTTAATATCTATTAGTAAATAGGAGTGTGTTTATTTGTTTGTCTATTATTTAGACCTAATGCGATTTTTTTGTTCCAGAGAATTTGATTAAAACTTGCTATTTAACTATTGGTATATTAATTTTCATTGATAAAAAATGTTAGAAATGTATTGCCAGAATTATGACACGTCAAAGGAAGCGTCTTATGTCATGAGACTTCGCAATATTTCAAGTGGAAAACATGTACATATATCAACACGTGAGAAGAACCCTATGGATGTGATTACGGTAAGCATTGAAAACTATTATCCAAAGGCAATTAGCAATAAACTATATTTCCGTGATATATATATATATATATATATATATAACGTCGCTATTTTTCTATAAATTTCTCTTCTCCGTAAGCGATATAAGAGACCCTAAAATGATCAAATGCAACGTTGTTATTGGTCGACCGACCTCAAATATGAATTTGGATAATATAATATAATATAATATAAATTCACTCGTCGTGAAACAATTATAATAATTTATTTTTGTCTATAACTATCACATACTCAACGCAAAACCAAATTAAATGTAATACAATTAAACATAATATTTGCAATGCAAGCAGTAGTCAGGATTTTATAATAAGGAAGTGGGGGGAGGGGCAATGGTAAAATTAAAAATATTCAACAATTAACAATAATAATTAATTAAGATACATAGTACATAACATTATACTCACTATTTGTCACAATTAAAATTAATGAGCTAAATTTTGACCAAAACAATAATAGTAGACGTCGATGAGATATTGAAGAAAAAACTTGTATTACTTCTACTTCTATGATTTTTACTGATTTATGTATTTTTGCTATAGCTAAACAATTAAGCCTCATCTCTTCGTGCATAGTTGATCGTAAATAGTTCTTTAATAATATTGGAGTTAAAAACATGCGTTAGGGTGATACTGATATAACTGGTAAAGTTGCAAATAATTGTAATAATAATTTCACATTAAGTAATACATTCGTACAACAACGTAGTGTTTCAATAGCTGACACTGGTTTTTCTTGTGTACCGTTTACTGATTTTGCCACATGGTTAATTTGTCTTTGAGATTTATTAAAACAAATTTATAATAATTAAACGCACCCGTAAGAAAATCGTAGGAAATTTTTCAAACGTATAAATTAATCATAAAAATTGTATGTATATACATTGATACAGCCAATATGTTAGGGGAGGGCATGACCAACTGCCTTCCCCCTTAACTAGTCTTCTGAACGCAAGTATACTGTTTAATAAATATTACATTAATAACTATTAATAATATAAATATACTTACTTTGTATATGTTTTAATGATAAAAATCCCATATCCTGATGTTGATAACGATCGGTTGACTAATAAGAGCGTTATATTTGATACTAACTCTGTATCGTATAGGATTTCTTACGTTCCACGTAAGGTATTATACAGTCCATGGTATAGAATTTTAGTATAAACGTATTCTTGATATTTATCAGTATTAAATATTATACATTTCTAAAATAATTTTCGTTCATATAAACTTTTCCAAAAATACATCTTACGTACGTACAATAACACATTTTTTTACTATGGAAATTTGCAAGACTAGCAAGTTAACTAATTTTTTAACCCATTTAAATTAAGTTAAACATTAATAGTTCCTTTTATTAAAGTTCACAAAAAAAAGTTAAAAGCTAATTAAAAAAAGTAACTTAACATAGAATAAGGTTGAAAAAAAGTTAAATTTAATAATTTTTAAACTAAATAACATATCGATTTTTTAAAAAAGTCGATATGTTATTTAGTTTAAAAATGATTAAATTTAACTTTTTTTCAACCTTATTCTATGTTAAGTTACTTTTTTTAATTAGCTTTTAACTTTTTTTTGTGAACTTTAATAAAAGGAACTATTAATGTTTAACTTAATTTAAATGGGTTAAAAAATTAGTTAACTTGCTAGTCTTGCAAATTTCCATAGTAAAAAAGTGTGTTATTGTACGTACGTAAGATGTATTTTTGGAAAAGTTTATATGAACGAAAATTATTTTGGAAATGTATAAAATATTATACATATCAGCGTATACTAAAATTCTTTACCATGGCCAAAGCCGAATTACGGATGTATTGGGCCCTTTTTACAATAGATGCTTTATAATATTCCTCGCTACGCATATAATAAATTACATTTTTTTAAACTTTTTCACAAATATAATTTACAGTAAAATTTTACAAGAAAGGTTAATAAACCGTTAATACTCGTATATAAACAAAAACTATTTTATCTGATAATTTGTTTTTGCTTGCTTTATTTAAAGCCAACTCTTTTAGCACATTATTTAGTTGATTATCTTTTGATATTCAGAATATAAAATGTCTATGTATTCTTGGGTTTGATTAGTTCTATACCTATTTAATATTCTATTTAATTTCAAAATGTTTTCTCAGTAGAACAATGAGCCACAAGAATTATTAAATATATTTTTAATGATATAAATACATAAGAAAATAATTTTTCGAGTAACTGATTTCCAAATCAGTTAAATAATTTGATTATGTCAATTGGATCTAAAAACGGTTGACAAAGCCTCCAATATTCTCTTAATTGTACAAGTTCATTCAACAAAATAGAATCTATATCATTTTTATACTTTGAAATGTAGAGTGTGAAACTCAAGTCAATTTTTTCAATAGCTTTTTCATTTAAGTGAGTTATAAATAAAAAATAGCAGTTTCACAGTGCATAAATAACATTAATAATCATCGATACTATAAATAAAATAACAGTATAATGCGTATTTCATTACTGTACTTTTATATTATGTATTTAGTTGTTTTGTCGATAAAATAATAGTTATTTTATAAAGAAAGGTAAATTATAATTTAAAATCATAGAAAAATGTGTATCGGCACAAAATTGTATGAGCCCTTATCACATTTGTATTTAAGAGGCCCGCGGGACTTCCGTACGACATGACTCCCCCACCCCCCTCTTAATCGGGCCGTGACCATTGACTGTGAAATATCTTATGGGAAATAATATAAAGAACCCTAGACGTTACTGAATGGATGTCAAATACAGCACTTTTATTGATCAACCAACAGTTTTCAATAACATGATATGCGATTTTTATCATTTAAAACGTATATAACAGTAGGTATATATATTATTATATATAGATATTAATATAATATTCATCAATCAATATACTTGTATTGCAAATATTTTGTTTAATTGTATTTCATTTGGTTTTGCGTTGAGTATGTAATAGCTATAGAAAAAATAAATTATTATAATTGTTTAACGACGAGTGAATTTATGTAATATCATAATATAATATAATTTCATAGTTGATGTCGGTCGACCAATTAAACGCTGCATTTGATCATTTAAGGGTTTCTTATATCGTTTACGAAGAAGAGAAATTTATAGGGAAATAGCGACGGGTATAGGGTATATATTCATATCCATATCCATATTACGGAAATATAGTTAATTTCTAATGCATTTGAATAATAGTGTCCAATGCTTACCGTAATAACATCCATAGGGTTCTTCTCACGTGTTGATATATGTACATGTTTTCCACTTGAAATATTGCGAAGTCTCATGACGTAAGACGCTTCTTTTGACGTGTCATAATTCTGGCAATACATTTCTAACATTTTTTATCAATGAAAATTAATATACCAATAGTTAAATAGCAAGTTTTAATCTAATTCTCTGAAACAAAAAAATCGCATTAGGCCTAAATAATAGACAAACAAATAAACACACTCTTATTTACTAATAGATATTAAATTGTTGTTGCCATGTTAACAAATATTATATTTTGTAGCTTGAATATTAATTTTTACTAGTCGTATTTAAAACCTCATATTCTTATAGCATACTTTTTCTCATCAACACATTTGTAATTTAAATGAGTAAAGGGTAATATATCCAATGGGGATTATAACCAATGATTGATGTTAAATATTTGGCAACCTAGGTAAAAAATATGATATAAAATCTGCGTTTTACAAATTCTATCTATAGATATATAGTATATGTGTATATGGAGAAATTCTATTAAATTATCAAATTAAAAATTATGACTCAACATTTCAAATGTTATTAAATATTATATAGAAAAAAATTACACTTAATATTTTTATATTTATTAATTATGTGAATCTTTTAGTGCATCTTCTTTTACAATAAATCTTCCTTCATCTCTATTAAATTTAATTTATTATCGGATCCTCATTTTCCAGATTAGATTAGATATTTATTCATTTTAAATAATTAATAATTATTGTTTTTGTCAATAATTTGGTTTTACTATTGAAATCTAAGCAGCAACAGAGGAGCATTGTATATATTGAAATATGTATAAAACGTAAACCTATTTTATAGCATGAAGGTTTAAGAAAAGGTTATAGATAAGATATTATAACTTATAAGGAGTGAGACTACTGTATCAAGAGATCAGTTTGGGTTTATGCCAAGAAAATCAACAATCGAAGCAATTTGTTGTTAAAAGGAGATTGTGGAAAAGAAAATAATACTATATGTCTATATATACTATATAATATATATATATATATATATATGGTATTTATATAGTTTTAGAAAAAGCGTAGGATAAAATTCCAAGAGATATTTTAGAGTGGACATTAAGAAAAAAAAGTAATATTTACTTTTTGTTTTACTATTTATAATTTAACCAATTCTAATTTTATATACCATAACAACCAAAAACAAATTATTTTAGAACTATAAATTTAATAAAATATACATATATATAATGTTAATATAATATTCTAAACCAAAATTATACACTATAATTTTTGAGACCTCTATCTAGATGAAAATTTGTTTATCTTTTATCTTATCTAAATAAATAAATTTTCATTCACTTGAAGTGTTAGGTATTTTAAATAGAATTTGTATTATTTAATTTATCTAGATATAAAATAATGGCACTTTTTGAAACACTATTAATTTTCTACAAATTTTAATTAAATTTCTTTTCCTACGAAATGCTTATTTACAATTTAGGTATAAATTCAATATTGTAATATTTGAAAGATTGGAACCAGGAGAAAGTACCAGGTAATAGAACGTCAATTCTCTCGTGTTGTCGATTTTAACAAAACAAAAACAAAATATAATAGGTAAATGTGTAGACATAAATAAAAGGAACTAAAACATAACATAAATTACATGAAGCTAATTAATTTAATTATAATTATAATTATTACTTTTTCGACCTGGTTGCAATAAATAAAGGTTAATATATTAATATTTATGAGTAGCATATTCCATATTATAGTAGTAAGTATATTAGTCTGTGAATAGGTACCATTCAACAGTCAACACGATAATATTATTACAACTTTGGGAATTATTTTGTTTGAAATATAATAATATTCATCTGGTAAAATATATAGATTCCTACCTACTTTATAACATTATGACTAATAATGTTATGTGATAATGATGTATAGTTTATTATCTATGACATTGATTCTATGAAAAATAATTTTCATTATTCAGTAACGAATAACACATTTACAACATTTCTTTTCTAGTTTTCAAATTTCAATAAATACTACATGTGAGTTTTGATATATTGTTATAATTTTGTTTTGTAAAATTGCCCATGCTTATACCTTGAGCAATTTTATTGTTTTTTTTTTTTATTTTTTTTTTTTTAAGAAATTTTAACGGTGGTCTACAAAATATATTATGTTGTGCATCACAAATTATTATGATAATTTAGTTGCCTCTCCTACCTTTAGTAGGCTTCATCTTGACATCTTGGTGATATTAAGACTTTCATTTAATATATTAACAAGTCCAACTATGATGTTGTTGCGGCAATTAATTCTCTTCGTTCTTCTCGAGAGAAACTGATCAAGAATCAGAACGCCTTAGGCATAAGGGCAGGAGAGGATAGGATAGTTTTATGTTACCGGGAACTGAATTAAACGGTCCATCAATGAACAGGCCCCCAAAAAAATTAGCGATCGCTTCGATCGCATACCTACACTATATTATTAATGTATTAATTAATATCAAACACAACTTATCATTTTTTTAATAAATAAAAACACAAATAAATTTACTTATCAATTAATATATTAATTTTTCACTTTGCATCGATACCTTTTCAATAATTTCAATTATTAGCGTCCATTTTAGTTGATATTTCTCTTTCTACACTTAATAATATAAAATTTTCTACATTTTCTTGAGATGTTGAATTTTTTAAAATAATTTTTTTTAAATTTTAATTTCGAAAATTTTGTTTACACCCTACTTGGGTAATTGATAATGTGAGTAACAATTTATATGCAAAATAAAGCCATGGGTAAGCATTTGTATAGAAATTATAATTTACTATTATTCTAAAACAACACACAACACAGCATCTATCCATTGTTTTCTCTTCATCATGTGAACACTTTTCATTTTCCATAAAATTTTTCTCTACAAATAATACAAAAATTATGTATAAACTGAACATATAAATACATTTAGGATTTAAGTATATAAACCATTGTTTTCTTTATCTGAAACTACTTCAACATTTCTTTCAATTTTATACTGATCACTTAAACAATTTTTTTTTAATATTGGCTATTTGGAAATAAAATCATTGTATTCATGTATAAGCTGTTCAAAAGATAATTGTAATATAAATGGTAAAATGTTTATATAGATACTTTTTAATACATCTTTTGGCAAAATTTTATCAATACAAAAATTATTTGGATTTAAGTAATTGAAGTCTGAATATAAATGTTCATGTTTTTCAAAACGTACAATAATACTTTGTATAACCGAATCAAGTATAATATTATGCGCATTTATTCTAAAAGAATGCAATGGGTCACTAATTGAGTGATCAGATGAATCATATATAAATTGCTTAGATTTCTTTCTTAAGTAAATTGATGGCAAATTGTCATGCATTTGAATAGAAATATTTTCTATGTTTTCCAATTTATTATTCACCCACATCATAAAATTATCAGCAGCTTGCTTGACGTTCAGAAAATCACGATCAATTTTTTTTTAAGTCATCAAGTGTTTATGTTACCATTTGAAAGGCGGCAACTAAATTGACACCATATCATTGAAGATATTTAGACAAGGTAGTGGTTTTGTTAAAAATTCTTAAATATATTTGGGCTGTTAAAACTATTTCGTATTTACACAAACCCTATTCTTAAAATAGACTGCACCTATGGATTACGATAACATTCATATTAATTATATGACCCACACGATTTATGAATATTATACCTATATGCGATGTGCATGGTATACGATTAGTACGAGGTTTAATTTTCATTTCACTGTTTTCAAACCAAAATATAAGCATTTTTAATTTTTACAGTTCGTTTTTGATATAAATTATAATGTAATAGTAATTTACCTCAAAACAAAATACGTTGTATTTTAGACTAAGCCCTACAAGACGGAGGCCCACCAGGAAAATACCGATTTCTCGATAGACTTATCCGCCCTTGCATAAGGGAAGGTTTTAAATCATGCCTCAATTCATTTAATTCTCGGTTGATGTGTGATTGATGCTGAAACAGTTGATTCCTAAAGGAAATTTCGAAAACTCCTAATATCTCTCGCACTTGAATCCAATACTACTTACACTTCATCTTCAACTATACAATTTTTGATATCATATTGAAATTTTTCGAACGTGACAGAAGCAAAAAAAATTTGATTATTCAAAGGTTGTCAGAATCCTTTTCAGACTTTACATCAAAAATTTACTTTTGACAAAATTACCTTGTCTGCTTTTTTTTTTAAAAAAGTAATCACAACTCATGTTCTGTTTACGTACTGTTCTACAAAAACTCGTTCCATTGCGTTTCAACCATAAGTTTGAATGATTCGAAAAAATACTCGTCTTGAACTAGACAAATTACGCACATATCATCAAGAACTAGATGATGTTCGTAAAAATAGCGGGTCCTATTTAAACATTGTATATAGTGAATTGTATCTTGAAAACTTGCTCAAAAAATCACACTACCGATCGACTCCGCTTTCAAACATGAAAAATTGATCCTGTTCAGAACACCTCATTGGTCAACTACCTACTTATCAAAATTGTCAAATTTTGAGAATAAAAATTATAAATTTAATTGTAATGCTCTAACTTGAATTATTCATTTATTTAATAAAAATCTTACTGAAACATAGCTTATTAATATTAATTTTGATTAACGTTAAATAAGACATTAATAACTATGTTTTTAGATGTGACAGATTCCCTCTTTCCAATAATCATAAATGTAGTGGTGGCGATCTTATTACAGTCCAAAAAAAATTTTTTTTTTTCTACTCCCTATTAATAAAAACTATTAAATAGATATAACTGATTTTCTTTTAACAATTTTGATTTTATCATATGTAACGTTTATCTGCAAACCACAAGTTTCATTGAATGCTATAAAGCCCACTTATACTCTGCTGCTGCTGTTATCTGAAAATTCCTTAACTTTGTTTTCTGTGAAGATCCCATATCAGTGGCGCACACAGGATTTTTTTTGATGGGTGTAGGAGATTATGCTTATAATAATTTCTTTAAGAAGGGAATTTCGTAGAATATGCAGTAATATAGTAAATAGTTTATTAATATATTTACACACTTTAAATTTTAAGTCACTGCGGGCTTCGTGGTATGAACGTATACTGGATTATGAATCCAAATTGAATGAAGAAAAACATTTCGTGGAGGTAGGTTGTGACCCCTAAACGCCCTTGTGTGTGCCATTGATGTAATAAGGACTATGGTTTCTAACTGGTCATTATCGTCCAATAAAACATCCTACATTATATTTCAAAGTTTTTAGATATGATCATTCTTAAATCCATTCGTCCGGCCCTGAACCAAATTTTAACGAGAGACATGGGTTCTGACCCGGTGAGAATGTTTCTCGGTAAATTCGTAACTCTTGGACAAAATGTTATATTTATTATACTTTTCTATAAATTATTTTCAGTACAAGCCTGTGAATCAATTTTATTATGCTAACATTTAAAAGTTTTCCTAATTTATACTTATTAATTCAAAATTATGAAGTTTAACTATAAATTATATCTACCTTTTTCTGATTAACGTATTACGATGACAAGATCTATAATATAAATGAACAATATCGTCAACATTTATCCTAACAACCAAGTTTTGTTACCTTATTCGCTAAAAATGCCTCAGAAGTCACAATAGTGTAATGTGCATATTATAATATAACAAAGTGAAATATCAATAGAAAAACCAAATTATTAATAAAGACAATAATTATTAATTCTTAAAAAAAAGTGGGAAGGCCGATTGTGGACGTTTCTTCTTCATCCCTCAGAGAAATTAGTGGTTTATTATAATTATTAAGATTTGAATGCATTAAAAAATATGATTCTGAGCGTATCTAAATTTATTGCAATATATTATACTGATAATCCATTTCAAAATTTACCACGAATGTAAATATACAAAATAAATTTAAAATCTCTACGATCAATATTTAAAGAATTATCATTCCTTTTCAAGGAAAAACTTATGGGAAATTCAAAAAATGAGCTAAATAAAGTACAAATTAAATAAAATTCGGTATAGAATGGGTACCCTATTTATTGTAATCGGTCCATTATTTCTACCCAAAATAAGGTTTTCATAGATCAGTAAAAAAATTTAAAAAAATTGCCTGTTTAGATTTTCAAAATATTTTGTAAAAAAATTAAATTATATAGTATTGAACTTCTTTAAAATTTTCAACATATAATCCCAAAATTGTAGGTAATATCAATTTTTTTTTGGGAAAATGTTCAAAGCTCTATATTTTTCCAAATAATTAACTATTCCGTTCCAATATTTTACCATGCTTGTAAATTACCTATGTAGTACTGAAAAAATTTTTCAAGTCCCTACTATTAAAACTTAATAAGAAATCATGAAAAAAAAATATAATAAAAAGCATATAAAAAATTGCCAATTTTCCGCTTCTTAGAAAAAACTTTTGGGAAATTCTAAAAATGAGCGTAATAAAGTACCAAGTAAATAACATTTGCAAGCAAAGCATATGCTATATGTGATAATCGAACCATTATTTCCACCCAAAAATTTTTATACATTATAAAAAAAATAAAATAAAAAATAACTTTTTTGTATAAACAATACATCATTCATTGCTCCGCTCAGAATCTAAAACTAATCAGAGAAATGAGGATTCAACAATAAATTTAATTAAATAGATATGATGGAGGATGTGTTGAACATGAAGATGCACTAGAAGATTCAGTTAATTAATAAATATTTAAATATTTAGTAACATTAAATATAAACATTAGGTTATTCAGTTTATAAAGTACATGCTAAAATTAAACAAGAAAAAAACACAATGACAATGTCACAACAATTTATAAACACCGAAAATAAAATTTAAAGTTAAATAAAAAAATAATAAATACAAATATTTAGTTTAAGTAAAAACAATTAAAGAATTACAACTATATTCTAGTATCACCATGTGTAGGTAAACGTATTAAAACATTCAAAAGTTTTATTTTATTTATTCAGGGAGACTGATGAGGTGCTTCAGTGCTAAAATATGGAGCTGAATCTCGTACCAATAAAGTATGACAAACTCGACACACGTGTGAATCTCTCATATTAGGCCCACTTTTTACAGTTCTAGATAGACATGATGGGCAAAATATTCTACCACAATGCCGACAATGATCCTAAAACAAATTTTAATTTATTAAGTGATAATTAATATAAATATTGAAGATTTAATTAATATCAATATTTAGTACTTTTCGATTTTTAGGATCAGAGAAAACAGCTCCACAATCACGGCAGTCAATAATATCTTCTTCATGTTCCCATCGCACCTTTTATAAATAGACAACATATTTGATTAAATTAAAACATAATATAAAAAGAATGTTTACTACCAAAGTGCCAGATTCTCGAATACGTTCAAGTTCCTGTTGTAGTGACTGAGATAGTCGAACAAAATCACGTTGCACTTCTTCACTATTGGACAAATCCGTTTGTAAAGCTACAATTTTATTTCGCTGTTCCAAAACTATAGATTCTAAATCAGACTAAAAACAAATTATTTTTATTTTTAGGTTATAGTATAATTACTTTATAATGTCTATAATTATTTTATATTATATAATTTATAATTTTAAAATTTAAATAAAAAGATAAATAACTACAATATATTGAGCACCTTTCAACAATTGTAACACATTATACTCGGAAGTTAGATATCAGTAAAAAAAAAAAAATGTAAATTTTAAAATAACATCTAAAAGATTATCTTATATATTATCTATTCTTTTGTTTAACTATAAAATGCTTATAGTAAGTAAGTATGAGATAATACATTAAAAAAAAATTAATTTACATAGTTTAGATAGTATTATTATTGTATTTCTTATCAACCTTTCTTTTGGTAACAGTATCCAGTTGAGTACGACAAGTCATCAGCTCTTTTTCACATCGATTAGTGTTTTTTATTTCTTCAGAAAAACGACTTCTTTCATCCAATAGTTGTTTTCTAAAAATAAATATAATTATTTATTATTTATAATAATATATTATTTATTTATTTACTAATATTATTTTAATAAATAGCATAATATTGTTACGCTAACATTATGTAACATAAACAGCTCCTCTAACTTTTGCTAAATAGGCATTAATTGTTAGCTGCCGGTTCCAACATGCATAACAGATAGGGAGACGCAACATACAACACAAAAGTACAATTTGTATATTAGATAAACAAGAGTTGACTTATTACCATGATTGTGTGAGGTTTAATTAGAATTTTATATGAAAGTTATTTTATATTTTTACTTAAATAATCATTTGCCTGTGTATGTCGTCTCCACCTGTCATTCGGATTTCCATTGGACATTAGCTTGGATCCAAATATCAGGTGTATAATTTATATATATATATATATGGGTATTTTTGTTGATAAAAATATATATTATATTTAGATTCTGAATGAAGCGAAGAATGTATTGGCTTTACAAAGATGTAAACGCAGTAAAATAGCAAACCTATTGCCATGATGTGCATATATTATTTATATTAAACATTGACAGAACATGCTAAACTGCTAGATGTAGTTCAAATAATATTTTTAAAAAAATATAATACTTTTTTGTTTTTCATCAATATTGTAAAATTTATGGATTGTTACATAGCACATTATTTCGACCAATACTTCAACAAATAACTTTATGATAAAATATTTCATTTCTAAATCTTAATTAATACTTACTCAAGAAAAGCTATCGTCGAATTCAATCCTTGTACTTGACTTTCATAAATAGCAGCACTATTTTTCATTCTATTCATTTCTTCTTCTATGGATTCTTTTACGATAGACATAGCTATAAGTTCTTCATTACGTTTCAATAGATATTCTTGAAGTTCCTAAATCAAAAATAAATTATATTTAATTAATAAAAAGTTAAAATTAACATAACAGAAAACTAACCGCTACTGAACTAGGTAAATTAATTTCTTCATTTTGTAACTGTACAGAGAACTTAATGTGTTTTTCTTTTAAATTATGATTTTCTTCTTCTAATCTATAATGATATAAAATATATTTTTACAGAAACATTATAAAGTTATAATTATAATGTTCAAGTCAATAAACATAGTCAGCAGTAAGTAATTTTCAAAGGTAATGGTCCATCCATTTCCCCCGCTGAATCAACCTGTTTGCTGCTTAAGCCACAAAATGGTGTGATGGCATATAGATAAACATGACATAAAAACTGACTACGTTTCTTAACTTGAAAAGACTATCAAAGCATTCTTAATTATAAATACTTCAATATATGTTGTTTCATTTTAGCACCATTTTCTGTACACAGTTTTAGTTCTTTCTGGAAATCTATTACTGTCTGTTCATATTGTAATTTAAGATCACTAAGTACTTCATGTGATTGATCTGAAAAACTTTTTAATTCTTGAACCTATATAATGTAAAAAAAAAAAAACTTTTAAATTTAAAAAAGATTTTTTAAATGTTTATAATAATTGCCTTGTTTTTATGTTCTTCTAATTTTTCATTCCACTTTTCTTCCATCTGCTTACGATAAACTGTTTCTTTATCATGTTCTTCTTTAAGTTTATCCATGGATTGGAGTCGTTTTTCTGTCTCATTAATTTTATCTTGCATATCATCAATACGAACTTTATATGAGGTACATTGTTCACATTTTGCTACATTATTATCTACAGTGATAACTTATCTTAATAAATTATAAACACAGAATAATCATAATGTTACTTACCAATTGATGTGTTAAGAAAGACAAAATCACCAGTTGCTGAAGAATTAGATGATTCTTCTTGAGAATTATCTATGGAATATAAATTATTGCAACAAGCTTAAGTAAAAAAAAAATATATATATATAAATGCATATAAATACATACTGGATGTAATTTGTAGTTCAACATTTTCTTTTGACTCATTTAGTTTTGTTTTGTAGTAACTAATATCTGTGTCCATTTCTCGAATTTTTTCTTTTAAGGCTTCAACTTCTTCCGTTAATGGATCTACTAAAGCTTTATAGACATTATCATCATCGTCTTGAGACTTCAAGTTGTACATATCAGAAAAAAATTATGTTTAAATAATTATTTGTATTTCATTAATCTTATTTACTAAAGAGTCTAAACAAAAAGTTAATAATTTACTTTTCTATTATCATCAGAATCAGTGCTAGAAGTCAAATTTGTCATTTTTCTGGCTATAGCAGAAAGAACTGTTCCAGGTACATTGAGTATTTGTTGCTGTGTCGATTCACCCAATATATTATTTCCCTGTTGGCCAATCAACATTTGATTACGACAATTTTTCAATTCATTCTCTAATTTTTCGTTTATTGTTTTATACATTTTAGATTCATTTTCACGTCGCCTTGATTCTTCTAAAGTTTCTATAATAAATATCAGATTTTAGAATGATGAAACTAAGTACTATGTAATAATTATACCAGCTAGCACTTTATGCAATGACGAAATCTCCTCATTGTACTTGCGAGTTTGTTCTTCAAACCGACCTTCCATTTCAAGTTTAGTTACAGTATGCTGACTTTGAGATTCATCTAACTCATCTTGTAACCTCTTAATTTCATTTGAAATGCTAGACATATGCTTGAGTTCCTCTAATAATTAAAAATCCATTAAAAATGTAAACTATAAACAGATTATTATAAATAGAACTACATAAATTATAAATTTAACATTGAATATGTATATGATATTATGTACAAATATAAAGCAACAAAGCAATAACTGGTCACCTTCTTTTTGCAGAATAAACCCCTTCATTTTGGCGCGTTGTAAGCCGAACTCTTTTTTCTCCAATTGCAATTCATCTATTTGTTTTAGAAGCGAGTCCAGAGTCAACGGACCTGTCGATATAAAAAGCGTGCAACACCAACATAAGCATAAAAACATTTAATTTGTAGGAAAGAAGAAATGAAATGAAATTTAAAAAACAAAACATGGTTCATACTAAAATTGACACAATTCAATTTGAATTTGAAATAAATGTTAGATATAACATATATGTTCACTGAATTGTTTGAGAGATCATGCATTAAAAAAAAAAAAAAAAAAACATGTCAATTTCGGTATACATAATTTATTTGATGATAATAATATAAACAAAACACACAGGGTGCAACAAAACAAACCAAATAGAATTACATGTAGCTTTGTGTACAAAGAAGAAGTGAGGAAGTTAAACACAAATAAAAACATAATAATTATTAAATATAAAAATAAATAATTTGGAAGTAGGTATGTATAAACTATGAATTTATACTTCTGAGAGAACGCAATAATTAATATTATAAAATTACAGACGAATGATAAATTACCTCGATTTTCGTCCACAATTGATCGAAGTTCGTCCCTCACGTCGTTTTCCATATTGTTTATCGTATGAGTTCTGTTAGCTCGCCCCGGGGTACACGTATTTTCGATTGTCGCCGTGTACGCTGCGAGTTGTGGTCACTACCGTGATTAAACTGTTTGCATGACTGACGTGAAGAAAAACAAACAAAATATACAAATATATTTTACACGGTATTTTATTCCAAACAACAGATTAATCGCACCATACGAGAACCGCTAACATATCGTTAGCGGCTTTTTGTTATATTTTTAATCGCTACTCACCAGTCATAGCTAGATGGGAAAACATTTTCACGATCTAATACGACCAGACATGATAGTTTTGCGCCGACTTACAAATTGGAAAGCGAAAATTGCTGGTCAAAGAAAATTACCATTCGACTAGAATTATTGTTAATCAATAGTCAAGTTAATACAAGATAGATTGATAGCTCACCGTCACACAATAAAATGCATTTCAATTTTAACATCGCATGTTTTTTTTATATAATTGTAGTCTATAATTCCCGTGTAGCTGTTGATGTTTTTTTCAACAAGTTTTCTTTGCGATAACGATTACACGATCGAAAATGATAACACGATGACTATAATGAACGTCACGCATAACAACTTTACGTCAGTAGTTCGTTATCTAATATTTAAGATTCACGTTTTTGCAACCCGTTTGTCAACCAGTGTCGATTATCAAATGTCAATTAGTGGCGTATGTAGGATTTCATCAAGGATCGAGATTTATATTGTTATTCTGTATTAGATAGGTATATTAAATCATTTTATAACTTTACGAAAAATATCATTATAAACAACAGTCTAAGGAATCTATCCTCTATATTCCCTCTCCGCCATAAATATGCTGCCGATCAATTTTACATATTAATCATTAGGAATTTAGTAAATTAATATTAACATTATTAACTTCCATATGTTTAATTATGCTTAATAACTATAATGATAGTCGAAAATTAAGGGAGATTAGAGTTATTTAGCACCCTCACAAATTAATTTTAGGAAACCTAATATAGGTTTATAATCTATAAATACATAGCTCTTTAGACCTATCAATTTTGATTGTTTAACAAAAACATGTTTGGATATAGATTACTAGTACTTTCATCATTGTTTTTGTTTTAAATTTCATGCAAAATAGATTATTTTCAAATAAAACTCTTTATGTAAAATAATCGAATTCCCTATTGGTAATTGATATTTATGTAGAAAGCAGCCATCCTACAAATGTTCTATTAGAGGAAAATTGGAGTTTTACAAAAATTATTTAAATTGTTTGTTTTTGGAACATTGATAGATAATATTAAACTTCGATGTTGGTTATGTTGCTGCCTTTGGCAAAATGTGTAAACTTTTCTATCTTGTTCTACTAAAATGTTGTTTTTAATCAGTTTATTGGATGATTGCTCTCTATAAAATACCATTCAATTGAAACAAATAAAGTCAATATCAATTTAATAGTTCTTTATTATTCTTTGTTGTTCAATTTTTACATATACTTATAAGCATACAAAAAACAAACAAAACACTAATATATAATAGTTCACATTCATTTTTAATATGGATAATGTATAATTAGTTTGCCACTACTCCTTAATTTTCTTAAATCAGTTATCTAAATTACATCAAACCTGAAAATAAATAGAAAAATAAATAGAATTTTAATATTAAATATTATAAATAGATATTACGATTAGCTTCCTTGCACTGGCGAATGGCCTCGTTAAATCCAGAACATAAGGAAATATCATCATTGTTTTGAGCACACTGCAAGAATTGCTTAATCTCAAAAGCGCATGCTCCACCTGACTGGCTACTTTGCTCCATAGGCATTGCCTGCATTGGTTGTGCTGCTTGAGGTTGTACTTCATTATTGGAACCACCACCACTGAACATACCAGTAACTGCATGACCAACAGTGTGTCCCTGAAAATAAAATAGAATGTTAAAATATACTTTCAATAAAACTATAGAAGAATAAAAGTTTTTGGTTACATACAATAGCAGAACCAACAGCAACACCTCCTGCAGTAGCAGCCATTTGGGCAAATAATCCAGGTTGTTGTGGTTGAGCAGGGGCTGCTACTTGAGTGTGTTGTTGTGGTTGTGGTGCTGGTGCACGTTGTTGTGTTCTGGCTGGGACCGATGACCTATACAAATATAATATATAAATATACAAATAGTTAAATAATTATTAAAATATATAATTAGATTTTATTTAAGCATTTTAGTTTGTTATTGAACTAAGTATGTAGAATTAAATGTTAGATTTAAGCTAACAAAAATAATTCCTTCATCATAAAATATATATTTAATATGTGTAGGGTATATAAAAGTACATTTTTCATTTAGAAGCTACACTCATAAACTGGAATGACTGTACAATAAAATAATGTGATCTTTAGATTTGTTATTAGACCCATTAGTAAAGATCAGATTTTTATGTTTTTACATATTTTTACTGAGAATATGCATATCTAATTGGATGAGCTTTCTTGACGATTCATTTCCCTATGAACTGATATACAAAAATTATTAGTGCATAAAAAAGCATATTTTAAGTAAAATGATATGTTCTAATATATTGAGGTTTTATTTGAACATTTCATAAAAAATGTAATGATTTTGAAAAAAATGAAAAAGAATTACGACCTTCATCAATTTCTACCTCCCAGGTGCCATGATTAGTTCATGTGAAGTTTACCGTTCAACTTGAACGTTATATATTAATATATCAAGATGAAAATACATGATGCAATATTAATAAAAAAATGAATTATTTATCATTTTATTATTTAAAACATGTTGTTATATATTTATTTTTTATTGACTTCATAAGGGTGAATTTTATGTTTATAAAATATAACTATTATAAATTGTCACTTTTATTAGTTTTTCAAATATTTAATACATTTTTATGAAACATCAGATATTACCAAAAAATAATATGTATATATATATAAGATTATTTTGACGAAAATTATTGAGCATAAAAACATCTTATATTTAGGTTTTAAACGCATATAAATCCAGTCTTTACTCATTAGGAATAGCACACTTAACTAGTATGAAAACCTCCATCAGTTTAAAATGTGTATAATTTATTATAAGGTTGAATAAGTATCAAGTATCAAAAAAATAATAATATATAATTAAAAAAATATAGTGAATATAATTACAACAAATTTTATTAAAGTTAAATAGTATTTATATCAATTTGTTAAGTTTCAGGCAAAAACCTATACCCAAAATAAGGGTAGGTACTGTAAAAAATATATGCCCCCTTTAATTTTGTAATATTTAACCAAATATTCAATGCACATGAAATAAATAAATTCTATACAAATGACCTCATACAGTTGCATAATGTTGTGCAAATTTTTATACTTAGAATATTTGAGTAAGAAACTAAAGCCACTGCCAATTTTTTCTTTTTTTATTATACATGAAGGAATAATTATTTTACCTATATAATTAATAAAAATTATCTAGGTAGTTAAGTTTTACAAAAAACAAAATTAATAGATATACCTAGATAATACTTCCTAGTTATTAACTTTTTGTTCATTAATTTGAATTAAAAATTAATTACATAGTATACTACATATATTGCATATACTTAAAACCACTAGTAGAAGTGGACTAATTTAATTTTCGATATTGAAAAATATTGTCAATTGGTTAAAAAAATGATTTTTTAATTTCATTACATAAATATATGCATATGTAATTCATATAATAAAAATTAAATAAAAATATGTAATGATGTGTGAATCATTCCATTTTGGGAAAATTTAATGGATATTGTAATAACGATAGTGAATACTTTGTCATAACCTAACCAAACAAATTTAACAAATAATTTACCTTCTCGGTGTAGGTGATGGAGAACGTCCACGTCTTGCCATTTTGTCGTTAATTTATATATTAGAAAAAGTATAAAATGTTTTTACTGTAATATTTAAAGTAACTTGCGTTAATGGCGTATAAAATGTAAAACACCTTGCGTTTAATTAAAATTCGTACTGTAAATTGTAATATAATTAATAAGTTACAAAACACACGATTCACGAACTATGATTGGATAGTTAGATTGTAGTTTGTAAATCTCGGAGAGGTGAAAATTGTAAAAACAGCTGAGTTCTGACTGCTGTTTGAAATAATGGCGTCATTGCCGACTGAAATAGTTTTTCTAGAAGTTTCTATATAGGTGTGGTGGGGACGCTAGAAACGTTACCGTTCGCATCCTCTTTGACCATGACCGATAAAAGGCGCGCTTGTCGTCCGTTATCAATTCAACTTTAACATTTTTTTTTTATCGCAAAACACATTATAATTTATAAGCATAACGTACGTTTCAGAATAAATTTAAGATTAAATTGCGACTACGATTCAGTATTGTACTGTCTCAACTTGTAATAATTGCGACTGCCGAAAGTCGTGTTGTTTCAGGGCGCGACCGGGTTTTTTTTTAATTACCTACGCACTTTTACGCGTATTGTTTAGGACGATTCGTATGGCATTAATGATACGATAATGTGCCGCTCAAGGCACATAGAAAATGCCGTTTAACCGGATCAACGACGCCCGACACGATCAGAAAACCATCGCCGCCGCCGACGTTGTTGTTGTGTATAGTAACACTTTTAACCTTGACTGTTGAGCCTCTTAAACTTTGACCCGTTCGAGAGACGAGTCCCTCTAATTGTATAAATCTGCCGCGGCGCAATACCGCAGAACCATACAATGGAGTGCTCTAATCTAGACGAGTGTGTTCAAAATTGGGATTCGATAGCTGGCGAATACAAGACTCTTGAGGTATGTTATTTGGTCTTCGAGTTCAGACGTGTACTCTTAATGATGTAAACAAAAGGTCAATTCGATGGAATAACGGTCATAAATTTAGATCGCATAAATATTATGACCTAAGCACCTGTGAACAGTATACACTACCAATGTTATTAAGGAAATTTTGTTACTTATGTACATATTTGTGTATCGGGATACAAAATGTTTTATTGTTCTTTGGTTTAACTTACATTATCATTGATTAATTCAATTTTTAATATTTTTGAAACCAGTTTAGATTCGAATTAAATTCATTATTAACTAATTGTTGATTCTAAACATTTGTAATTCAAACACTTTTTTGAAATATAAAGTCTTTAAACAATAATTAGTATCCAAATTCTAGAAGCAAAAATTACATTTTAATATTAGTTTTATTGTTACCTATCTAATCAAAACATAAAATATTAAATACATCATATAATGTTTATAACTTAAAAGGATATTCATTATTATTTTTAGAATTCTAATAAAGAGTATTTAGCCAAGATAGAAGAAATTAGTGATCTTCAAGGACAATGTGTGAAACAAGTCAATCATCAAAAATATAGATTAAATTTTATATCCAAATCATTAAAAAAGTATAAGAAAACCATGTTAAATTTGTACAATGTATGCTTATGATTCATATGTCATAATATGTATTTATAGGTTTGAGAAAGATGAAAGGCAAGACATTATACAACGACTCTTAAAAGACATTAATCATCGGCGCCAACAACTATCAGATATCGAACAATCATTACCTAAACCCAATGGAACATATCTAAAAATAATTTTGGGCAATGTTAATGTATCGATTTTGAATAAAGAAGACAAGTATGTGATATTATGTATTGTTTAATATAAAATGTGTGATTTTTGTAGTAAGAAAACAATTTTTTTTTTATATATATAGATTTCGTTACAAAGATGAGTATGAAAAATTCAAATTGGTTCTTAGCATAATTGGTTTTTTTTTGTCTCTCCTGAATTTGCTGACCCATAGACGTTCACTTGAATTGATCTTCTTATTTATTTTGGTCTGGTACTATTGCACATTGACAATACGCGAGAGTATATTAAAAGTAAATGGATCTAAAATCAAAGGCTGGTGGCGATTACATCATTTTATATCCACTGTGGCATCAGCAGTACTACTTGTTTGGCCTACTTCTGAAACATGGCTCATTTTTAGACCACAGTTTATGCTTTTTAATGTACTAATCAGTAAGTTGATTAATCACATAAAAATGTAAATATTTATTATAAACTGATTTATATTATGTTATAACAAAGGCGCGGATTTAAATACAAAATTCAATTTTTTCTTTATATCCTAAAACATCATCAAGCATAAAATTTCATACCGTTATATAATATTCATTTCATACATCAAAGAGTTTAAAATTTAAACTTTTATTTTGGAACATTTTTTCCCTTACCTTAAGCTTTTTTGGGTATTCATATATTTTTATGTCACTTTTTGTATATTTAATAAAAATATTTCAAATTAACTCATCTCCCCCCTAAAAAATGATGATAATTTTTTTTTATATTATTTTATTATTATGTAAAAATCTCAAAATCAACTAACACCAAAAAATTAAAATAAATAATATCTTCATAAAATGTTTTTAATCAATATTTAGTATTAATCAATTTGTTTTATAATTATATTATTCTTATATAAAAAAAAATCTATAAAAACATTTTTTATATATTTATAGAGCATTAAATTATGGTTTTTTTATGCATTTTTCTTATTTTTAGAAAATTTAAATCCACACCCTATTTATAACATACTGATTTGTACATAAATTTACTTGTTTTTAGGTGTAGTTCAATCATTCCAGTTTTTATATCAACAAGGAGTTTTATATAGACTAAAAGCTTTGGGAGAACGTCACAACATGGATATTACAATTGAAGGTTTCCATTCCTGGATGTGGCGTGGTCTTAGCTTTTTATTACCATTTTTATATTTAGGATACATTTTTCAACTGTACAACGCATATACACTGTATAATTTATGTAATAATCCAGACGCTACTTGGCAGGTTAGTAAATATAATAAAATGTAATTATATTTAATATTATATTGTCAATTAAATTATAATTATGATAGAATATTGTATACAATTTAATCTTTATTATAGTTCATAAAAACAAACAATAGCTTGTGGCACAAAAGATAATAAACTGTTTAAACTATTTATTTGTTAATCTATGACTTACATAACATCAAGTATTTCATAATATTGATATTTATAGTTAGCTACTTAAGCATAATAATTGTTGATTAAAGTTTGAATAATAGTAATAAGAATCATAATATACCAAGAACAATAATTTTTAATAATAAATGGCATACTTGTGTTTGATATTTGTTTAAATATTGTATTATCTTTAATACGCCAACTACTTTAATAAATAATACTCAAAAAAGAATTGCATATTATTTAATATTTATTATCTAAATAATATGAAATAAATATTTTTTATTAAATAGGACATATTGTAATTAACAAAGTAAACATGTATGTACTGTAATGTTCAATTATTATTTAATTGACTATGAGTTATATATATAAAAAAAAAACTATTTAATGAATATTATTTATATGGTTTCAGTTTGAATATATATTTAATTAAATAGCATAAGTCTCATGTGTAACTAGTTAAAAATATAACTATAATAAATAAAATGTATCATATTTTTTAAACAAATTATACTTTTAACATACAATATGTTATTAAAGAAATTCTAATAATACTATTATAAATATTTCGTAGGTTCCTGTTTTATCAGGGTTATTTTTTGTTTTATTTCTGGGAAATACGATAACTACTTCAATGGTCATTCCACAAAAACTAAAAGAAGTGAAAATAAGAAGAATTATAAAGGTAAAATTTAAAAATTATTATGTATTATATTTAATTTTATATAATGTTTTAATAAAATTATGATTACAGACGTATACTCGAAAAATGTCTGGCAATAGACTTGGAGCTGACACTAAAAAAAGTGACTGAAAAATTCAATATGAATTTTTGTTCAAATTATTGTTTTCTTAATTATCTCTTTTAAAAATTGTTTCATTATTGTTGTTTTTTAAAATATATTTGGTATATGATTATTTTTTTTAAAAAAAAAAAACTCTTTTTATTAATATAAATAAAATATGATATTACTTGATATCATGTTATATATTTATTTAAATAGACTAATTTAAAGTAATAATTTTATTTTATTGTTTTTAATGTTTTTTTGGCTGAATGATGTTAAAATTTAACATATAATATATGTTATATATATTAATATATTAACAATTGTACAAAGGTATTAGTTAATATACATTTTTTTTCGAAGTTAAAAGATACAAACAAGTTATGGTTAATAGAAAATCATGTTTTTTATTCATTCAAATGTTAGTCTATCTAACAACTTATTTCTTCTTAGGATCTTTTAAACCAGCTCCAGCATTAAATTTGAAAAATATAATATCACCATCTTCAACAACGTAATTTCGTCCTTGTTGACGATATTTTCCAGCAGCCTGAATGAGTTATAATATATTATATTAAAATAAAAAGCATATTAAAACTGACTTAAATAGACATTTATTACTTACCTTACAAGCAGCTTCAGACCCTTCATTTTTGAAATCTTCAAATTTCATTACTTCAGCCATGATAAATCCTTTCTCAAAATCTGTATGGATTCGTCCAGCTGCTTGGGGTGCTTTAAAACCTTTCTATAATAAATCAGAAATAAAATAATAACATCAACAATACATTATTATTTTAACCCGTTAAGTTAATGGCGTTAACTAACTTGAATTGTCCAAGCTTTGACTTCGTCATGTCCAGCTGTGAAAAAGTACTGTAACTGCAGTGCTTTGTAACCTTGTACAATTATCTTATCCAAAACACTAAATACAAATATGATATAATTTGTTTAGGATTAATAATTAATGATGAGATACTGACCTAGTAGCTTGAACTTCTTCAGTGTATTTTTTACGTTCTGGTTCTTCCATTTCAATTATTTTATTTTCAAAAACTCCACTGAATGGTATAATTATTGCACCTGCATCATTTTTGTCCACCCATTCTTTAATTTTTATCAACCATTTATTCTTTTTTCGAATATAATCTTTTTCTGATAGGTTTACTAAATAAATCATTGGCTTTGTTGTAATGAACATGTGTTTGTTAAGAAATTCTATCTGAAAATAATAATATTTATTAACATTTTAAATAATACTATTTATTTATTTTGGTATTAACTATATTACATCAAGAGCACTCCAATCGCCAAATCGAATATGTTTTTTTTCATCCACTAAAACAGTTTTGATTTTTAGAAAAGTGTCCTGAAAACATATAAACATGACATTAAACTATAATAGTTCAAAACAATTGAATCATGAACAAAACATACATATTCTGGTTTGAGTTTTTTATCTCCACCACGTATAGCTAATTTTTCAAGTTTTTCCAAGTTAGCATTAAAATATTCTTCGTCCTTTAAACGCAATTCTTCATTAATAACTTCCATATCTTTAATAGGATTAACTTCACCCTCAACATGAATTACATCTTCTGCTTCAAATGCACCTGTATAATATAATATAGTTTTTTGTTAAGTAGCAATATTAAATCTGATAAAAATGCTTATAATTATTTATTAGTTTTTTCAATTTATAAGATAACAACTACAAAGGCAATTAGGTAAAGGAATATAATTATGATGAAATACGTTCATGTAATAATTTAAAAAAAGTATATTTATTTTAGAAAGATATATAGTTAAAGTTACAATTAATACTTATTACTAATTATAAATTATAATTAATTTATTGAATATTCCACTTACGACATAAATGGAATAAAGCATCACACGCTTTTATGTGAGACAAAAATGCGTTTCCTAGACCTTGACCTTCTGCTGCTCCTTTAACAAGCCCAGCAATATCTACAACGTTTAAAAATGCTGGGACTTTACTGAAAAAATATTATAAATGTTATAAATAATACCTGTTATCTTTCAAGGATTTTCTTATTATATTTTAGGCCAGCAAACATTTTTAAATTGTGTTAATATATTTTAATTTTTTTATTAAACTATGATCTATATTCTTTATATTAAATATATATATATATATAATACCCAATTATAGATATTGTTTTTTAAAAAACTTTTATAAATCATTCAGTTAAATTTCATTAAGATAATGCTGTTCAAAAATGATTTTAATATTTACTAAAATCAATTTAAAATATAACATATTTTTTATATGGAACACTGACGAGAAATTAAAATGATTTCAAAATATCAAAATTTAGTGGATAGGTTTTTGAAAAAATATGTTTATAATTATATGTAGGTCGTAACTAGTTGCTTTAAGAATCTTTATTTACTCGAGAAATAATGTTATAATTGGTAAATCCTCTACACGGAGGGTAGGTAATAAATATATAAAATAATAGTAGTAATAAACTGAAAATAGTATATAAAAATTAAACAATCCCGTTAACTAATACTAAATCACGGGTAGAAAAGAAAATTACAAGCCCGTCGAAACCATTGATTGGATTTTTGTCCTCTGGAATTACACATAGCTACCGAGATTTACTAATAAATCAGACTCGATGGGAACGCAAGAAGCCATTTCGTGGGTACGATGTGAATGAAACGTGGTATTTTCGACGTTATTAAACTCGAGGACTTTATTAATAGGTTGGGGTTTGATTATTTTTACCTGGTCGGACCTTGAGGGCATTTTGCCGGATACACCTTTAAAATGCCTTTCATTGCGCCGACAATATTTTGGCATCGTGTATAAGTAATATTGTAACATGGCGCGATAGACTATTGAAGTTAATTGCATATAATCCTCCGACTTCCGTTAAGAGTCGTTATTATAATTTTTTTTTCAAACAATTCATTTAAACATTATCTAACACGTTATGAAAACAAAATGTATCTATGACGAATAATTTTGTAGTTTAACATTTAAACGATTTCTCGACATTACGAAATATCAAATAATTAGTGTGTAAAAGGTAGAACAAACTTTTTTCTATAACAAGGTACTATACTAATAATAATATTCAGGTAGGTTCACTCGTACACGAGTAAAATTTTTTTTAATATGCATAAGTAGCCAGGTAGGTACTAAATAGTCGTTCGAAAATTTTTTAAATGGATCTATTTATATATTACACTAGATATACAATACGTTTTTAAATCATTTTTATATAAATTATTAAGTTCTATTATTCCAAACTTCTAATTTTTTTCTATGTATTACTCATCAAATTTGTGCACTTATAGATTTGTTTAGTGTTTACCACGATTTAAAAAATAATTTTATCTTAAATCGTGTTGTTTACTAAAAAAATATACTAATATATTACTATCACAAAAGAAAGATTAAAATACAAAGTGAATAAGTATTAGATAACCGTATTATTATTATTTGTTTTGGGTTTTTTAATAAAAAAAAGCATATATTAAATACAACTTTTATAATTAAATGATGTATGAAACATAATTTATTATTTTAAAAAAAGGAAAAAAGATGTATGTTTTGTACTACATAGGAACATAGTAAAAAAGTATTAGTGATGAATTAGGTATAAGGATATTAAAAACATAATTTTTATTTGAAATCTATTTGAGAATAAATGGTATCAAAATAAAGAAATATATTGATTTTACACGATTTTTTTTTATGTATGAAGACACTTTTTTTCGAGTAGAAATAATGGTCCGATTACCACGAATATGTTTTCGATATCAAATTTCATATATTTAGTAAATTATATAACTCATTTTTCGAATTTCTCAAAAGCTTTTTCTTGGGAAAAGAAAAACTACCAAAAAATGGCGAAAAATCGGCAAAATTAGTTTTCGTCATTTTAAATATTTTTATTTCGTTACATGGACGTGCTCACGGGGGGGATGGTACATGGGGTTTGAACCCTCCCCCCTAAAAAAAAAACCTATGAATATTTTACAATATAGTAGTTTGTACTTCGGAAAAATGAACAATTTTTTCGAAATAAAAAAAACTTCATATTTATTCCACCACTTCCTCTCTTTTGTGTACCTGTTAAATAATTTTAGCTGAACTCCCCACCCATAAATAAATCCTGAACACGCCTCTGTTTCGTGATATCTAATTAAGTTTTGATCGTAAGAACTTGAATTTTTTTTTTTGTAGTATTCACATAGTTAATTTACACGCGTGGTAAAATTTTGGAACGGATTTGTTTATTTTCTAACTAAATATAGAGCTTAGACATTTTTTCCAAAAATGTTTAATATTACCTGCAATTTTTAGTTTAAGGGATTGAACATTTGATACCTACTCATGTACTACTTAACCTATTTACACAATAGTTTGAAAATCGTAACTCGCAAGTTAGAAGATGAAGAATGTATTAGTTTTACAAAGATGTTTTTTTTTTTTATGTATGAAAACACTTTTTCAGGTAGAAATGATGGTCCGATTACCACAAGTAGGGTATGCTTTCGGTAGCAAATCACGTCTAGTTGGTACTTTATTTAGCTCATTTTTCGAATTTCTCAAGTTTTTCCTTGGGAGGAGAAACACTTTTTTTATAATATAACATAGTACTAGTTTAAAAAAAATGTTATACTGTTAATTTAACTTTAAAACTACTGAGTAAAATTTGGATTGTAGTAAAAAAGTCTCTTTTATAGTCATTTTTTATGAATTGAATGTGAAACTGTCACATACTTCTAAGTTATAGTAATCGAATATCTCACTACTGTTATTTAATATGTCAGTATAAAAATTGTAAATAACTTTGAATTCTTTCTAAATTTCATTAGAAATGTGTATTCCAAGTCTTGGTAATAAACAATCAAAACTTTTTAATTTGGCTCTACATTCAAGAAATTTATCATGTAATTATTCGTTCTTCAATAAAATTGTTAAGAAATTGAATAAATGTAGAAATTTTATAATATTCTACTTGAATTATTTTGTAAATAAATTACTTAGTTTTGTGGTTCTTGGAAAACAAATATTTATTTCAAAAACAAAACAAGCACTCTCAATTTTTTAAATATGTCATGAAACTCAGCATCAACATTCTCACAGATTTTTTACAGTAGTCTGAGTAGTAACAGCCAATTTTAGAACCAATTCTCAATCTAAATTTTCAGTTTGAAAAAATTTGCTTAGTGCAGTACTTATTGCATTATTTTAAAATTTTTGATATGCAATGAAAAAATTAAATCCTGTTTTAGTGGGGCGATATAACCCTCGTTTGCGCTTCTGATTATAATTATTTAAAAGTAGTATAGTGTAGTGTAAGTATATAACACACTTAATAAAGTACATTTACAGGAATTGTGAAAAAATCATTAGGATTTTTATAACAATTTAAGAAAAAAACAAATTTCATTATATATGAAAAAAAAAAAGTCCAAACATAACAAATTAATACACTAATAATTAAAATAGTGAACGAATATATCTTTCTCACAATCAATAGACCAATAATTTTAAAATTTAATATAATATGATGTTGGCTGTCACTATCCTTGGTTTATTTAAAATTTTAAAATAATGGCTTATCAATTACGAAAAAGATATTTGGTTCACTATTTTAATTAGTAGTGTATTAAGAATATACAACAAAATTTTCTTAAAAAGTTATAAAAAACCATTTTGATAAACCATAAAGTTAATAAATATATTTTATATCATTAATTATATAATATAAATTAAAATATTTATTCTGATATCATTAAATATTATACGTTTGATTCAGGGACATATACAGTGGGAGGATCCATAGGGTTCGGAAACTCCTACATTTTTAAATTATATTCAAAGTTGAATTAGTAATTAATAATGAATAAATAATGAGATTAGTGCAAATTATTTTTATTAAGGCCCCTAAATAAAATTCTAGGTTGATTATATTAAACAGACATACAGATATATTCACTTTATAAACTTCATCCCTTTAATTGTAAAATGAATTTAATTAGACTTTAATATTATAAAGTTAAAAAGCCGGAAAGTCGGTTCTAGATGTTTCTTCTTTGTCTCTTAGGACCTAGGAGAAATTAGTGGTTTATTATAATTAAGATTTGTAATAATATTGCATTACAAAAAACGTTTCTTAGCAAAATTCAGCCAGATATACAATATACTATACTGACAATCCGTTCCAAAATTTTACCTCATATGTAGAATGAGAACCTATGAAATACTCAAAAAAATGTTCAAGTCTCTAAATTCAAAATTGCATTAATTTTCCTAAAATATTTCAAATTAAATTTGTCAAAATCAGTAATCCGTGAATTTCAAAGTTTTTGTTAACTATTTTCAACTACCAACATTTTCCATTTTGAAATTTTAAAGAATTGTACAAAAATTTGTAAACAAAATTAAGGAATAAGTAAATAAATTAATACAAAAGTACTATAACTAATAATTTATATATAAAAAATTTTAATACCAACCTGGCTGGTTTGAAATATTGAACTAAGTAATCAAATCGTTGATCTGGTACTGGTACACGACTTGCTGGAAGGAAACAAAATCTTATCATTAATTTACGATAAAAAGTAATTTATATGATAATGTAAAAAATATATATAATAAACTATAAATTGCATAATCTGTGTAATATAAAAAAAAAACTTATTTTCATTTGGGTCAATGGTACAAAATGGAAAATTTTCTGCGGCAGCTTCACTCTTAGTAAGTACATTGAAGAATGTGGATTTACCAACATTTGGTATACCAACAATTCCAACTTTTAGATTTGTACCAACTCGTCCAATAAGTGGCTTTTTTTCTGGTTCTTCTACTTTCTTTGGTGGCATAATTACTGGAACTGCAATCCTATTTTACCTAAAAGCAAAATAAAATAGCCAAATATAATTTTAACATTTAATACTAACTTAATAAACGTTTGATTAATTCACAATAATTACTTATACTTACACAGAAAATGATTAAGGTTTAATTAATATTATTTTAAATAAACTTAATTTTAATTTCTAATTTTAATAAAAAAATTAAACTTAAAAAATGTAAATGTGCTTCATAAAATTTAAGTGTTATCACTTTATTATCACTTGTTAATCATAGTTTATTTCATTGTAAATTGATATGAAATATTAAAGCCGAATTTGAGGTTAATTTTAAATTATGAATTTAATTATAGAAATAAACAATTTCAATAAAAAATTATATAATATATTGGGTATATTGTTGTATTACTAAAGTTATAATAATAATATGATTTTTACATAAAAAAAATTAAAATTAATATTTTGATATTTGTTACATAGATAGCGATACAAGTGTTATTATTCCATTTTTAAGACTTATTTTATTATTGTTTTATGACATTTGTACTATTTATTCAATTATAAATTATATATATTTTATTTAAAATTTACATTTTTAGTTATTACCTACTTTATAAAAATAAAATTATCCAAAATGTATAAAAAAAAATCGACAGTTCCACGTTTAAACGAAATTAATTTGCCATTTTATGATTAAAAAAAAGCCAGGCATTCAATTATTCTGAATTAGAAAACTATTAATAATTTAAAAAATGGCCTTTAAGTACCCAATTGTTAGGTCTAATTCTTTATTGAAAGCTTATCCTTTTTGTGGGTACTTGATCACATTTATATTACTAAAAAAAAATGTACCCATATTTTCTCATAATATTTTACATGTGCAAGGAATAGTGTATCATAAAACACATATCAAATTTTCACCTTAACGTATTTAAAATCAAAATATTTATGCCTTTTTATCTTTAACAAAATCATAAAAATAACACATTATTCAAATTTAATAATTGACTGTCGATTTACATAATTTGTTCAAAAAAATTAAAGTACCTAATTGGTACTACAAGTAATACTTAATACTTCTATTCAATTTCCATACGTTATAAAACTCAATACTGCAAATTGTATTAATTATTATTTACAAAAAAATTATATTTTAAGAAAATTTTCAATGTTCTATAATCTATATTGTGACATAAAACTAAACTATCCACTCCACAATGTTAACATGTATTTAAAGTACATATGTGAATACTGAATCCTTGAGAGAAGAAAAAATACCAAATAATGATGAAAATCTGTAAAATTACTGTTTCTGTTATTAAAATTTTTTTTATTTCATGATAATTAAATGAGTTTTGATCGTAAAGACTTGAAAAATTGTTTTGAGTATTCACATAGGTAGTTTACTCATGTGGTAAACTTTTAGAACGGTTTATCAATATAATATCAACATACTCAAGGAAAAAGGCAGTAACTCAATTTTTTTAACTTTTCAGTAAAAACAAAATTAACTCTGAATTACAATTCTTATTCTTGCATTTATTTTATTTTATTGAGACTTGATCAATATCTTATTAGTGTAGAACTGAAATATGGGTTAATATTTATTTCACTATAATTCGCATTTTCCTGATTTTTCTTGAGTTACGTCCTTTCAAGAAAAGTATAACTCACTAACTCAAGTTACGACTACTTCTGGGGATAAAATATAACTAATATTAAAAATTCATTATTCTAAATAAGTAATTTTTCCTTAATTGATAGTTTTTATTTAAAAATGTATAATAAAATAATAAGACAAATAACAATTAAATTAACATTTTAAAATATATTTTCAATACTTTCCTAATTTAATTGTTGTAAAAAGAAACAAATAAATTAACAAATATTGAACATTTAAATACAATTTAATAATGTATTATCAAAAAATAAATTTAAGTCCTTTAAGATTCTGAGGGAACTGAAGGTAGTTTATACACGTGGCAAATTTTTGGAATGGTTTATCAGTATAATATATTGGGTTACATTGAATTTCGTTCAGAATCATATTTTCTAATGAAATATAATTGCATTCAAATCTTAATTATAATAAAACATTAATTTTTCAAAGGACCGAAGGGACGAAGGATAAACATCGAGAATCGACCTTCTTGCTTTTTTATACTTATGAATGTAAAACTTAATTAAATAGTCATAAACGTCCGTATAAATAAATAAATAAATAAATAAATTTATACGGTTTAATTTGAACGGTCGAAATCCTGTATAAAATTCAACCTTATGCAAATTATACGTAATTAATTATTTTGAAGCAATTATATATTTATACATTATACAGTGTAGGTGTACATATACATAATAGAAGACATTTATAATTTAATAGTTTTTAATAATTTTTAATAATTACTAGTTTGTCGACAAAATCTATACTAATGATGGTAAAAAAAGGCATTTGTGATTATGAATAATATTAATATATTATTGGGGTCTATTATTATATATAATGAGACACCTAATCTACAGAATAATTTACTTTTAACATAGTAGGTATTAATTAATTAATATATTTTTAGTATATCTTAAGTTTTACAATATCTTAAGAATTAAAGTAAACTATTAAATTACTTATTATTAAAAATTAATTATTTTGTGAATTATAAATGTCTTATTATTAATATAAAATATATTTTAATTAATTTATATATAATACATTATAGTTATTATTTATGATATGATAGATATTTAAATTTTATTAATTATGATCGAATGCCAATTGTGTGTTTCTTTAAAAAATATCTAGAGCATTTAAAATATATATATATATATAGATAATACAATTTTAAAATGTGTAATATATTATGACACAGTCAATAAGTAGATTGTTTTCACCATTTTATAAAAATCATTATACTACATTTTTTTATTATGAAAAAATTACTTGATTATATTGGTATTCAACTTACCTATATTTGTAGGTATACGTATATACAGGTATAAATAACTAGGTAATGAGACATATCTATAACCTTTTATAGGTGATGAAACTTTTATATATATATATATTATCTATATAATAATAATGAAGAATTGTGCAATGCACCAATGCCCTACAAAAATTTTGTGTAACCTATTGTGTTCTCGATTTTCGCTCTTAATTGTAGCGGTCATTATACAAAAGTTTTTAATATCCTTTCTGTCACTCGTCACACATGTTATTGTATATGATATAGATATAGGAATATAGAATAATCTTAATTTCGTCTTACAAAAGTTATGGTGATAACATTAAAAATGTAGGTACCGATGCCGTTCACAAATTTTTACCATTTTTGTGACATAAAATTCTAATCACCTTGTATAATATTTTATAAAATATTAATATTAAATTACGAAGTATAATTATACCATCATACGCAGGAGCGTATTACTGTGTCCAGCCCTTGAAATTTCTGGACATTTTATTATAATTAGCATGTGTTAATAGTTTGTGTGACAATATTGACATGACATACAGTATAAACTATATAAATCATAATTATTTTGGTCTGTGTTTGTATCTTTGATGAAATAGTTCAGTTAGGCTGAACTCAGTTATAGACGGTAAATATGACTTACAGATTTTTATATAAATATCAGTAGAATTATGGTCAAGACTACAATAGCTGATAGATGCTTTAATTTCGAGTAATCAAGCATTGTATTCCAATTTGAAATTTCTACCAATTGGTGGAAATACTTGATGTACTTCCCGTATGAACTCATCTATTAAACGCAATTTTCAACATTTTGAAGGTTAAAAACATATATAATTAATTCATAATTTTTCATATCATAGAATCGTATTGTTGTAACTTTAACATTATTAAAATGTATTCATAGAAATATTTTTATAATACATAATAATGTGGTCTTAGACAAGTTTGCCAATAGTGGACGATCTAAGTTAGGGATGATTCTTACAACTTATTATTACAGTGCAGTGATATATTTTGTGATATATGTTTTTTATGATATATTAAATATGTTATTGTAGTATATTGTTATTGTTTTACTGTATGATAATGTCATAAAAATAAATCCTTACTCTTCCCGAAAATAAACCATAAATACGCGCTTGCTTATACAGTTATACATTGCGCGATATGTATCATATTATATTTTCAACGTGTATGTATAAATATACATACGATAAATGTATATTTTTTTGAAATTTACGTATAGAAGGCGTGGTACAGTCGTTCAACACCGCGGTCCGGCAAGATTTTAGAAACAATAACATAATCGGTCAATTCGGTTAAAACAATTACCCGCGCGCGACGTTATAAAGGCACAATATATAATTTTCGTTCGCCAGCGTTTTTATTTAAATTATAGTAAAAAATATATTATATTATTAAATAACAATTATATATTATGCAGGTACCAATGGTTAAACGTAGTGCAGCAGAAATGTCTGTCGTATAATATAATATATAATATTATATGCACTTCGGAGTTTCGGACGAATAATTTACGTATAAGTGTTTAAATGTTGTTATTATGATTTTTCGTTTTTATATGCAGGCGTCGACAAATACATTTAGGTACAGCTTATGCGCGACTCTCAACGAGGTACCTACGCATTATAAATAAAATAATAATAATAATAATAATAATATATATGTGAACGTTTATATTATAATATTATAGTAATGTATACCGCAGCGGTTAAACGTGGTATAAACCTATACGATTAGACACGTATATAACTATATAATGTGCATTATAGGCGTGTACTTATATATAATATACGCGATGTAGTCGCACCTCCTGCGACCACGAGGATATGCGAGCAGGAATCCAAATGGTAATCTAATAACAGTGATTTTTCTGTTATTCGAATCGGTTCCACCTTCAATTTTCCGAATTAATATTACCTTTGTGATTATTATGAAGAAAAAACATATTTCCAAAAAAATACCCGACGGTTACACTGATATTATACATAATACGTTATGTATATAAATAACATATAAGTAAAGTAAAAGAACATTGAGAAAAAAAATCAACTTTGCCCTCGAGACATCCGTCTTTACGTATTTTATAAATTGTATATAAACATGTAGTTAAAATATATATATTATCGCGACTTGGAGATATTTAAATGCCGTAGATAATGCATCAGCCATCGTATATACGTATAGGTACTACACACTCGTTGTGAAAAGAAATAATAATAATAATAATAACAACAATAATAATATATAGATAGGTCGTATCGATATGGGAATCAAAATTGATATCTTTTCCCTTTACAGCCACATTTATTACTGTTATTTTCTTCCTTTTTTTTGTTTATTTTTTAATGTCAGGTTACGAGCGGCAGAGATAAAGTTCTCTGATCATTTTATTGGCGTCAGACGTTCGTTTTTTTCCTGTACATTTAATAACTGGTCGGTTTTAATTTTTTAACAGCCCTACCCGACTAGGTTTCCTGGGAAAATTTACTTGTGTTTTTGGGGGTTTTTTTCATTCATATAATTTGAACATTTTTATTATACGTAGTAGTATTATACATAGTTTTATATGATATCGGAAAACTATATAAATCCAATTGCAAAAACATATTATGTCTAAATTGAACAAACTTTTTGTGTATCATTAATCTTTTTAGTCTTTTTTTACTATTTTCATCAGAACCGTAATATCTTTGATATTTAAATGAAATCTATACAATTTATATTCCCGCTGGAAAGTTTTAATTAAAATTATTTTTGAATTTGTTATTTTTTTACCAATTTTAATTAATTCAAAATGTTGCCATAACCGCAGAATTTGAATATATTAATATATTCGTATTATTTGATATTATTCGTTAGCAGAATAGAAAAATAAGACCTACCTTTGCATAAATATATAATTGCATTATTTTTTCTCAACATGTGTTATTTGTAAGTACTATGTACATTACAAAATATACATGTATTCATATAGTTAAATAATAATAATGAGCTAAGTTTATATTTATATTCTTTAGCAAAATTATATATTTAGGTATTACAAATTAATTAAATATATTATTGGGCTTAAAACGTACAAAAACACCCCACAAGTTCCCACGATATGGATATAGTTAAATAAATAGAAAATCCTAAATGTAATTTGGACTCGGAACCCTATAATTTTGAAAGGGATAGATTGGATTTATAGATCATTTCGGTCACTTTTGGGCGTCGTATAATTTTGTTGTGGTGAATCTATAACTACTATAGTATACTCGAGAACAAAATATGAATCAAATAAAGGTATTAGGTATATTTGAAGGTAAAACTTAAAACTAAAACTATAGCAAATAGTATGTAAGTATAGAAAAATATTAAAAAATAGTTACTCAATGAATATATTTATCAAATATATTATAATCTGTTGTTTATGATTTGATTAACAGCACATGCGTTATAGGTTATAGTCTATATATTATAACCTAATCTCGAAAGTCATACTTATATAGTACTTGCATATTTGTTTTGGTAAATCTTAAAATATCCTTAGTATAAGATATAAATTTGTTTCACATTTCATTGAAGATAAAGAGAAAATTTGTTTTAAAATATTTTTGCATTTTTTTAATTTTTAGAGCAATTTTGCTAATTTAGTATTTTAATTGATATTTTTGGGCTTATTTTTTTTTTATATGAATGTAAATAAACACATTACGTAAATTAATTATTATTTTTTATTCGTTTCTCAATTTATCACGAATGTCTAAAATAAGTTTTGGAATTATTGAAAATGTTTAGAACTTACAACAACTCACAATTTTTTTTTTCTTAACGCGTTATTAATCAAATTTACTATATAACAATGGACTGGTACTATATACGTTTGGATTTTTTTTATACTTTAATCATTTTATCAATAAATAAGTATTGATGATAAACGTGATTATGTGCTACAGTAGATTTAAATATCTAATGTCCTAATCATATACTCAGATACTTACAGAATTATATATAAAAACAAATTAATTTAAAAATACTAAATATAAAAAAAAAATTAATGTACCTAGCAATTTAATTGTTTATTTTGTATATTTACTAAATTTTAGTGCTATTTATAGCGCTCATTTTAGTATTTATAAATGCATTTTAAAATACTAAAAATTAATATTCTTAGTACTACATTTTATATACGAGTACTGATTATAACTAAATTGAATTAACTATGATAAGGATAACTAACCTAACCACAAATAAAAAAATGCTCTACTAGACCTAAGAATCAATGACTATACGTCTATACCTATATATAATATAATAAGTATATTTGTTAAAAAAACGGATAAAATAATATTATTTTATAAACGTAATACCTATCTAATATATTTTACGAAATAAACCACACGTGTCCTAAAATCACATTTTTCTTTCTAAAAATTTTGTGTGGACAAAATACTGCACTGTCTGCTTTATTAATTTGGCACAATCAATACATAATATAATATGTAATTAACATAATATGTTTGTAAAACAATAATACGACAGTATATTATAAGTTATACCTAACTTGGTTATAATCTTTCTTTATTATTATAATTTTACTTTTATAATCGTAAGCATCTGTACCTACCTATATTCTGCATGCGCCATGCAGCAATATTTTGTTTTTAGTTTCCCTTAAATATTTTAAGCTGTACTTATAAAAATTTGATGGTCGAAGGCCGAAAGGATGGTTGTAATTTTTTTTTTTTAAATATTTCAACATAACTGTGTTAATATGGAATGTATCTAAATAAAATATATAAATATTCAGGTAAAAAGTTACATTTTTGCCGAGTTCCTTTATTTTCGAAATCGAGCATTAGCACTATTAGCCTAATGTATAGCATAATCCTAAGTCCAAAGATAAGACGATTAGACCAATAAATATAATGATTCTAAAACGATTTATATACGATAATATTATATTTTATAACCTTTCCTTTTCATATATTATTGATTAATCATCGGCTTGTGTATTATATTAGTGATTATAATATTATACCGGGTGGCTCAAATCGTTTTATGTGTATTTCCGGACCCTAAACGATATCAACGCTATCGCGTATCAAATAACGTTTGTATTGTAGTGAAAACGACATAAGTTACTCGCTATTATATTGATATATTATATGTTATAATAATTTCTTATACGAAATGAGAAAAACATGACATTTCTAGAATCGGACGTAGAATTATACTATTATATAGCTTGTATAGGAATTATTTACACCTGCAGCGGTCACTAAATATCACTTCCTAGCGGTGCTGAAATATATTCGATATAATATACAAACGTATAGCGATAATGACGATTTGATTATAATCGTATATTGTTATTATTATATATTATTACAATTACCATTATTATTGTGAAATGACCGTTCCGTTGGAAATGTTCAAAAGAAATCGCGAGTATACAAAAAAAGACTAAAAGTGTGACGGTCGAGCGAATCTCCTTATTTTTAAACGCAATAAAACACGCTGCGCGCGGCTATTTTTCCAACAACGGGCATTGTGTTTCGATATAAAGACATCAACGGCGACTTCTTTGTGCACAAATTTATATGTATCGCGACACATATTCTTAGTATACCTACGATAATATTATTATTGTACATTTTTATGGGAATAAAACGCAAAGAAAAACGGCGGTACAGTCCGAAAACGGTCCAAAGGGGTTGTCCTCATATTATACCGTTCACATACGCACATAATATTTTATTATTATGTTACAGAGCGGTCTAAACGGGTTTTCGTTTAAAATACGCAAACATGTGTAGATAATAATATTATGTTACCTATATAGGTACCAATATCTCATAGGTATTATATTCATATCTTTCACAACCAGAGGGTTAGCTCTAAAATCATTTTACGTCAGAAATTGTGTACATTTTTTTTTTTAAATCTTTCAAATAAAATAATAATCATATTATGTTTAAGACAGTGGCGTATAACCACTTAGGCTGTATAGGCTACATACTCGGGCGACAAAACAAATCGCCATTACTACTATATTTATATTTTAATTTATTGTAAATAATACAACCATCATACATATATAATATTATGAATTCAAAGGAAAATTATAACAATCCAAATGAACAAAAATTATAGACGCTAATGCTTCACTGAGAAATTCCTAACATTTAACAACATCAAAATTAATAATGTTCAATATATTATATAATGTTAAATGTACAAATGTACAATATACCCTAATTTAATGCGGGCTATAATTTTTCGTAACTGTTAAAACATTAAAACTTAAAAGTTAGTTATTATAATAGGTTTATGTATACAATTGTATTGTTCTAAACACGTAATGTAATATTATACAATTTTATAGTAAAGGATTAAATGTTTAATTAAAATTTTGAAAAATATCAAATTTAAAATTATAAAATTGTAAATTTATGAAGTATTGCAATGTAATTAAAAAATAGCGCGTGACCTTGGATGCAAAAATTTTAATACCTCACAAATCACAGTTGTAACATAGACAGTATAATTATCATGGCATATACAAGCGGCAAAAAACTTAATCCGGTCCTGTGTTCAACAATACTTACTGATTTTTAAATTATTTATTAAAATCTTGTTTAAAACTTACTCCTTATGTAAATGTACGTATTATAGTGTTATACAATTTGATTGAGTAACGTTTTAATGGATGTTTATTAAAACGTAATAAATTCAAAGAAAATTAATATATACGTTTATATAAATTAAATTTTATATTCATTAAACTAATGACGAATATAATATATAGTTTTAATATATATAATAATATATAGTTTTGCATTTGTTATCCTACTATACCTTATTATAATATTTAACTATATAGATAATAAAAAAATAGGGTCACGACGAGGTTAGGTATATAATTATAATCGTTTGACATTTTTAACAATGCTATTTGAATTTGTCTTTAAGCCAATCATATTGTAAAATACAAAAATTAATTGAAGTTGATGGTTAACAAATTTTGATTTCGTATTCGATTTATTTATACGTTAAATATTCATTTCACAATGTATGATATGGCGACAAAATTTAAAATGCACTAATGCAGTTTAAAATTGCAGCGAACATTATAGTATCATTTATTTATGTTATTTTTAACTATCAATTATAATTTGTATATTACACCTATATATATATATACTATATCTATTAATTAGGTACATAACGAAAAAATATGCGTCATGTATGGTGTGAAATTTAAGTTTTGTTTTTTTTAATTTTAACTTTAATTTTACACATTGCACTAAGGAAAACAATCTTTATTTAGCGATGTATATAATATCATTAGTTTTTATAAATATATAATTTAGCGCAGATTAAAATTAATGTCGATTAAATGACCTAAATGTCCTAAATAAAATTGGCGTTATACGTTTCACCACATGACTCGCAAACTCGCAGGCTGCGGTCTGGTTTCTATATACGCAGAGTTAGGGTCGTATAATATTATATATTTTGCAATAATTCGTAACAATATTAATATCTCGACCGTTTTGTACACCGCCGAATCATATAAGCACCTATATTATATTATTAAATGTAGGCCTTATGGTATATAATAATAATAATATAATGTGGATATTATAATAAATTATTAATCTGGCGAACCGTTGACAGATCCGGTCCCGCAGGGTGCCGATCGGCAAAAACGTTTGGCGCGGTGAGCGCGTGTGTCGTCATTGTGCGACGTCGCAGCCGCCTGTGAAATTGAAAAGGATGCCGCCGCCGAAGAATATAATATAAAGTGCGTATGTTTCTCACACAGCGTCGCCAAAGAGAGAAAGAGAGAGGAAAATGAAATTGGACGAATGTATAATAATATATTATGGTTACGGTAGTCTTTTTCGGGTACCTATACCTACATACATATATATATATATACGAATATATAGAGTGATCGCAATTTCGGGTTACAAAAATAATGAAAATAACATTGAAAACGTATGTAATTCCCACCAGTCTTGTAACATGACCATTTGATCACTCTGTATTTATATATTATTGGCTTCCACAAAACGTTCCCCATTTCGTACATAATAATATAATATATGCTATTATTATATTGTGCGAAATTCGTCCAACAAGTGTAACACAATTCCCAAAAATATAACATTATATTATACCGTTTGTATGGCCAATTTGTTCGATTTATATATAAAACGTTTGCTTATAATATATTGTATTATTATATAAGAAATTAAACTCCAACGAGTATTTTATTGTACATTAACAAATTTCCAATTTGAAAAATTTAACACCGCTGTCATAGGCGAAATTTGGGTAAAAATGTTGAGGGTGCTAGAATATTTCCGTTAAATTTTGAACACAATAGCGATATAATTTACCAATATTATAATTTATATTTTTATAATTAAAATATATGAATATAATGAAAGAATTTTGGGGAGCACATCCGAGTATACCCACCAAATTTCGCCTGCTATAACCGCTTTTAATATAATTTCAGAGATAGTTAGGATTCTATAACAATTACAAATGCATAAAAAATTACGCGATATTCTAGTTTAGAAAGTAAGTAATAATTATTGTTTGGTACTTATACTTTATTGAATTACTTAAAGCAAATTAATTTTTCATATTTACAAAAAAAAAAAATAATACATCACATTATATTCAAACTTTTACAATTAATTAACATTTTGTGATCTAACAGTACAAATATTAATAATATAGTTTTAAATAATTCATTGAAATATAGATACCTACTAAATTTATTATAATTTCTGTGATTTATATGTAGTTTAATTAAAAATATAATTTTTTTATTATGTTATTGCAAATTAAATATTAATACTGCTTATTAAAGACTTAAATATAATTATTACTTTTTAATTGCGTGTAACAAGTAGGTAGGTACCTTAACGGATAATATGTCATGTATTTATCTACGTTTATACGATCTAAATTATTCTATGAGTATAATATATAATATTCATTATATTCATTACCTATATTATTATATTTAATGTTTGCGTATAAGTAATATAGTTAGTTTTTATGTGACGGCGAATATTTTGTATAATGTGCCGAAATGATAGCTATAATAATCTTTACGTCATCTGACCCACACCCTGGGCGGTCACAAATTAGTTATGGCCTATTATACATACTCCGAGACCAACCGCATTGAATATTATACCTAATATACGAGCACATTGCACATAAATATATATAAATTACACTTAAAAGTAGCAATGAAGACAATTTGTTCTTTTGTCATGTTATATACACGACGGGTGCCGTCAACCGAAGTTTTTTTTTAGCAAATTTCTGTTATATCTAAAAAATAACAATAAAAAAAATACTATTATAAAATACATAACGAGCGTATTGAAACAGTAATATATTTTTACAATAGTCAACAATTATCTACTTTTTATGTTACCTACCTACCTATAATATACTTGACCACATTGGTATAAAAAATAAACATTTACTGAAAACTGAAACACGCGCATTAAAACGTTTACATTTAGAAAACGATATTTAATATTAAAAATTGCCTGAAAACTAACTGATACTATATAATTGCCGACATAAGTTATTAATAATTATTGTAGTTCACTTTTAAAAGTAGGTAAGTAAATGATAAACATGATGTACGTTTTAAACGTTTCAAATCAACATTATTTTCTCATCTAATCATATTTGAAATGTTAATCTAAAATGTATTTAGAACACAATTTAACACACTTTTATTTGGATTAGAATATCCACTAGTGATGTCTAAAAATAGTTACTTACTTATAATATTATATACATATGTCTCATGAAATTCGAAACCACTCATTTGACTAACATCAAGATTTTAAAATTAATTTCAAAATGTATATAATTGTATTTTAATCACAAGGTCATATAATATTATAGTTATTTGAATAGATTAATCTTAATTGTAATTCATCATTAATTTTCTAATGTGGATTTTATACGTACTCGTATATCAATTGACCTCATTTCATACTCCTAGCTCAAATTGCCCTTTCATTATTTCATTTACCTATGTTACTAGCTTAATTTTTTAATGTTACATAACTTGCTCTACATCCAATATAGAGTTATAATATTATGCTCAAAATAATTAATTTAATGGTATTTTAAAAGAATTAAATTTATTCAATATTTAATGTATATGCCTATGCCTATAGGTTTATTTTAAAATAGACATGTACGAGCCTTAGAGCATAATAGTGTAGTCTTTATTCTTAATTAATATCAATTACATTTAAAATAAATTGCTTAGCATTATGATATTATATTCAAATATACAAATGAAAGTGAAAATCTAATGTTGTTTATATATTATTTATGTATATATTTTTTGATTTAATTTCGAATTATATAATATTTCATAGGTACTTAGATGTATAATGTTACATTTCAATAAACAAACGATCGCCTATTCATCCTAAACATAAAAGGAAATAAAAAATAATATTACATTTTTTTTTAAAGTTAATATAGTTCTTAACAACAATAAAATATAAACAAAAAAGTAGAATAAAAATAAGGTCTATGAGTTTAATATAAAAATAGGTAATTTGAATATCGAACCATATCTTTTTATTGAATTTGTGTCACGTGAGTATTCTAAATATTCTATATTTTATATTTACTTATATAGAAATAATATAGATATAGATTTAGAATAACCTTTTTAATTTGGACCGCAGAGCAAAGAATAATCGTGTTTTATACGTTTATTTAAATTATAAGGATTGATCGGAACGTTTTTATTTTCTATGTCTAAATTATTGGTTGCTTATACCTAATAATTCTGTTATTTTGATTGTGATTATATCCAATATCTAATACGCATTTACCGTCTCTATCCTTTAAATATATAATTGTATATTAGGTATATCATATACCTACTTATAGATATATTTAAAATCGAAACATAGTAAACGGTTTTTTTAAATTGTAAATAAACTGTTCTTTTTTTTGCCATACAGTATACTTATATTTTATATTTTACTAACACATAATAATAGTGCACACGATGGTCTTTACTTTTAAGTAATGGGTACATTGTTTTATTTGTATGTGACTTTCAACATCGTCTGAATTTCCATAGCGTATACATTATAAGTTATAAATATTATAAATTGTAATGTTTATTTATTGGTTTTCCAAAAGATGGACGTTTATTGATTATTCTTATTTCTTAACAATGTAATCATATAAAAAACATAAATAATTTATTCACACGTCTTACTACTTTACTATAAAGTCAAATTTAATGAAACCATAATTAATATTATATGCACAGTATATTTTCGATTTTAATTTTATTATCAAAGTGACATCACTTTTTCTACAGATGTCTCTGTCTACCTAATTTAATATTTATTGTTACCAATTTGATATCTCTTTTAATACCTGATTTCCATATTATACATTTTGTTATTATCACCTATATGGCAACGTGGCGTACTGGCGTGTACACGGAATAGTTGACTACCCAGCAATTTAAATTTTTAAATTTTTTTTTTATATGATATTGTCATATTACAGCAGTAAATAATAAATAATTATTATTAGACATATTTATATCATTTGTGGTTTTTTTATAGTAATCAAAACCAAATAGTGATGTTTACCAAGATCTGTATTGGGAGTATATGTGTCTGAAATCTAGCAATTTTTATGTCACCGTAAATCCTAAAATATCCTGTACTAACTATAAATATCAAAATAAAAATTAAGAAAAATGATTTTAACGATTATTTTAACACAAAGTTCAGTGAAATTAATGAACATTAATATTAATTTACATAAAAGAGTACATATTATAGGTTAGGTTTATTACAAAATATTATTGTTTATAGGTACATTAATAATATTATAAAATTAAAAATAATTAAATTATTTATGATATTTAATAACTATACCGATAGTTACATACAATAATGCGTCTTAGAACAAAAGTTTTAAAAAACTACACGGAGTGTGTTTAGTGAGTTGGTATAATGATAATATTATATGGTTTTCTGTGGTTAAAAATATTGATATTATTATTCGTTTAATAATGGTGGTTATGTGTGGTTAGGAGAAATCGGGGCCTCGAGCTCGATCTGTTTTGAAAAATGGAAATTTTAACAAAAATAAATAAAGAATGAAAAATTCACGCCCTACACACACACACACACACACACACACACACACACACAAAGTACTACCGAATGAATCACTATTTTTTGCACGCGCGTTTATATTATATACGATTTTTCACTCGCCGGGTCCGCGTGCTCTTCGTTTTTGGTCCTTTTAAACATATATACATAAAAATCCCTTTTAATCACATTACACCCTATATATGTATATATATTATTTTATACATATCCTCGTATATAGGATAATAATAATGGAGGGTTCCGCACCGGTTCATCGGGGAACGGCCCCTGTCCGCCCTGGGGGACGGTGTGGACTCCTCCTTCGAATTTCCATATAACGATGATGCACACAAACATGGTAACCTCCTCTCTGTAAACACATATACACCATCATATATATATATATATATATATACCTGTAAACGTTCCTACTATCGCAAAATAATATTAATATTTTCAGCATATTATATGCATATCCCCCGTGCGTAAATTTTTTTATTCGCAATTTGCATGTTTATTGCGCAGGACCTAGACGTCGATGACCAGGTGCGAAGGGACAGCACGAAATCAGTAAATACAGGGTGGTCATAATGATTTTGTTACAACTATAATCAAGATACCTATAAGTTCTAAGTATAATAACATATTGTAAACGTCTCGTACAATTACCAACAATTTTATAACAAGAAATTCTGATCACTAATAGTAATACAACCTTAACATGATACTTATAGCAGATAATTTATCTTCTTATATATTTTACGTAGTATAAGTAAGAAATGTTTAAGTTTACCATTTATTGCATCAACATTTGATACCTAGTTTATACTTTATAGATTTTTGATTCTACTTAGAATTTATGAAATCATTGTATCGTTTAAAAAAAAACAATAATATGGTATAGGTAAATATGTTATAATGTTTTAAATATTATATATATTTTTTAATACTAATTTAAATACTATTAATTTTCTTAATATAACTATTATTATTCATATGTGTAATTCTATAATTTTCTATAATGAAACCCTATAATAATCCTGTATCTAAACCTATAATTTTATATTGCATAATATTATTTACAGGTAGATAAAAACGAATATCAATGAAATATTTTGACAATCATTAAGTATAATATGATTTTCTAGAACTATTAATTATGTGAGGCAACTTAATTTTTCTATTTAACTATAATATAGTATATTATAACTATACAATCATATATAATTTGTCATAGATAACTCCATCTATATATATATATATTTATAATTTATTACGATATAATTGTATATTAGTATGATACGTCATACATTATTATTTATATTATAATGAAATGAATAGCATTGAATATAATATGTTGCTCAATATTTAGTCTATTTTAAATTCCGTAATTATTTTATGTAATTATTTTAAAAAGGTCATAATAAACAGTATAACATTGATTGTCTGTTAAAACATTGCCAAGTGTTTTATTTTATCGATATGTGGATAAATTTTCAATAAACATTGCGAATATTATTACTAGATCGTGGATTTAAATGCATAATGATTTTTTTCCGAATGTCCTAAAACATTGATTTTCAAGCATAAAACTCGTTTTATATACTTTGAAGAATTTAAAAATTGAAATATATATCTATTATAACAACTATATATAACTTGTATATATAATTATAATATTATTTTTATTCATTATTCAGTATTATTTTATTAATAATTAATTAAATAAACTTTGTGAAGTATTTTTCTTTTTTTGTAGATCATTCATCCGCGCCCTAATATTAATAGTACTAATATTAATATCTAGGGTGAAGTAATTTTTGCTCTAAAAAATCACAAAACATGTAGGTACAAGAGATTTTCTTTAATATTTAAATAAATAATAATTTTATATAAAAAATCAAAAATAAATTGGAAAATTGGAATTATATTTAATAATAAAAATAAAATTATTTAAAATATTTATACAATTTTCACTATACTATATTAAATTCATTGAATATGCAATATGGAATAAAAAATAATTCAAAAAAGTATTTACATGCAAAAATAAATCACACATCACAACATAAACATGTTAATTTCAGAGTCTGAGCTAAGTAAGAATGTTTAATAATAATAAGAATGTTTTACAAAGATGTTTTTTTTTATGTATGAAAATACTTTTTTGGATAGAAATAATGGTCCGATTATGTATGCCTTCGGTAGCAAATCGTGTCTAGTTGGTACTTTATTTAACTCATTTTTCGAATTTCTTAAAAGTTTTTCCTTGGGAGGGGAAAAACTACAAAAAAATGGCGGAAAATCAGCTAAATTGCAAAATTACGGTTTTTGCTATTTAAAATTTTTTAATTTCATATCTAATTGATTTTTGATCATAAGGACTTAAAATTGTTTTCGAGTATTTTGAGTATTAACATAGATAATATACAAGTGTGGAACAATTTTGGAACACATTGGTTAATTATTTGGCCCAGTATAAAACTTAGAACTTTTTTCCAAAAATGTTTAATATTTTTGGCAATTTTTGGTTTATCGTTTTGAAAATTTTATCGAAGTCTAATCCTATACTACTTAATTTTTTTAAAAATATTTTGTAAATCGTGACTGGCAATTTTTTTTATATGCTTTTAAAGTTGAAATTCCCGAAAATCGGCAAAATAACGGATTCTGTTATTTTAAATTCTTTACTTCGTGATAACAAATTAAGTTTTGATTGTAGGAACTTGAATTTTTTTTTGAGTATTCACATTCTTCATTGAAGAAAAACATTTTGAAACCATTGATTGATTTTCTGACTAAGTATAGAGATTTGAAATTTTTTCCAGAATTGTTTAATATTTCCTTAATTTTCGGTTTATTGGTTTAGAAATTTTATTGAAGTTTAATCATATACCACTTAATCTTTTTACAAAATATATTGAAAATCGTAAGTTGAAACTTTATTTTATAAGCTTCTAAAATTTGAATAATTTTAGTAAAAATGAATATTATATTTTTTTTTTTATGTTTATAGACACTTTTTCGGGTAGAAATAATGATCCGATTACTACAAGCAGGAGATGTTTTCGGTAGAAAATTGCATCCAGTTGGTACTTTATTTAGCTCATTTTTCGAATTCTCAAAAGATTTTCCCTGGGAAAAAAGAACTACTAAAAAATGGTGGAAAATCGGCAAAATAACGTTTCTGTAATTTAAAATATTTAAATTTCGTGATAACTAATTGAGTTTTAATCATAGTTTCTTGAAATTTTTTTTGAATATTTACTTAAGTGAACTTCATTAGAAGAAAAAATTTAGAAACGAATGGTTGATTTTCTGACTAAGTATAGAGTTTTGGCTTTTTTTCCAAAAATGTTTAATATTTCCTACAATTTTTAATTTGCAAATTGCATTATTGCAGTGTAAAACACATGTCAATTTTACACGTCCTCTATTCTATATTTCTATATATATATATACATATATATACTCATAAGTTATAATATGCAACGTTCTTCATTACAGTATAATTTATTTCACGCTAAAAATGAAATAAATAATTCGATTTATACGGAAAAAAACTTTATGGTACAATGAAAATCGGCGATTCTCGCGTTCGTCGTATAGGTCGTAATGTACTTAACTGTTTCGTAAATAGTATACGCAGATCCACGTGCACGTACCTACCTTATATTATATATACTTTCCAAAAGGGAAACGCGTGTCTTTTTGTACGCCTGTTTCCGCCCTTTTTCGGTACAACAATATCGCGGGGGCCGAACCGAAATTTTGTTATAATAATAGTCGGTATATATACTATGTATACATTATAATATATACCGCGCGTGTAACAGTGTGCCGGTCAAAATTCACAAAAAAATAATAATAATAAGAATACTCGCGTTTTTTTTTTTCTCCGCTATATTATATTATTATACTAATGTCATTCATCGACGCACTTCGTTACATCGTGTTTCGATAATTTGCCACCGGGCATTTCCGGCCTTTACAACGACGCGAGGGGCAACAAAATATATATAATATTATCTCGACGTGTGTTTGTGTGGGCATCACCGCTATTATTTCGGAACGACAATACTAAATTACAATTATAGTTTAGTATTACTATTATTATTATTATTATTATTATTATTATATTTCGTATTTGGTACACGCGGATTCTGTTCGACAGCAATAAGCATTTATTATTATTATTATTATTATTATTATTATTTTTTTTTTTTATGAATACGAAACATTAACGAACAAAATACCGAATTATAATTTTGTATATTACTTGTTGTATAATACATGTTCACAGCGCGATGGCCGTTCACGTGCATCACACACGCAAATATTATAATAACGCACATATTGGTCCCGATTTCGCGGTTGAACATTTATTTACTCCTTTTTAGCTTGTAAATTGACGTATATAATATACGCGGAATACTTCGAAGGGACAACCATTTTTAGAGCAATTTATTGTAATGTATTGTAACTTTAGTTACCTAAACTCCTCCTCAGATGAGTTCACCATGTGCCGAGGAAACTCAATCCGGAGCAACATGGAATTAAAAATGGTTTTATTTAAATAAACCAAAAAATCATATAATATCAGTAGAAAAACTTTAATATATTCCGTTACAGGTATTGGCACATACAATTGTATACAATTAATAAAATTTCAAACAAAAAAAATATAACTTCAAATCAGATTGACGTCTGTGTCCGTGGCGAGTCCAAACGAGTATATTTAGCTTAACGATCGTAATAATATTATTATCGTGTACGATGATCGGTCGATAGAAAAACTGTGTAACGAACGACAGCAGACACTACGAAGGCTCAATAGTGGAACACTCACTTGGTGAACCGATGACGACTGCGGTCGGTGGTGGTTTTGCAAGTAACAATATTATTTTAATTTATTGTATATATAACATAATATTATCTTAATATTTATAATTAATAATATAAAATTAAACATTTATTATGATTTTGTGTTGTTACGTAACGGATCGTGCGACGACGACGGCTATATCAAATATTTGTTGAAGTTTGATAAAATTAAATTGTTATAAAATTTCCGTAACAATATAATGTAGACAGTATACAAAAATAATATTATGATTCAGTGGTTTTTTTTAGTTAAAGTAAGTGTTTATTTTTAAACATAAAGAAAGGGTTAACATTGGCAATGGACATCATATGCCCAATATATAAGTATATGATCATTTAACACATATTTTGTGGTTAATCGTGACGATAGGATTAAATAAAAGGGGATATTATATTTGATTGACCGTTGAATAACTTAAAAATTAATATTAAAAATATAATTTAAATTCAATTTAACAAAATTAGATTGTGTACGCATGTAAACTTATGATATAAAACATATTTATTAATATTATCATAAATTAGAATTTAAGTAGCTATTTACATTTTAATACATCACAAATACATTTAGTATAGAATATTTTACAATAATTAATCTATTAATATATTCTAAAATATCAAATACGTGTTGCATCCATTTAATGAAATCATAAACTCTATTCTTATAGTGAAACGACGTTTAAACTATATTTCAGTGGTTAGTTAAACTAAGATGATTAGACTAATAATTAATAGTGTTGTAATATTTGTGTGAGACATTATAACTTACTTTTAAATAAATATTAAATAATTAGCAATCAATCATATTAAAAATAAATAAACGATAAGGTATCATTATATAATTATACCTACTATAATAATATGTATATATTTTTATCATAAATGTAATCTAATATATATTAATATATTATATAACAACAAATTATTTTTTAATTTCACAAAGTTTCATTATATGGATTATGGTTTATTGAAATCTTCCAATTCGTAATGTTTCATTTAACTAATATGCTATAAGTACTTAATCTGTTTATATTTATAAGAAAATGAACGATTGAAAACTTTATTAATTTATTATATATAGGTTATATAATAATATTAAATAATGATTTGTAATAAATTATATATGTTGTTTTTTTTGTTTTTTTGTTTTTTTAAGAAACAGATACTACATCTTTTTTATGTATTTTCCAATGATTTCCTATGATTTCATAGTTTCACATTTTAATTAGGCTTCAAATATTTATCATATTTTTTTTTTTTTTTTGATATTACAATAGTATATGTATAACGTATAAGTGTATTAGATATACTGCAGTATAATTAATAAACAGATAGAGTAAATTGTTTTGATTAAAATCGTATTTTATTTTTTTGCAACAATGAATCACCCTTGGAGATTGGAATTTATAGACATTAAATAATAATTTAATGTATCCAAACTATAAAGTTCATATTATTATATACGAACATATAACCTTACTCGTCTAAATTATAACATTGAAAGTGTATAGTTATTATAAAATGCTTCATCTTTATAATGTGAAATTATTTGATGAAAATATATACATATAATGATCATGTATATATATTTTAAATATCTGTTATTAATATAAAGTATTATTTAACTACATATATAAACATTATTAAATGCATCAAGGTGAAATGTATATTATAATATTTTAACGTGAAAAGGATTTAATAAAATAAATTATAAATGCATATCTAAATATATATAATGATATATTTATTTAAATTTTTTTGCAAATTTTGAATGGTAATTTGTAATAACTATAATTTTGTACAATATAAAATGTTGGCTTGTATTAAATGGTATATATATATATATATATGTATATCATGTATATACATGGATGAGCTGTTATAAGGACGAAAGGGTTTATTTTACAAAAAAAATAAAAATAAAATATAAGTATCATTATAAATGTATATGAATAATATACACATGTATAACGTGTTTAAAATTATTAAAATGCATTGTATATTATGTTTATGTATACAGAGCGATCAGGATTTACGTTACAATAATAACAGAAATGGCATTTAAGATATATGTAATTCCAATAATTTTTGTAAAACGAAATTCTGATAATCCTGTATATGCATCGAAAGTCACTGGCACGCCTCGATGTAAAAATAAACTCAAAGGAAAATATATAAACATGAAAATATTGGGTGTGGCAGAAACTGGATATCGTATATATATAATATATTATACTGTATAATTATTATTACAAATGGAACATTTTAGCCATTGCTGTAATATCGTTGTATGCATATTATTTTTACCCCGTCCGTTTTGATATTAAACTATAGAGGTACCTACTTATTATAATATATTATATCATATATACATCTGCAGGTACCGTGGAATTAAAATCAACGCCATTAAAGCATGCATAAAATACGTATATATTTATTCTTTTCGTTTCGCATTTTAACTGACCATTTGGATCTTCCGGTCTCATGCGGCATTCGTATACTCAAGTTACTTTCATATATATATATAGGTATGAACATATAAAGGTCAACCGAATTGAATGCGAATTTCCATGCAACTAAATCACGATTAGCCCGTGGAAACAAATTTTCGTCATAATAATATTTTATAATTTGCGTGGAAATAAACGTACCTACTATAAACCGTACTTGTATATTATAAAAATATTTTTTATACGTTAATGGGTGTGGCCAATAAAAATCTGTAAGTATATATAATACTTGTGCATTTAAATATTGAACGTTATTTGTAGGTTGGTGTATATTCAACATATTATACATATAGAGGTACTGTATAGCTATACCCAAGTATACAGGTTAGGTTTTATAATTAATAATAATTTAATTCAAATTGAAATTATATTTATTTGTACCTACTTATTCAGTGATACACACAAGGGCAAGGGAGTTAAGGGGTTAACCCCCCCCCCCCCCGAAATGTTTTCATTCATTCAATTTTGATTTAAAATCCAGCATGAAATCGTTTATGCAACGAAAACCGCAGTGGCGTAAAATTAGCAGTGTTCAAATATATACTATTAAACTCATTACCATATTACTGCATATTGTACGAAATTCCCTTCTTTGGGAAATTATTATAAGCACCACCACCCCTTCCCTCTCCCAGAAAAAAAATTCTTTATGCGCTACTTTTATATAGAATATATAGGCAATACATTTTAAGAAGATTTATAATAGTTTTAGTTTTATTTATGTATTATTTCCACTGTTGTCATATTATATAAAACTCAATGAAATGATATTGTGTAATATCATCACTATAAATTTATAACTAAAGAATTATAAACATTATTTTAATATTTAAACTTAAAATAATTTATTAGTAGTTGCTTTAAAAACATGTTTTTATCTGTTTACTGTTTGGACGTTTCATAATATTTCCAGTAGTACAAAATATACGTAGTACCCATGCAAAATGACGGAACAAATTCTGCACATAGTGAAGTTTAGGTGTCCAATTAGTGAAATGTTATCCAGATAGTGTTAACTACACGATGAAATGAAGTTAGGTTTAGTTAAAATAAGTTAGGTCATTACCTCCAAATTATCCCTCCTTAAAATATGTCCAAACTATCTCAGCCTATTATCTTTCATTTTCCTCATAATTAATGTAACTCCTACACTTCTCTTTATTATGTATTAATTTCTTATTCTATCCTCTTTATAAGTCACTATCCACACCTTTTTTTATTCTCATTTCTTATACACTCATCATCTGTCTTATTTTTTTGTCCAATGTGGATAAAATGAAGTTTCATTTTCGAAATAGATGCAAAATTATATATATATTTACTAAATATGTCGTTTAAATTTTTTTATATATTTTTTACAAAGTCCAATAATTATTGAATGTAACTATATAATATATATAGGTCACTGCAAAACTTATAATTTAATATTATTGTTATATTTCAAACAAACCTAGTACCTATACAATATAATTTTGTAGGTATACACTGCTGCAGACATATTATATACTTAATAATAATAATAACTATAAATGCATATATATACCTACCTACAATGCGGCTATTGCTTGTTTACCACGTCCTTTCGATTTACTTCTTTTTTTATATTCATAAAGCGACGGCACACTTCCGGTTTAAGTATGTGTATACGTTTTTTTTCTTTAAAAATTCCTGTATTTAATCAACGGTTTTCGTACATTAAGCCTTTTAGAAAACATATATGTAATAAGCCCCCTGCAGACCCCGGGCGACACCCCTTTAGACAGCTCGTAAAATAAAAGGGTAACCGGAAACGCCAGTCCGAATTTTTCCTAAACGCCATTTTTCCGTCAGGGGAAAAAAAAAGAACGGTTATAAAATCCGAACGGTGTAGTTTTACCCCATGGGCGTGGCTTTTTGATAAAAAAAAAATTGTACTTTTTCTCCATTATCATTAATATCATTGTTATATTACACTGCAATAATACATGTATTATTGTGTTTATTATTATATTATAATGTATATATGGGGGATCCGGTTGCCCCGGTACGAAAACGGATCACCACCACATTATGCAATATAATATATATTATATATAGATTTTTACGAACCTTTAGCCATCTGGTCGGAAAAGACCTAAAGATTTTTGTATAGTTTGATTTGCTGCAAGGTGACGGATTGTTATGTTATATACGGACAAAATATAATATGTATACGTTAGTAGATACTGCAAAATCATCATCGGATTATGATGATTCGATATATTTTTTATAATACTATATGTATATAATGCGAACAGTATAAAAAATATTTTTATTATAATATCGTGTATATTGTAGGTACCTGTAGACGTTTATATTGAACATCATTATCACCTAATATTATTATTATTATTATTAATAGTAATTGCGCTTTATAAACTATATTTAAGACCCGAACACATTATATTATAGGTTTACTTACATAAAACACGCATCGTTTCAGCTAAATGCAGATTCACTGCAGCAGATTTGGAGAAAAAACATTTATTATAATATTATATTTATCGTAAATCACCACAAATGTGAAATTATGTTTCAGTTCAGTGATCAGTTTCAAATGGAAATGTCATATATACCTATCTATAGAAAACGAACTATTGAAATATTTTACTTTTACCTGCAGTGTAAATTATTATTTCCATTTGATTGTCCAACTATTATTTGTTAGAAACATTTAATCGATATCCGAACAATTCGTCAAAAACGACAATTCATCAAAAAATAATTAATCAAATATACTTCTGGTCAAATAGTCAATTAATCAAATAACAGAAGGGCTAAAATTAAATGATATGATTTAGGTAGAAATTTTAAATTTCGAAACCCAACAAATGTGTTTTATTATAAAACTAACCTTATATAATCTTATCAGTTAATAATAATAAATTGTATTTTATGAAGGTATGGCAATAACATTCAACTATAATAGTATAAAGTTAGAGAAATCACGAATTGAATTTAAATTGAAAATGAACGAAAACCACATACATATCGATCTTCGGTAATTGAAAAATCAAAAGATACACGTTTTTAATTAATTGTAAACATTATTTGTATAATATGTAAAGTATGAGAACAAAATAGATTTTTTAAAAGCGATTGATAATTATTTATCGTTGTTTAAAATATGTTTTTTATATAATAATATTTATAATATGTTTAAAACATTTTATAAAAAAATTATTTTTTATACTAAATTATGTTTTGACAAAAATTAGTATTGATGAATTGATTATTGTTGAATTATTGTCTATTGATCGACTATACTGTCCTAGATTCTATTTAATCACAAACATGTTTAAATACATAATATATTATATTGATATGCTGACGAAATATATTTAAATATTTATTATTATTGATTATATTGTTAAATATTAATAATATTATAAATATACATATATATTTCTTAGAAATAGATGTATTATTATAGTTAATAAGGTTAGATTATTTTGTTGTTGATTAAAAATAGGATATCATAAAATATATAGGTATATATACTTTATTATTATATATAATTCATATTATTTGTCATATAATAATAGTTAGAATAAATATGTAACTTAATTTATATACTTCATTTTTTTAAATATGTTATATCAATCAAACATAATATTCGTAAGTATTAATTTCGTGTCTGCGTGTATAGTGTATATATGGGACAAACTATATATTATATGTTCCCCTAAAAATAAAGAAATATAATAATTGGCTCATAAAATTTTTTTTTTAAAGCCATAAATAAAAAGATTGTTGAAAATATAACACGCGTCATAGCCGAAAAATTAATGACGAGTATAAACATGAAAGGACTTTTTTCATATCCGTTTAATAATATTCATAACTAAAATTATTTCTCTTGCATTAAACTATGCGTAAAATTATGTATTTTATAAATTACTTAACGTAAAATATTAAATAGTATTTCCTATACACATAAGACATACATAAATAATATATAATAAACACGTGTTGTATAATTTGTTAGAAATACATAAAACCATGAATTATACATCTTAGTGTAATAAAATATAAAAACAACGACAATTATTGATCATATAACAATATTCCAATATATATAATTTAATTGGAAAATATAATATAGTAAAATCTAGTTATTCGATCTGAGAGACTTTAATTTGTAAAAATAGTGTCAACCTATAAATTAGCCTAAAATTAAATATATGTGTAGATAAAGCTATATAAATTCAGCAATAAATATAAAATATATTATTACAAATAACTGAATTTTATATTATTTAATTGCACTAATTATTACTTTCAAATTAAATTAAATGTGTTTTTAATTTAGGCAGTCCTTTATATAGATTATATAAATTTTAATATTTATTTTTGTATATTTAGCACATAAGTAACTATATAACGTATACCCATACATTATTATATACATATTGATGACTATTATAAAGAATATACATATGTGTAACACATGTCAAAATTTTAAAACACGTTCTTTTTATATTTAGATCATATTTTCTTAGCTCAAAATCTCATGTCTTTATAATAGTTACATTAACTAAATACATTTTACTATTACTATTACTATAGTGATTATATATATATATATATATATACATATATTAAATATTTCAATAATAATTATGATGAACAGTATAGTGTAATAGTTAAAACTTTAAATTATAATTAATTATAGAATTTATAAAATAATACTTACAACACATAATATGTAGAACGATAAATACATATTAAATGTTATATGCATCATATTGTAGTAAATAAGTATAATTTTTAATAATTTTAAATGTATATATTTTAAAATATCAAATATCTGTGATACCATTTACATGAAAATATAATTTATATACCTACTAAATATAAAATATTATTTTAAATCAAAACGTTTACAAGACAAACATTGAAAAATATTAATTTTATAACATAATACTTTTATTGTTGTTCTATAACTTGAAAATTTCAATATAAAAACAACGGTTTCCTAACTATATGAGTATAGATATATGATATATGAGTATAGTGAGTACTTATACTCTATATTGGAGCATATATTATAGAAAGTATATTATTATAGTATTAATTATACATACCTATAAATTAAAAAATATTTAATTAATTAAACTACTAGAAAATTATATATACATATATTATAATAGTCTATGCATAGACATTAAAATTAATATATTTTTCCATCAATTATAAATAAATTATAATCATAGAAGGTTTATGTTATGTAACAATAATTTTGACGTGGAAGTATTAGATTCCATACATATTATTGTATTTTACTTTTCATCATGACGAACCGAATATTGTTTTATTTAAGATAATATGAATATATACGGTATAATATACAGTAAAGCTAAAGGAATTCTCGATCCAGCAACATAATAATAACATACCAAAAGCTGCAAAATAAATGAAATGCACGTATGCACCTTATATTTATAAAGTTAAAAAAAAATTATTGTATACTCGATTCCGAAAACAACTTAAATCGGTGTATCGAGTATATTATATACCTATACATTAATCACGATTCGTGTTTATAACAATATTGCCAACAACACGATGCCATTATACAATAAATTATTAAATAAATAGTAGTTATATTTTTTATTTATCTTTATTATTTGTTATACTCTTCTGAGATAAATGCTGGGCGTTTTTTAGGTGTTTTCACGTGACTCTATAAGATGATATACCTACTGTCGTATTATGCTATTATAATAATATGCGGCCGGAAAACGAGCGAAAAGAAATAACAGAAAGGAAAAAAAAAATAACAAAAGAAATACGAAATTATACCGTAAATTAATAATGAATGGTGTACATGCAGCGTACACGCGCGCGGGCCCATGACAAAACTGGTCGCGTAGCCATCACAGAATTCCGGACTCCTCCTTAATTACGTATATATTATAATCGGAGTACATAAATAAAATATCTACAAACAAAGAATTGTAACTTATAAGTACACATAGATTAAATGAATATCTCATATTGCTTGTATTATCCGCGTGCATTTATTACGTAAAATAATATAATAATAATCATGTTTTGTACGTTTTAACGCAAATAGTCTTTTTAAAATTATAATTTTTATATATTGTGCATATAACATAATATAATTAGTCAAATAGGTATAAAAAATACCAGAGAAACACTTTGAAAACAAACAAAAACACATAAAATAACTAGAAATTGCTAGAGTTAGCACTTAGTATATGGACCTAGCTAGTGCTCGGATTTTAATGCATTTGAATATTTTTTAATTTAAAAAATATACTTGACACGATGAATTTCAAGCTATGAATTAAGTAACTAATGTGGTTTCATGAACTCAATATATTCTAATCGAGAACTATTTTGTGAGCATGTTTTAACGTTTCTGATGCATTTTTTAGATTTTTTTAATCCATTTGGTTAATGATAATTATATGATATGATAACAAAAGTAAAGAATTACAATACAGAGTTTACATAAACAGATATAAATATAAAAAATACTTTCAAGTATAATATTGTATTATGTGTTTATTTAATATATATTTTTTTATTAGGTCATTATTACATTTTTTAAATAATAAATTATTTAAACAATAATAAAATAAAATAAAATTCATTTAACAATAAAATTCAAGTCCTTTTATTATAGGTCTATATATTTTATAAATGTTCGTATGATTATTACTGCGGTTGCGATTTATAAATATAAAACAAAATTAATATAAATTCCATTTATATGCGAATATATACTATTCTGATAAAGCGATAAAGCTCTAAGAGTAAAGGTATAAAGGTAAATAGTGTCAAAGTCACATATAACATTGAATTGTAAGAATAATATACAAGTTTTAAAAAGTAGCGCAATATACGATTTTCAAGGTTTGAAAATGATTAAATGATGATGAAATCTATAGAGGTTATAATATAGGTTACGTTTATTCGTATAAGTTAGCCTGAGTTTATACAAATTAGTTCCACTATATAAGGCATAAATAATATACATTTTACTCATATACCTATTAAAAAATGGCATCTGCTGTAGCATCGCAAGCGTTTCTGTTTTGATTCTGTAATTATTGTACATATATACCTATAGTTTTAATAGATCGCATCATGAATAAGAAATATAACGCGCATTATATAAATACGTAACATGACCTATCTAAATCGTCCCTATATTATATATTTAAAGGTGTAAATTATAAGTAGGTATACTTTATATAATATGCATTAATAATATTATATGAATTAGAATTATGAATACCTACATTTTACCGATTGTGTAAATGTTATTTTTTCCTTTTGTTTTGCTACCTATACATAATACAGTGAGCAGAATAATGTGATATAGAAACAATGTGAATATTATTGAAAACTATATTAATAACGTGAAATTCTTATCATTTTGTACAAAGTCACACAGACTAAATATTATTGTGAACACACTTATACAGAACGTATTTATAACCATAATATGATTTTAATGCTCGTTTAAATATATTTTTCTGTATCATACAGATTTTGAGATACAAATCTCTATTATTTTTTAAATTTGTTTATAGTATGTCATCGCGCGTTGTCCCATAAATTATTATTATTAGACATTATTATATATTATACATCAACATTAGTATATTTGCCGCAAAGTGTTGTGCAATACGCGTGTAGTGTATATACGTACTACATACGTTGTACATCGTGGGAATTTTCGTTTTCGAAACAAAATTACGCAGAGTAACAATTCGTATACGGGTTAATGTCATTATTATAAGTATTAAATACGTTTTTTATAACTATTGTCAAGAATCTGAAACTATGTCCATTTAATTGTCAATTTCCCATCATTTTCTACGGTTAAATTATTACTACAATGTTAATGTTATAGGTATAATTAATAAAATGTAAATTATATTTATATATAATCTGCTACGTACCTAGCCTACACGGGTATATAAATATTGTAATTGATGTACGTTAAATACAATTAGGATAGTAAGAAGGATTATTTTATAAACTTTTATATGTGCACAAATATATTGTTCTTATATATATTATTGGGATGATTCTTATTTTTGGATTTAAATTATTTGATGACGAGTTTATAAGATATCATCTATATATAAGCTATAATAGTGTTCGATGTATACGCTTAAAATTAGTATTATTGTTATGTTTACACACATCTAAAGATAATAATATATCATTACTTTCTTATATATTATATAATACTATGTATATGGATACTATGACATATATAATATAAATTAATTACGTTATCAATTTCTTCAGATTTAAGTATATAGTTACATTTATAATGTTAAACATTTTATTTTGAATTTTTGCAATACTTCTTGAATTTTTAAATCATAATATTATAGGTGTATATATATATATATCAGTCTATTATATAAAACATGTTTTCATATAATCAATAGACAATATAATCATTCTTCAGTTAAGTAAACATGCATGCATGGAAAAAACGTACGATGTTATACATCAATAAATATGGACAAAAAGTCTAAAATAATTTTAAAAAAAGTTTTCTTTAAACTGGACTGGAGTTGATTATGCAGGTGTTATATATATATATAACTTTTGTTTATAACTTATTATAAATTATAATAACATCTAGGGCTTTATATCATTGAAAATGACTAGAATAGGCATTATAATATATGCCACAATACGATATAAAATAACTATATTTTTTGTTTTACTTTTTATGTTTAATCTTGAATAAATTGAAAAATTATCCAATAAAAATGTAATAATTTAGGAAATAAAAAATTTCATTTCATTATTTTCTATTAAAATATTATCTAATATGTATAAAAGAAAACTATAAAGTATAATTATTGATTTTTGATACAAATTAGCAAACATAATAAGTGTAGGATCGAAACTATAGTTAAATAATACCACATATATTATCACATATATATGTACCAATATATTATTATATTATTATAATAGAAGTCTACAAAATATGAAATATTAAATTTTGTATTTGTATTTCTTGATGTGTAAAATAAATAGTATACATATGTCATATATATATATATATATATATACTCTTCAATTATCATTATTCTTATCTATAATCAAGAATAAGAATTAGCAGTTCTTTTAAGCAAAAAAAGAACTTAAATTTTGACATTTGAGTCTACTTACCAGATTAAAGTAGTAATCATGTGTTACTAAATTTAAAAAATGAATGATTTTCAGAGTTATCTCATGGAATTTTTGTATGAAATGTTATCTGTCTATAATCTTATATTTATATTTAAAATATGAAAAAATTTAAAACACGTATAACTTCGTTGTCATTTTACAAAAAAAGCCACGATAGAATCTCAAAAATGTGATGCCTAACAAGTGTTTAATCTGTAAGTTTAACTCAAATGCCATAATTTAAGTTTTATGTGATTGTGATTTTGCTATATTTTATTCCGTTGGATAATGGTATACTTACAATAAACGTAACTCGAATAAACGTAGGTAATAATAATAATAAGGTTTCGTTTTAATACTACGAGTATTGTGACGTTTATGTTATTTTTTTACGTTTCGTATTATTATAATATCATAGTTATGTTGGCATGTAGATGTATAGTTGTTATCGGTTAGTGAGAATAAAAATATAAAATGTAATATTACGTAAAAAAATAAAAATATCCCGTGCCTGAATTATGTATCGTACCTACCGAATGTAATATGACGCGTATAATATTTATAATCTAACATGATTAAAAACAAAAAAAAAAATGTTAAAAAAAAAAACAAAAGGGGAATGCACTGACGTATACGATATGCATATCAAATTATTTATATATATATACGTGCGTGTATATTATTAAACAGTAGGTGGACCTTATACCGGCCAATCCGTGGCTCAAACGGTCGTTGTTTATTTCCGTGCGTTCTACAACCTGAATATACGACATGAATATATCGTATAATATTTAATAAATAATAATAACAATATAACAAGTAGGTATGTGAAATTATTATTATAATTTATATTTACGCGACTATATAGTATTTATATGTATATGACCATAACATTGGTCACTGCAGATATATGGTATACAAGCGTACGGTCACAGTTGTTAGGTTATAGTCGTATGCACTAAATATATACTTAGGTATATACAATATACATGAGGCACAATTATAAATATGAAAAATAAGAGGATACTTGTGCTCCAGGTTTTTATGCAAACATTTTTATTCGCCTATAACAAACACATTAGGACTAAAACTGTAGAATAAGGTTATTTAAAAAAAAACCTTAAGTCATTTTTTAATATATGAATCATAAAAATATATAATAAATACAATAATTATTAGTTATTAACTAAAATATATTATACTTTAAAGTGATTAATCTTTGTTTTGCATATTCGTCTTTATAGTATATTATAACTGCAATGTAGAATCGAAATTGTGAACAATAGGTATACCCAATTTTTCTAGATGTGCAATATTGAATGTTTACTAAAGCGAATTGTTGATGCGACCCTTTTAATGTCATATAATTTTTTTAGGGATACTATTTTATGATTTAGATTCTAGTTATCCGAAAAATCCTTCTTAGTTGCGTCAATATATTGCGCATGTCGTATTATAATAAACCATCATCAAAGTATCTATATATATATAGTGTATGATTATAATTTTGAGTTATAAAAATTATGTGAATTACATACGTCTTCAATATTATTAAACTACTTTTGTAACACGAAATTCTGATCACTTGTCTATATATTATGCGTTTATCGTATATTCTCTGTAAATTGCACGTATATATAAAGTAATTCTTTAAATTTCTGAGATGAATAATGATGAATCTGCTGGTCGCAGATGTTTATATAATATAGTATTACAGATCAAGTCATGACAATAAAAAATATTAAATTTTTAACAAGTTCTCATGTATGTGTATATTACTGTATATTTACAGTTAGATCTGAGCTGAATATGAACTTACCAAAGTAAATTTAATTTAAATATAATGTAGTACGATAATTACTTCCAAAATTTCTATACACTTCATAATTTTAGATGATTATTAGGCGTATATTATACATATTTTTATAATAAATGTGTTGTTATTTTGTTAATAAAAGTATAAAACTCATTATTTTTAGACACCTTATTGTGATATCCATACAATTGTTGCAATCACATTTTGTATAATGTATCATATTTTTGTATCATAATTAATAGCTAAAAAAAGCTATAATTTGAATATTTTTCAAATATTTGATGATAACATATAATTTCAATATTATTTATTTATATTAATATTATTTTTTATTATTATTTATTAATATATTTTTATTTTGAAAAATATTACGTTTTATCTAGGTACTATACTTATTTAAATTTACAGTTATACATAATTGTACGTGTTAATAACTCTCTCAATTAAAAATTGAATGCGTTAATTTTCAGATGACACCAAAACTTAAAACAATGTCAAAATATAATTGTAATAATGTAACAAAAACAATTGTATTATACTAAATATTTCTGACTTTCAATTACGTGTAATATAACACTGTAAATGCGTATAATAATATAGATGCTTATATATAATAATATATTATATACGCACTGAGATTAAATTTAAACCGTGATAACAATTTCTTATTTTTATGGATAAGTATTGAAATCAATTAAAGTGATTTTCAAGATGTTTCATATGTTTTCGAAATTAAAGAATTATTATTCAATAGAATTTTTATCATTTTTAGTTTTTTAAAGTTATATAATGATAATAATCGCGCTTTTAATAATAGTAAACCGAATGATCAGGATTTCATGTTATAAAAATTGTGATTACATACGTTTTTAATGTCTTATCTTTATTAATTTTGTATAATTATAATTTCTGTTCACACATTATATTATATTTTGATATGTGTGTGTGTGTGTATTAGGCGTATACATCATAAACGAATTTCAATGATAAAATCTGAAAATTAATATTATAATATAATAAATTATATTATATCGTGTTTTCACACCAAACACGCGTTCGGTCCCGATAATATATTATATATGGAATAAAATCGTTTTTTTTAACAGGATAATAATTTCACTATATGTACCAAAAAAAAAAAAAGAGGGTGTGATATAATATGTTTCCCATGAAAAGACGTAGACCAAACGGATATGTGTACATGCGCGGGATTAACATGTTACCCGCTGTTTGGCACGCGTTTGGTGGACACATTTTTTTATTCCATATATACTCCTTGGCTTATTATATATACAAGTTCCGAGCCCCTTCGCACAGTTGCAATAATAATAATATTGTAGGACATAATATATTTATATATATATGAAAAAAATCTTTTATGTGTGTTAACTGAACGAAAAGTCATTAGAATAATCGATTGCTACATTATTCGTCGTACACATATGTACATATATATATATATATATATATATATGATATTATATTGTTGTGAAAACGTTAAATTTTCAATAACTATATTATATAATAATACTCGAAAAGTAATTTCAGTTTGACGTATTAAAATCGGATTGAAAAATTACCAAGAAACTTACTTGTGGACTTGTTAGAGCGTGTAAAATCGCCGAGGGCTGCATGATATATAATAATAAGAGTAATAAGTCGCGTTTTTAATCAGCTCATTATAAAAAGACAATAACGCAGGAGTTGTGTTACGCGCACGGTAAAATATTGCATTACAAAAAGGGTTGACCCAATTAGTGTAGCTTTTGTTCAGGCACATTTTACATCTATATATATAATATTTAATTTTAAAAACTGACGATGATGAGTACCGCCTATTTATTTAGTCTCCTATATATTATTAGTATTAGTATTCTGTGATAATCGTGATAAAAATTCGCGTATATCACTTACACATATATCATATTGTTTATACTATGTCTCTATGTCTGTTATATAATACAAGCTGCAGCAGAGGTCAGATTCTTATCATTTTACGTATTTGTACCAATTTCTAGTCTATATGTAGTAAAATTTGGGTAAAATATTTGTATACAATAATACGACAATATATAAATTATATAGAATTCAAAGAAAAAAAAATATTTTCCATAAAAAAGTATATTAATGGCTTTAGATAATGTTCAATTATACGTTAGACATTATTTCTAAACTATGCATAACACAATATTAAAGTTTTTATAGATATTTCTATAGATATAGATATTTTATGTGAAAAAAATAATTGTGTCATTATATTTATGTAGGTACATAAATACCTTTTATACATAATATTATATACTAAAACTACACAGTTTTGAAATGATTATATAAATTATTTTATCAGTAATAAAATTATCAACAATTATAAATATTATATTAAAATATTAATTTACATTGAATAAAGGGCTTATAATATTTCTTATTTATTTAAGTATTATTATATTATTTTAATATTTACTATAAAAGGTACCTATGAAAAAGAGAAAAGGTTGAACATTTTTATATTTTGTTCATAAAATTTGATCAATCCAATTTTGTTTTTTTTTTCTAAATAATATTTTGCATTTAAACGACATAAAAACATGTTTTTTAAGATAGGTATTTAGAGAATATATAAATTCTACTTGTAATTGAGTAAGTACATATAACAATGGTAAATTTCTTGCACGCAAGGCATAAAAATATGCGAGTATACACGTCGTAGTTGCGCTTAAAAAATAAAAATGAAATCGATCATGTCACTTATATAATATATATACCTAACTACTTATCTCGTATATATGGTCCTCAGCAGATTTGTAAATCGTATAAAAATCACTAAGAATAATAAAAAAAAAGGTTAGAAGGACATATAATAGGCTTAATAAAAATGTCTTATTAGGTCGTCTACGTTTTTTTAGTGTAATAATATTCTTTAGGATATTCGCGGAATATCGATAGTATTTTTTATTCTTCACTCTCATTCATTGCGCGTATCAATTGGTCGTGTAGAATTACACCATCGGCGGAGGCGTGGGAAGCAACACGATACTCTTTTGATAAAAAAAAAACCCCTTTTTCAACCGACCAAAGTGCATAAAGCGAACACAGGTGCAAATAAAATATAACATTTTTTTTGTATAAATATATATTATATTATTTTAAACAATATATTTTGTTTCCGTTTTATACATATTTTTTTCCAGACAGTTGGGCGCAGTTCTCACAATATAATAATAATAATAATAATAATAATATAATTCAAATACGAGTATTATTATAATATTATATATACATATACCTATAGATACATTTATCTAGTATATACATAAAATATTAAAACGAAACGCTATAATTTATATTGGTCTATTGACGTTATTATTACGATTTAAATTATTAATAATATAACGATTTATTTAAAAGTATAATTTTATTAAAAATAGAAAAAAAATTTAAAGGTAACACAATATGATGTAAACCATAAAGAATATGCCAAATGAAATCGATCAATTAAAATAAACATAATATTTATAATCAGTAATCACCATATTTATAAATATTATATTTATACTTTACTTATATTATAGTACCTATAGGTAGGTATATACTTTTATATTATAATTGGTATAAATAATAAATTCGACTTCACAGTTGTTATTTACGAATACAAGCCCGAAAGAAAAATATAATAATTTATTAAATCAATATTTTAAATATATTTTACATTTATTATAATACCTATAGGCTATAGGTTTATATTAAAATACAATTTAGTTTATCATTATTATTCCAAATTATAAATAAATAAGTTACACTGTGCTGAAAATAATTTTATATGTAATTTCTTATTCAATACAATTCACATCATATAAATAATATTACAATATATAATTGCTTTTATTCAATTATTGAAACTTATAATAGGTATATAACTATAAAATATAGTAATAATTTTGTATAAATCGACGTTACATACATTTAATATTTTATACCGTTATATAAATAACTATGTATTTTATATTTTTATGAAAATCAATCATATTGTATTTAATATGTTACAGTTAGGTTATTAGATACAACAAACTGTAAAATTGTAAGATAATACTATATATATATAATACATTTCCTAGGTAAAAAAATTTTTTCTGAACATAAAGTTAAAAATTAATAATTATAAAGTTACAATAATTTAAAAAATCAAAAAGTCAAACTACTGTTGTTATACTTTTTATTAAATACAGGTTGGTATTTCATAAAATGAATATGTCAATATAGTCTCTTAAAAATATTTTTCTTATTAAATTTTAAGATAAATGTTATTCACTCAAAATTATTTCAATTTTCACAATATTCGTTAACGTTGTTATTTTGTCATACTGCACATGTTGGACAAACATTGCAAATTGAGTACTCAATCACTTGGAACTGGTTAGGGATTTTTAAGTTTCAATATGCTAAAAAAAATGTTCTTAACGTTAAAATTGCTCAGTACGTACAAATAATTATAAATAATATTAGTATATGTGAAAAATGAAATAATTAAACAATGATAACAGTATTACATAATTGTTTATAGTATTTTATAAATTATATATTTAATTGTAACAATTCGATGTAATAATTTACATTTATTCATACTTTCAATCATACAGTTTAAAGTTTAAACTAAATTGTATATAAGTATGTATACTTTATTAAATAGCTAATTTTAAGTGTAACATATACATTTATGATCCGAGTATAAGCGTGTATGATAGGTACCTATTCAATATATTATATATTGGTACAAACGCGCAATAATTGTCGACGATTTGTATATCGAATTTTTATCAGGATTTTATTTATCGGAAATTCGGATTAGATACATTTTTAAAAACTTCACATAGCCAAATTCGCCGCATTTTCGGCGTTGTCTGGTGTGGGGAGTGGTGAGGAGGAAACAACACGTTAAATTCGATTTTATGAACACAATAAATCGTATCGATATATTGAAATTAGTTACACTTACCTATACAAATTATAAATATATATATATATTTACATGCGAGTTTCATCGTTTCAAATGTTATTATTATATTTGCAACGCGTAAAAAAAAATAAAAACTTTACCACTCGGAATCGCGCGCCGCGGTTGACGGTGATTTATTTATATTATTATTAGTTTTTTGGCACCCCTGAGCTGCGTGTATTTAGGAGCAGATGCGCGCCAACTACCAGAAGGTGATTTTCCAAGTACCCGTGACTGATCGAGGATACGCACACAATGACTCCTCCGTGACCAATCTTATTAGTTCCGTTTTAAGCGCACTTGACCTGCAGCGCACATGCTCCCGTTGACTTTTTTTCTACGTTGTATACACACGACGAGATGGAATAAAAAAAAAAAAAAAAAAAAAAGAAAGAATCGCCAACAGCAATTATATACAGGGTGCGCGCGTTCGGCGATTCTTCGCTGACATTTTGCACGTTTAAAATTGTCGGGTCTTTGTGATCCGCCCTGTATAGACGATACCTCTCCTATATGTGATGGTATAACGCGCGGCCTGCTGTTAAACGGCGTAAAACATTAGCCGTATCGAATTCGTTAACTCTTCAGTTTCAGATTCTTTGTAGGATTTGCACGGATCGTTTTTTTTCTCTCGGATCTGCCATCCTGCAATTACTCCGATTTCGAGATTACATCGTATATAATATATTATGTACCTAATATGACATTAAACGAGATCGGTACGATAAAACAATTATGATCCAATATTAATCGTGAAAAAAGTTGTTGTTAAAAAAAAATGTCTTATAAAAACGACAAACTTTGTTTACTCAACGACGATATTATAGTGAATCATTTGAAACTAAAATATTTTAACTTTTAAATATTTATATATAGGCGAGAATTACAATTATTATCAATAAAATTCGTATATAGTATAATATATTTAAATCAGTGTAGAATACGAAAATGAAAAAAGTTACATTATATATTTTATTATGGAAAACGGGAATATTTTATTGTCGAGTGGAGTTTAATAGGATATCGTTAAACTGTATCATATTTTATTACACAAGAGAAAAGATCATAACGTTAAAATGACGCGGTGACAAACTATAATATACCTACAACATAGATATAATCATATATAAGTGTAGACAACGAGTTTTATATTTTGGACAGATTTTATTGTTAAGTAAATTTAAGAATTGAAATATAAGATTACTTTTTAATGCTTTTTATAAAATACGTATTATATATACGAGCTCAATAATAATTTAGAAGATATTTGAAACAAAAACCTATTTAAATTACTTAAAATGTGTTTCAACTTTTATTCATATTTCATAATGTACAGTTTTAAGAATTTACAACATAATTAACTTTATATTGTATAAACATTTTTTACATAATATTATGCATTCTATAGTAATACGCAAAATTATAACATCTCGGTGAATTTAATTACCTAAATTTGTTATTGCAACGCGTAAGATATATACGAATAAGAAATTAATAAACAAATATAAACCGAGTTATACGAATAAAAATATGTTAAATAATTTCAGATATATTTAAAAAAATTTAATTGGTTAAAAAAATAAATAATACAATAATATATTAAAACCGTTTTATATATGTATATAAATATATCTACATTATACTGTTATGTAACGATTCCACATCACTCTTCGCCCTTTAATAATCATAAACTATTTCCCTAATAAGCAGCACACGGTCTAGTAACTTTTTTTATAATAATTGTAATTTATTAATCGTGTATAAATATAACAAAGAAAATTCAAGTAAACATTGTTATAAATACATAATAAGAACGTCCATGATAATAATGGCGTATTAAGGTATGTATATAAGGTATGTGAAGATTCACTTAATTCTATTATATTATAATATATAATATAATTTATAAAACAATTCTAATTAGTACTTACAGTAGTTTTGAGTAATTTTTTTTTATAATATTTTTTAATTAGAAAAAATTTTTCACATCGTGATGTATAATATTTTGTACCAATGTATAGCGACTTCCTTTTCGTGGTTATTATAATACACAACAATTCAGATATATTGTTGTTAGCTTATTATAAAATTTACCCTGCATTATCATATAGTGTGTCGCGTATATCATGGCGCATTGCATACAGTTATATAAAATAAAATAATAAACATATCACTGAACCGATGGACGTCAAACGAAAAACACGAATGCGACCTGCTGATGCGCCACAGGATCCAAATGATACAATTCTCATCGATACCTCGAAAATTGTTATTCTTTTTTTTGTTGTAATTTTCGTATCTGTTTTTCACTAATTATTACTCTGCGATATAATAATTGACAAACAAGCGACCATAAGTATAATAAGTAGGTACCTATATATGATATTATACTCTCTGAAACCTACAATTCCGTCGGCGCAGGTATCGAAATTAACCATAGTCAGGTGCTATTGAATAATAATACATTTATATTATAGTCTATAATCCATCCGCCTTCGGGCTTTGGTATAATATGTTTTTCACAATAATAGGACGTCATGTCGATGACATTATTCATATATAATATAGGTTAGGACGTCATATAATATATATATATGTGTGTGTTGGTATAGAAAATGTAAGTATAATATAAATTATAGCTGCTGTTATACACGTTTTATTTATGCGATCGTCAGAACTAACTACACACAACACACGTGCCCCCAATTATTATCGTTAATGACCATTGACCAGGATTTGTAATTAGCAAACACACATAATGCGATGTCCGGTATGTGTGTAACGTGTGTGTGAAAGACCCTAATATGCGGTCGATTCTCGGCGTAATCAATCAATACGCGTATACCGCAAAGACCTCGAAAGTGTCATGTGTTCTTTGTCACGTTTACCCGTACCGGATAGTATATTTTTGTATATTACACATAATATTTCAGACATCTAACTTAGAAACGTGGTCGCGTTATAAATATTATAAATACGTCTTATGTTGAGCTGCTCTCGGGCTCAGTTGACGATAATATAATATTATATATTATGTTTACAAAGAAATGTTATCTAAAAATACAATCGTCACGAAAATCCAGTCTTATATATTATTTGTCGAATAATGTGCATTTAAAAACTTTTGATACAGAAAAAAATTAAGCCATGACACGAAAAACCTTTCATGCGAATATATTTTTTATAATATCGATTTAGAGGACGCCACATTCAAATGTTTTGTCTCCATCTATCTAATGAGAAATAAAAAAATCACAGTGACATATAATTTAAATTGTAAAATTTGAGTTGAGCTAATGTACTTCAATTAAAAAGGTACCTTTAGTTATTACCAAATTTCAAAAAATTGAAACAAAGATAGGAAAGAAATTAGTGAAATCTCGTATACATGATTCTTAATCTGTTGAAATCTATAGCAATCTGTGGCAATATAGTTATTTAATTATCAATTATATTACACAATACATTAATACGAGTATAAAAACGATCTATTTAAACAGCATAAAATATATAAACTGTAATGTTTGGTTCAATCTAATAATAAAAATATACCTATAATGCGACCAATAGGGTAGGCTTCGACCTTTTTAGACCCCCTTTATATGCTAAACAGTATAAGTGTTTTTTTAAATGAAAAATTTGCACAAAAATAGACTTTATATAACAATAACCATAATAACATAAAATTTTAAACACGAGAAAGCGTGATAAGCGAAAAAACACGTGTTTTCATGTTGTTCAAATTACAATTTTATACTAAGGGCTGAATGTTTTACACTGTCGTATTTAATAACAAACTGCATTATTGTACTCGCTATTATTGCTATTACCTTGAAATACTCATGACCTCTTGTTATATTACATGGTTGTACAATTGTTAATACATATTACTAGAACAATATATATATGATATACCTACCTAGGTAATGAAATGGAATTTTCATGCATAAAAAATTAATTTTTAAAGCTATCATTAAAATATCCCATGGGATATTTTAAATTCAAAAAAAATATACTGTATAGCTATTAAATATGTATGGTACGTATAAGTTTGTATTTACTTACAATATAAATTACTTCAATGTTCAGTGCAATTTCAATTATTACGATCTTTTTAATATTAATTAAACAACAATTTTAATTTTTGGTTATGTTGGCGACTTATATACTCGTATGTATTTTCAACACAATTCAAATTGGTAGGTAATTAGTTTAGGTACATTATCTCCAACAACAATTAATATTATTTAATTAAAATTGTATTAAAGAAGATCGCATTTGCAGCAGATAACGAAATTATCGTGTTATTTCATTTAAATACATTTAAAAAAAAATATTATTTTAAGTATTTTCTATAATTTGGGTTTGTTTTAATTAACAATAGATTGAATCTGAATTAATATTATTAATATAGTTATTATACTTATATAGGTACCTAACTATACAGAAATAATCATCATAATATCATAACATCTATATAACTAATAATTACATATTCGTTGTAGTTTTAGCGGTAGATTTATGTGTGTGCTAAACATTTAATTTTGTTCATCTTTTTTTTTTTTTTTTTTTTTGTTTTACTTATACGTCAAACTAGAATCAAAGATATATTTTATTACAGAATATTATTTTTATTTGTTAATTTTATAATAATTTGAATCGTAAATAGTTTAACTTATGACCTTCAGTATACTGGAAAATGTCAAACTGTATGTTTCGAAAGAGCAGTACTTGTCGAACTTGAATTCGAACACGTCTTGAAGTCTTTTTTAAGACTACTTCTCGCGCTTTGTCTCGTCCAATCTAACATACAGACAACATACAAGTGAAATTTTCTACTTGACTTAAATTGCACGTATAATAATTTTAAATTATTGCGTATTTGAATATCGAATAATAAACATTGAATAATTTTGGACATAGTTTATCAGCCTATTATAATATTATATTAAAATAAAATATATGATTTTGTAAAAATATAATCAAGTTTGTATTACAATTATATGTAGACAAACGTTTCCGTGAAGAAAGACGAAAGTATATTCGTATTGTGATAGGACAGCAACAGTCTTTTTACGTGTTATTTTTTTATTATTTATTAAATTTCTCTACTCGTTTAAATTAATAGGCGGCGGAACGTTTAAAATATGTTTTCGCCGGCGCGTAAACCATTGATTAGACGACATAATGAGATGTTGGAACAAACAAACAAATAACGTTAATAATAATAATGAAAATAAAATTTAACTATGTAACACACAATATTATTATATTCGATACGCGTATTATATAATATATAATATATACAACTACCGTCCGCGTGTTTAGCTATCGCGATGAATATAATATTACGTACAAGAATAAAAAATATTATAAAAAGCCGCGACACGCAAACACGTCGTCCTTTGTTCGCAATGAATAATGAAATGACGATTATGTGTGTGTGTGTGTGTATTTGTATACAAGATGAAAATTATTGTTATTAATGAACGTCGGTCAGTTATTGTGTTCCCCCTTTACCTATACGATTATTTATTTTTTAATTATTATTATTATTGAACATGTCCGTACGACATTTGGCCCGTCCGTGTATATTATTTGTACACGATCGTATTTTACAATATTAATATTATACTTAAACTATCTCGGTAGCTATTATGAAAATATATATTTATATTTATATCCATCACAGCCGGTGTGTGTGTGTATGTGTGTGTGCATATAATTAACTTGCGGATACTATACGGTCACCGTATGTGCTTCAAAATTGATTTTCCCCTTTCGACCATGCACGAACTAAATAATATTCTTTTGTTTTCCGTCCTGCTATCTCTCTCTGGCCATTTCCATTATTCGGAAAATTATCTGCTTTCCGTACATCCTATACATTATATATATATATACTATATACGCGTCCAACTCGTATTATAATATACCATAACCGTGTTCCGGGTGAAGTGCACATTATACCACTCACAGTCCGCAAATCCTCGCAGGATGTTTAGATTTCTTTCATTGCTCGAGATAATTATTTAAGTATGTGGTTTTTAAAATAATAATAATAATAATTATATCACTGCGTTATTCATAATATATAAGAAATAACCATACAATATTTATGCATAAATAATACACGCCATCACAAGCACACATTATATATATTTTTTAAAATTATAATAGTGCTACTTTTTCTGACATCGCGAGATTTAGTAAATGTATTAAATTTAAATTTATCTGTAGATCGTTGTCAATTGCAATATAACAAATCTTTTACTCAAGTTGAATCATTATACTTAATATGAACATGCATTTAAACAAACTAAATAATAATAATAATAATACCAACACATTTGCATCCTATTTTCATTTATATAAACTATAACGAAATCTAATCAAACTTAAAATAAATTATCTGCAAATATTTAAATACTGATTTCTTTTTATCCTTAATAATGAAAAAAATATTGGTAATGGCATTTAAATGAGAGAATATATATATTTTAATTATATATATTAAAATAGATAAAAAATTAATGTTTCCGTATTTGTAGAAAGATTTGACAAAAATACTTTCTTAATAATTAGGATATCTTCAAATTATGTTATTCAATATTATTAATTATTCAATTAAAGCAGCTATAGTATGATTATGTGAATTGGATACATTTTAACAGTTCAATTTACTATTAAAGATCAAATGGATTCGGCGAAGTATACACCCTTTGAATGTATTTGGGGATGCAAATCCACCCTCGCACAGTTAATAAAATGAGTTACAATGGGCGTAAAATTAACCATTCTTCGTGTATTGGAACTTGTCGTGTTTATATATAAATAGAAACACAATTTGTACAATTGAATTTAATCAGAATTATTTAAAATGTGGTGAGATCAAGATCAATCTATGAACAAAAGAAAAACGTTTTAAAATGCTTATTTATTATAACAACTCAATAAATACTCTCACCATCAAATCGATAAAATTATATAAAAGAAATAAAACATTATTTAATATTAATAGAAATAGAGAATTTACTGAATATTTAATTAGTGCGTGTCGATATTAATACCTAGTTAAGAAAATCAACAGTTTTATACTTAATAAAATTGAATTCAGTCATAGGTAATTATAACATAATAATATATTAAAAATATCCACTCGAATGGAAATTATTTTTCTAAGAAAAAAAATGTCATCCATTTATTTTATATATTATTTTGAATACAACTATAATATATTATTATTGAATTCTATACGTCATGTTCTAGTTGTAGTCTTATTCCACAAGACAATAAAAGTTGAAAATTATAGTGTTTTTCATTTCAGCCATTAACAATTCATTTCTCATATTTTATTCAATTCGAAAAACAAAATTCAATCATTCTAAAAGTCTAAAATATGTTTGTAAGAATATTAGAATATTATATAAATTATAAAATATGATGTTGAAATGTTTTAAAATTTAACGTATAAGTTATATATATAAACTGAAACAGAAATTGTATAAACTTTTTACATGTATATTGTTATGACCACGGTAATGGTATGTCGATATAAATTATTAAATGTATTATTCGAACAAAATTTTAGTAAACTGAAATTAATAAAAACATATCTACCTATGCCTATTAATGATCGGTTGTTAATGGATTAGGTACGATTGTAATTGAAAATGAATTGACAGAATAATTATTAAACGAAGTAGATAATATAATATAATATTATGCAGCGTCAAAGCAATAAAAATCAATTTCAAAATAACTATTGACTTTTAAATTCAATTTCGTTTTTATTATTATATTTCATTAACATTGCCATAAAATAAATATAAAAATATTTTGATTTATTAAGTAGAGAATTGGATGTGTTTTCATTTATATATACTCGTATTATATGTTGTTGTATTTTTTTTTTTTTTTTTTTTAATAAGAAAGGTATGATTTCATTTATTTGTGTGCAAAATGCTACAAAAAAATTACATCGAAAACCTTAGATAGGCCTTGGATACGATATTATATACTACATTCTTATTTCAAAATTTAAAAATATATCACAAAACACCGAAAATATGACAATAATAATAATAATAATAATAATAATAATAATAATAATAATATCATATTATAATATATTACGCGCGCTTTAATCTACAGTTTTCTTTTTATTCGAACAAACGGACGACGAAAATATATTTTCTTTCAGAGTTCGCGTATGATGGCCGTTGAATAAAATATTTTATTATACAGATGCGCTCGTTCGCCCGTTTTCGGTCGGTTGCAGCCTTTTGCCCGGAGGCGAAACTTTCACCCCGTCGCGTCGCCAACGTCGCCACGTGACACGAGTCTCTAATGACAGATCAGACCACCGCCGTTTCACTTTGTCCCTTTAAAGCATTAACCTTTGCCGCATTAGATTATTCAATTTGCCGTTTTATCCCTTTCGCCCCTTCGGCGGCGGCGGCGGCGGCGGCGGAGGCTGTGCTCATCACGGGACTGCTAATCATCGGACCCATTCAACACGGATTAGCATTCTTCATATAATATATATAATGTATACACATGAAAAACTACGTATTCATATATATATTATGCTCAAATGGCACAAAAATAATTAAGTCCGTTTTATCATATTTTTCTCACCCTCTCGTTCTGAAATTTGCATAATACCTATTACAAGAGTTAGTTATAGGTCAGATCTAATAAAAGATAAAAAAAAATAAACAAAAAATGTTTCTTGTTTGGGTAAATTCGGCCCACTGAGATTTTAATATTTTTTAATACAAATTAGCAAGTTTACATCATCATCATTAGGTTGACAACATACATGTAGGCCGCGAGTTGATCGCTTTATAATTATTTTGTAATACTGATACGTTTTCTCCCGACGTTTATACGTCATAAATAAATACAAATAAAATTAGTTATAACTGCAGGGTTCGGGACTTATTGCATTTGCATATTTTTATTTAATTGTCCGAAAAATTGCTATGCAAGATAGAAATATATTTTAAGTGTTTAAGTGCTAACGAATTTTAAAATATAATTTTTTTTTTTTTGCATATTTATACATATAATGTAGAGATTTTTATAAAAATATGTATATTTTTATGGATGACAATTTTTTTTTTTTTTTTTTGGCATATTTACGGCATTTAGGATGATATATTTATTTTTTAAATTAAAAATTGTATAGAAATATAAAATATTTTAATATAGGAGTGTTGTTACAATAATTTTTACATCGAAATATTTTTTGTAACGAGTTCAACTATTTGACAATCGTCAATTATTCAATCGTTGTACAAAGGGAAGATAAGGTATTTTCAGATATCTTTTTTTTTAAATAGTTTTCAACATGCGTCGTAAGTTGACGGTTCATCATTGATTGGCGACTACTTACGAATACAAAATAATACAGTGATATAAATTATATAATATAAATTTATTTAATAATATTATTATTTTTCGTGCATATTATTGCATATTTAGAGATTTTTAATTTTTAAAACAGCATATTTTTTAACTTAACAATTTATTAGTGTATATTTTGTGACCATTTTATAAATTTATTTTATTTTTAACGTGTTACAATGTGCATTAAATGTTTAAATTAGTATTTAAATTAAAAATTATTATTAAATTTTAATGGTTAGTTTATATGTATATATATTTTTTTTTTTTTTTTTAGCGCATAACTGTATTCATATTTAGGACATTGTTAGAGCATTAAAATTCGAGCTCTAGTTAAACATAAAGTAATGTCATTATATTAATTGTAACTACTAATTACACAAGTCTCTACACAAGATCAACTCATTAATTTTAAAATTGTCTAATATAATATTTGACGATAGAATATAAAATTCCATCTGATCAAATTTGGTATAACATTGTTAAATAACAAGTTTAAATTTGTTATTTTACGAGTTATATTATATTAATCCATTCAAGTAAACCGACGGAAACGTACGATGAAAACGTGTATGCAGTTTGGTATGATAGTTTAAACAATGTTGAGTGCAGGGATTTGTTTTTACTAACAAACCGTAGCAATAGTGCCCATGTGCACAAGTTTTATCCCTTCTAACGACATGCTATGCTACCTGACTGACATCAATAACACGTTAAAGGGTCGATGATCGTTCTTGGTTAAATAGAAAATATGACGTTTTAGTTAACCTAATGATTGGGTTTTTTTTAGATAATTGTTTCCACGCTTGCTCATATGGTGAATCTATAAGGTTAGACCTTGTAATAATTTTTCTTATTTTCTAAATAAATTTACCGTAATTTGCTTTTGCTATAATAATTATGCTTTAAAGAGACTTAATATGTATTTTCAGACATATTTGAATCTATAAGAGTTGAGATATGATTATATAAAGAATTTGATTTAATTGTCCGTTTCAAAAGAAAAATGTGTGCTATAGTAGGTATATAAAATGTGCCCATTATGATTGTTGAATAAAAAAAACAATGGATTAATGAAAAGCATAGAAAGCCACTAGATAGCGCTGTATAAACTTCACGAGTAGGTAACTGTCATAAATATTTTACTAGATTTTACTAGTTCGCTAATTAAAATTTTAAAATATGTTTCGATTTTATTATGATTCAGAATATTCGGTTAAATTTATGTAAAATTATGATAATAATTGTTATATTTTTGTTAATAATTATATTGATATATGAATTTCTTTTAATACGTATTCAATTAATAGAAAAATAAGATCAAGTTCAACGTTCAAGTAGGTAGGTATACAATATACTTTATATTATATATATTATTAAAGTGTTATAGTTGGTATTTAAGTTTGCTGTAAATATTTAATAAGATATTTTTATTTGTAAGTGCATCTACATAGATTTTAACTACACAAATGTATAGTTATAGTTAAACTTTCAACGAATTTCAACGTTCAACAACTACGTCATACTTATTCTATAGTAACGTAATCAATAATTTATATTAATATATTAATATAAGTTACCTTTAATATATTATATGAATCACAATTCATGGTGAAATAATAAATATATATCTTAATGCTTAGGTGAATACTTTTTTTCTATTTCCACCTAATTATCATAATTATAAATTATACACTCGTATATAATATAAACGGTTGAGTTATAATTACAATAGGTAGTATTTCAAAAAACCAAAAGGTATACAGTTAATAAAATATAATATTTAATATCGTGTGTGTACTTCGTATACTACTACTAATACTCAACTTAAATACAAACGTTAAAATGGGACGTGTTTACCATAACAAATATAATATAATTAACACTAGACATAGCCATGTAGGTAGCGTGCTGAAGGTATTCGAATAAATATGTGTCATGTGAATATAAATAACCTTGTAGTTATAAAACAGTCGCCTGATGTAGAAAATATATTAATATAGAACATCATTAGTATCAATAACAAACTTGATGTATTAATATATCAAAATTCAAAATAATAATGATATCAATTAATCATTATAGTTTATACTCGTAATATAATAATAATATCGATCAAAAAATGTAATTTTTTAAAAATATATAGTTTTAATTATTTAGATGTAATTAAAAATTACAGAAACGTTTTTATAGTTCTTATAACATCATATACAATAAACTTTTCTCGTTTGGTCAATCAGTATTATTTTTAAAATTTTTTTCTTTAATAAGTTACACTAAAAAAGTATAGCCACCTTATTTATTTTTAAACGATCTTCTTTGTTTTCTTCCACAATCATTATTAGTAATTGTATTCATAAATAAGTTTAATTTCAAAAACTACACCAATGTTGAGGTGCTTTTTTTAAAAATATTTGCTACAAAAATAAATTTTGCAATATATTTATAAAATGTACAAATTTATTTTTCCGTTTTAGGTGATTTTTATTAATTACCCAAAAAATTTTTTTATGTCACGATATGAATATTCATCACAGGAAAAGATCCAAATTGCAGTCCGATTCTTAAAAATTAATCTTTGTGTATCGAAAGTTCGATCATGCATTTTAGGAAAATATAATTACGTTCGGACGCGCCATGCTTATTGTTCAAATGAAAAAAACAAACGTCTTTTTGAAACCATATGATATATTATATTAATGGTCACTCCATTTATCCAGTTGCTTATCCGCGTGTGAAAACCGTAACTTAATTTAATATCTCTTTAGCGCCATCAAAGTAGCGCGCCCATGATGACATATCAATATTAATATAATGGTCATAATCGATACATATAAATGGCATCGTTGTGTGCAATAAATCTTATAATATGTAATACGATATTACGATCAGTGTAAGTATTAAACACTTGCGGATTTAGAATCATAAACCAGGAATACATACGAGTATATTATAGACCCATTTGTCGTGTGGGGAATAATCGCTAATCCGTTTTCGACACACGGATTATAAAATATAATACATAACCTATGTAGTTGTGCAAACAAAGAATAATGTAATAAATATCGAAAAATAAGAATTTTATACAAAAACTATTCGGTATTTAAAGACACATTTTTTTTTTTGTCCATTGACAAAATAACTGTTTCTATCATAGATTATTTGTAAAATGTATATAGATAGTATATGATAGGTTGATGATACGAATTTAAAAAAATAAATATGGTTTAAAAGAAAAATAATCAGAACATTATGGCGTTTTTGTTAAGAAACTTTTTCTATCTGTATTATGTTACTATCATGATTTTAGTATAAATTAGATAAACAATGGCAAATAATCGTCATTTTTTTAAAACAATATTTAATTTTTGAATTCACTTCAAATTTGTTTAGGTCGTGTATTAATTTACTAAGCAAAAAAATTGGCTTATGTAAACGAATAATCTAATGTTATTTATTGTATTTCAAGTATTTATTTATACAGAATGTCCCAGATCTATTTTACTTTACTAATTTTAATATCTCCGCAAAATATAATAATTTGAAAAAAACCACATTTAAAAATTTTTATTTTTCACGAAGATATTCCAATTAGTAAATAGATCTGGGATTTCTGTACTTCGTAAAAAAAAGGTGTAAGATTTATAAACTAATTATTAATATAATAAATATTATTATTATTATTCAATACAATTTATCAAAGAAATAAAAAGATTACAAACAAATTTAAGAAAATATATTCTTTTCTCGAAACTATATTCGTATGTACATATAATATCACCAAGTTCATGAAAACTTCACACTGCAGAATTCAACCGATATTGTTATCGTCCCTCTCTTATATAATAATAATATTATATTGACAGCACATTATCCCTAAGAACGGTAAACGGCGTTAAACTGTTTTAATACGTATATATAGGTGTGTACTGTGTTTGTATATATATATATCAGGGAAAACAATAGTGCCGACATTCTTGATGCGATCGTTGGATGCAGGTGGCGGGGTAAAGAGAGAGATGGGGAAGTTGAATAATGGGGTACTTTTTCAGTCGCCCCAAGGGTGGAAGACAAAAAAGTCAACAGAAAAAAAGTCACTATTATATATATTATTTCCAAATAGGGGATTGCACACACCATCGACCGCGCGCGCACACGACGACGACGAGTATAATATGCGTTCGACTTTGATGTGCGGTGTAGAAAATAGAAATATTTCTCTCTCTCTCTCTCTTTTTCGTATTATAATAATAATAATAATAATAATATTCCGCTTTTGTGTCTGCGACAAATTCGACGATAAATTACCCGACCGTTTTACCATTTTTATTATCATTTGTTATTTTTCAGTATATCGCGTCCGCGAACAAATGTTTTGTGGCTGCTGAACTGCCTCTGCTGCTGCTTCTGCTTTATTATAGTCACGCGGCACCCAGCGAAGCCTATTGATTTTTAAACGAGTAGTCGGATTTGTCTCTCCCCGCGTATATAATATACGTATTTACGTACACACGGCCATGGGAATTTGTATAATAATTGCAGTACGAAACGCATTATTTTACAAATTTATTCGCCTAAAATACCTTTATGAGTATATTGCGCGAAGACGAAATACAAATCGAGAAACATATAGAACACTCATATCGATTATACTCACTGTCGAATATCTAATTGTGTTAAATTTTTAAGTAACATCGTAAATATTTCATATAATGGCGTGTTCGATATGTATACGGAACATTTTAATACGCTTTTCTTTTAATTCTGATATTTACTTCTACACAACCATATTATATTACGTGAGGCTGGGCGTTAACGAGTTAAAAAATTAAAAAGTTAAGTTACACGAATAGTTCCTTTTTTAAGAATTAACTTTAAACTTAACGAGATTAATTTGTTATAAAACACCATGTTATACTTCGATTAATTATTTTTTTTATGAAGTTAGTTTAAATAATATCAAAACTTTTAGAAAATAAAATTATATATATATTTAAATTAACTTGCAACAACATTTTTATTTATTTATTTTAAATTTGTCAATATACAGCTATATAATATCAAGTTATTATTTTCAATACAATACATCAATATAAATATAATTTTGTACATATAATTAGTGTAAACTATAAATGTAGAAAATCATTATTTAAACGTTAGAAACAGTGGAAATGATATATTAGCACTATATATTGTAATTTTGTATATAATTTTATTTTTATTTGTATTATTTGATATATTAAAAACTATATGCATATTAATTATAATACAAATTACTAATTTAATCAAAAAACCATTTATAATATATTCGCAAAATATATGCTTACATTTATAAATTACTTTATAGAAAGTTTTTTTTAATAGTTCAGTTGTTATACCTAAGGTAAAAAAAATAGGTACTAGATATTTATGACCTTAAATTATGTTTAGATACATTGAAAATAAAAATTGCGTAAAATCGTTACAGTATTTAGATTAGATTGTAATATATTATATTACGTATATAGACAATATAATATACCTAACAAGATGTATTTTTAAAACGTTTAAAAAATGTAATATTTATCAATTAAATTGTACTTAACAGTTAACCATTTTAATGTACTTGTATTTAAAATGTACCTATATATCAATTTTACCTAAACAAAAAGTCATAATAATACGAAATTTGAGTTAATAGTTGTATGCAAATAAAATTTAATCATTACAAACGATGTTGTGTTTACCTTAAGCCTTAAGGTATAAACGCATTAAATACATTTTTATAATATCATACTACTGTTGCGCGCGTATTATACGTGTTTCGACTTAAAATTAAACATATTTGTATATTTATAATGTATTTTCTTCGAGAATTTTTTATGACGAACCATAGTCCATTTCTATGATCTCGGCCTTCTGAGATAGGCTTCCAAATAAACTCGGAAAACGAAAACCGTCGTATTAAGCATTTAAACTGATGTCAAGTGAATTCCAAATGATCATAATATAATAGTGACATAACGTTTTCGCCAAACAGATGTTTTTTCCTCCTTCTTCTGTAACGATTTTTAAAATTCTTCGTCATTGTGGAATACGCACGTTATTTTTATAATAATTTGTATTTTTTCGGGACGTGAATAAACAGTTTGTATGGTGATTTATTTGAAAGAAGACTGCAGCGCACAATATAATATTATAGTGATAATAATAATAATAATAATGTGAACCCGCACACGGAGAAAATTATAATAATAAACCACAATATTAGTGAATAATATCATCCCTCGTACAATGTTTACCTTTTTACCAACTCGCGTCCCTTTGTGTATATAATATTCGTTATATTGTCACTCGATGACTTGTGTACCAAACATGTTACATTACACAACCGGTGCTTGTGCAGTTATTAGCGGATTATACACACGCGATTACAATAATAATCGCCGCTGCAGAATATAGGTACAATAATAAAACATATTTCTTCAAAAATGAACACTCCGAGAGTAGGTATAATAATTTATAATATAATATTGTGGTAGTCATATAATATACAGAGAGATAATGAGACAAATCGTGATAAATTACGTTTATATTGTGACCACTCGTTTCAGAAACCATCACGTGAAATGCGCGTAGGTACAGTAGTTAATAATATTATATTATAATATAATGTACGTTATATACTTCTTTTTTTTATATATATATACAAAACGAATTATCATTTCGCGAATAATGGTCGACGGTCAACAAATCGTTTGCGTTTGTTTGTGTTTATTAATGGTACATTATATACGTACATTTACAATGAAATATGTGGGAATGTAACCGTTGGAATCGGCCAAAATTTTACACAAAAGCGTGGCGAGGATAACAAAAAACTAGAATTACAAAACGACTACGAACGTTTTTTTTTTTTTTTTAACTAAAGAAAAAATATTCGCATAACTTAGAAATGGATAAAAGCGTCGTCTGTTAACCGACAGAATAAAAAATTGACTTTAACCATTGTGAACTCAGAGAACGAGAGAATAAATTGCGTTGTGTTTACAAAGCGTATATTATATAAATAAGACTATAAAATTACTATTTTTACGCAAACCCACTTACAGTAACTTGGATTTTGAGTAGCATCGTGACGATCTCACAACTGCATGAAATATACAGTTAAAAATGACATAATAAATCATATCAAGATGTTGTACTGCAGATGTTAAAGTGATTTTTTTGATGCTTTCAAAACGCCCCGAGGAAATCCGACCATTATACAATTATTTAATTTTACTATTTTTACGAATGTATTTGGTAACTACAACAAATATTAGAAACATTGTATAAAACTATGAAAAATTTTACTAAAACATAGAATCATTCTAATATTCAGAATAATTTCATAAAATTTTATTCTTCAAATGTAAAGTGCATAACCCAATTTATTTGTAATTTTGATAATATAAATTGATTTTTACAATTTGATTTTTTTAAATAGTAAACTACTTACAAAATGTCTTTATTAACTATTAAACAATATTGTTGATTGTATTGAACAAATTTAATAACATAGCTTTAAGTTGAATTTTATAACTCAAATTGAAATATATAAACAGCTATCGTTTTATCTACCAAAGAAATATCTATCAAACATATATAAAATTAATCAAGTTTTACTTCATTCTTCACTTGTAAAATATCTTAGTGTTTATAATTTTTGTAGTTCATATTTATTTATTAATTATTATATACATTGTACTTATATATACATTTACTTTATTAATCTATTAAATTTAAATATTATTTGTTATAACTGACTTCTTATATTTAAAATGTAAATAAGGAAAGTATATATAGTCATTTTAATTGATAGGTAGTATATGTAGGTATTACTACTTAAAAAAAATATTTGTTTAGAATTAATGTGATATATTATTTACTAAACTTTTATTTTAACAAATATCTCAGTATAATTCGCTTACAAAAACCTACCCATATAAATCAATATCGGTTTATAAATTATGAACGAAATTTCGAAATTCAAATTTTTATACGGTTTTTTATTTTTATATTTACGCATTATTATGGTAGGGGGCCATATATATCCCGTTTAAAAGGAGACAATTCCGTTTTTAACATTGTATCCCGTTATCCAAACAAACTTTCAACGGTTTACATAAATTTGATTATCCTATAATAATATAATAATATAAAGATGTTAATTTTTATTGGTCCGTGGACTAAAAATTAAATAATTATAAAAATTGGATGATCGATTTCTGAAGTTCCTCCTTCGTCCCTTCGGTTCTCGAAGAAATTAGTAGTTTATCACTATTAAGATTTGAATACAATGATATTGTAATAGAAAATACGATTTTGAGCGAAACTCAATATAATGCAATATATTGTATTGATAAGCTGTTCCAAAAGTTTAAAATGTCCAAAATTGCATCATGAAAATAGTTATCATGAAATAAAAATAATAAAAATAACGGAAACCGTAATTTTGCCGATTTATTGTCATTTTTTGGTAGTTTTTCTTCTCTCGTGGAAAAACTTTTGATAAATTCGAAAAATTAGATAAATAAAGTACCAACTAAACAATTTTATACCGAAAACATACCTTATTCGTAGCCATCGTAAGAATAGTTATCATTATTTCTACCCAAAAAGTGTCTTCAGACATAAAAAAAAAATCATTGTACAACCATTATACATACCTCGCTTCGCTCGAATTCCAATACGTAGGGTAGGTATGTAATATGTAATAAGTTGTGAACTTGGGAGAGTCACAAATTTCTAATGACCCTGGACAACGATTCACACTATACATTTCTATACGACGAACATCTACTTATAATTTAAAATCAATAGGACAATAGGTTACGTCATTATAGTCGTGTTATTTTTATCTATTAAAGTACCTCGATAATATAGTATTCACAAACACAATTATATATTTCAATCCAATATATCAAATTATCATTCAGATCCAAGAACCCGTCCACTATTGCCTTTGAAAAACTCAAAGGTTAGGTAATCGTTCATCAAATATTCCTTTCGCAGGGCTCTTGCCCCGGCATCGCACATTTGTTAGATATTTTCGACCTTGCAATAATAATATTATTAATTATATATTATATATTTTCATAGAAATGAGGATACTTAGTGTAAAGTAAATATGAAAATGAATATCAATTTTTAAAATAGAATTATAATATGAATAAATAATAAATTATTTTGCATAAGTATATAAAGCAAGATAAGCCATTTTTCTGCATAGAATGTAATTATACGATAGTTATATGATTAATCTGTTATAATGTATTGTTTAATATTGATCCATTCCAAAAATTATAAGAGTTTTAATTACATGGATACCTACTACATATACTTATACTTATAATAATACGTAATATTACAATAAACACAATTTACAAATTATAAAACTAAAAAAATTACCATAATAAAATTGCCTCTCCGCCAAGACCGGCTTTTTTCCTTTGCCACGCCGCTAAGTTTGTATTATCGGTAAAAATACATCTGTGTATCTATTATACATATTAATATATATTCGTCATGTATTTAGAAGAACTTCATCATGAAATCCGTATATCAAGATCCGGTTTCTACATACTCCAATTCATTTTATTTTTGCTACATTTTTTCTAGCTTACATTAAAAAAAAAAAAAACCAAGAAAATAATTATTGTTATAATATATTAACGACAGTTTAAAAATAAACGAAAATTGTTGTCTTTTGGCCCTTTTTTTCTCTCATTTGTTTTATTTTAATTATAAAAGTATAAATATTACTATAACGACGCGGTTTGGTGTTAAACAAAATTAACCGCGTCAGAGACACACGCGATGAGGAGCTGTTTAAAACATTTATCGGGGGAAATTCTAATAGGCCACCGTCACTCGGGCCAAAAAGAGAATCGAATCGTAGACACACATGTTCGGCCGGTGTCGTTTAAAAAAGACATATTATATAAATCGCATTGCACAGTTTTACAAGTCGACACCTCTCCAACGCGACATAATATTTCATTCTCGCAAATGGGTGGACAGCAATTTTATATTTCGGTAAGTATCAGTAATAAAGATAAACTCGCACAACTTATAATATTTATAAATATACCAACAAAGCGCAACGATATGCAATGATGTTCTTTATACTTCTGCCACACCGTGTGCAGCCGTCTATTATGACGATAATTAAAAATGTTTTAAATCCTTTTTCGTCCGGAGCAGTGTCCCCGAGTTCAGTCAAAATAGCTGGTTTAATTCTACAAACTAACTACGTTCACCCCATAATTTAAGCCTCAAAGCCATCAAAACTCGCTAAATTATTAAAACTATTATTTCTATTTCAATAATACTAATAGAATACATTTACCATATTAATATTATAATATATTATCTATAATTTTTACCGCCCAACACCCACTCGCCTATAATTATAGGTGGTTTAAATGCACTACCATAAGGGTCACTGATTCGGTGAGGGAATAACTTTTTATGATATTTTATTTGCATCCTTTAAACGAGTTTTTATTTTAGTTGTGAGTAAATACCGAGGTTTTAAGTTTTAATTACATATTGTAAAGAACAATATTTCAATACACCAATACAGAACACGTTTTTTTTTTTATTATTATTCTGATAGCCAACGCAATCTTCAAATCTATCCGTTAATTAAAAAAATATATTAAATTATAATTTGTAATGTTAAATAATGAATAAATGCAGAATTTAACCGAAATATAATAACATCATTTTTCAACACAATAAAATTTATTGTTAGGTTGGTAACAAGCACTTTTTGCAACGCCATTTATTTACGTTTTCATGGACAATATTTAGATAGATACATGTCAATCTATAAACACTTATGTTTAGTTGTATATTATAATACACCAGTAACGCGAGATGTCAATTAATCTATTGAAACATATATTATGTATTATAGAGAAATGCGTTGATATCTCCAATGACGTCATAGTTTTTTAAACAACATTCTTTATAGATTGCAAACGGCATGATTCTGAGTATAAATAATATAATATAAAGGTACTTGAACATAACCATCCGATGATAATTATAATAAACTGGTTTATAGGTTGCTGAACATTTTTAATTAAGAATCATCGTTTATATTTATGCTACGTATATAAATGTGTAGGTATCAAAATATTTAGCAAAAAGTGAAGTCACAATCACTTAAAGTTACCTATATGACTATATTACGCATAGAAAGTGATTTAATTATATTTATTTACATAATGGTACATTTGATATTAGGTACATTGTTCATTATTTTATTGACACGTGTAAAAATAGCAAAGACTAAAATGTTATGAAAGTCTAATTAATATTGTTATTGAACTTTACATAAATATAACGATTTTTAAGAGAATGTGTGTGGTTTTTCGAGAATTTGTTTTCAATATAATGTGTATACCTAAGAGATTTCGTCACACTCGTACTTATAAAGTATACAAGTAGGTATATAAATTATTCGAGATCATTCATTACAGTGAATATAATTAAACAATATATTTTCACAATTATTTGTGTACAAAAAGTATTATATACATGCCTGTAAAGTAAATAGTAAATACTATTTTAATCGATTAATCAAACAATATTCTCTATCAATTAAATGCCTTTGCATAAACTTAATTCTCGTATTACTCATCAACGTCATTACATCATTGGATTTACTAATAAAATAATTAATAAATTTAAAAAATAATAATAACAATACATTAGTACATCGTAAAAGTATTATGATTAAAATCTATAAATACTGATTAATCATAGAACATAATGTTCTATACATAATTAACCTATATTTGAATTGCATTCGATGTAAATAATTTTACATTTATTAGTTTATTGTGTATTTCGATTAAAAATTAGTATAATCATTTGCCAAAGTTTTATATGTGAATTAAAATGACTAATTTATCATATTTTAACCAGTAAGTTTAATAAGTAAGTGCCTGTAGGCTATAGTGAATATCATATAAGTTAAAACGTTGTTGAAAATAAAATCACTTATGAATTCCTATCCCCCAGAGAATAATTAAACAGTACATATTTTATTATCAATTACAATATATTATAAAAATAAATATGAATTATATTTTAAATCGGGACATAAATATACATGGTATCAGGGCTCATAGCAATCTCATCAGTCAAAATATTATCATCGTGACGGTAAACCTAGTTAACACCGTCGAGGGATTATGTGAAAGTGTTTGCATGGGGCGCGTGCACCCGCTGTGACCCAGAATAAACAATTTGAGTTTTATTGTTTTGGTTTTGTAAATCACGCCGGGTGTCTGTTCTTGTTTACTACGAGATATTGGCCATCGAATCGGAAATAATATAATACGAATTTTTTTTTTTTTTTTGCTTTATTTAGTCTTTCTGTGTGTGTTATTTTACTAAACGTTCTCGCGGACGTCGTCGTCGTGTAAAGTGACTCTGAATGTAAAACACTTTTCAATGGAAAAAATAAAAAACAAAACGAATGATGAAGTGAAAAAACAACAATGGCGGTTTGTTCGTGTCCGGTATACCGTAAAAAAAAACCTATTGTTGTAAAGCCAAAATATTTACAAACTTTTCCGTCTAATTGAATGCCGGTGAATAATTTTTTTCACTGTACGTGTCGTTGACGGTTTCGTCGAGGGAGCCAAAAAACGATTTCCGCGCATTTTATAACAATATAATATATAGTCGATTTAATTAGAAGTGCACCTCATATTTATTTGATTCTTCGAACAATGAAACATAATAATATAATCGAACCCATTTTTTTGTATTTTTGTTCTTACATATAACTGCTCATCTAAAATCGCGCGGTACAATTATTTGTGTTTCGTTATGTATTGGAATAATTGACGAATTTACCGTTATTATAATTATTTTATTACAGTCATCATGGTAGAAATGTAAAATATTTATTTTAATATTCTGCAATTATAAAACAATATTATATTAATTTTAATAATTCTATACTGTTGTTTGTTAATAATGTTTTCTTATGTAATCGTCTGAATACGAGACTATTATAGTTTAGTTATCAACATGTATACATTATGTCATATTTTATATCTTAATAAATAATAATATTCATACAATTAACGAAATTACAATATATTACAAACATATATTCAAAATTTAATATAACCTAATATTAATTTTATTATATTATTAACATTTATTTCTTAGCAAAAACAATTTTAATGATTTTTTTTTGATAGTATTTTAAAACTAAGATGTAAGAATATTGGATCTTAACTTAAAGCTTAAATAATTTATTATGGAATATGAATAAATTATATCTTGTCCTAGTTATGAAGTTTCTATAAAGAGTACTTAATTAAATAACTTATATTAATTATCTAGAACACATGTATTGCTATTCCGCCATTCCATGTTAAATTAAAATGATTGTAAATCAATGTTAAAAATTGTAATGACCTTTTCGATGTATATATAATATTAATTTAATAACTGAGAACTTGAAAGATGAATATTATTGTAATCAATTGGTTAACGTATAATATCATATAAATCAAATGGTATAAAAGTACCTAATATTTATCTTGATTAAAGAAAATATATATTTTTAAAAAAGAAAAGTATAAAAAATAATTAAATTTTAGTTATTAAAATTAAACTCATTCGTGATATACTTTATAGCACCTATATTACCTACTCGAATATTACTATAGGCACGATTCAATTTTTTTTTATTATAATTGAGTTTTAGTTTAATAATTTGAATAAAAAATTAGTATTTTATATTATGTTGCTATGTTATTACCTAGAGAGTAAAGGTTATATATACATTTCAAATTATTATTATAATTTTGTAAGTCATATATAAATTTATATCTAGATATAAAAATCTAATAAAATTATAAGTATTATAACGTGATTTCAACATATAAATTTGTATAAGGTACCTATATATAATACGCAGATAGTTTTCGTTTTTTCAAGTATCAATAAATGTGAAAAGTAATCAAGTTTATAGTAATATAATGTTTTAATACTTTATTGTATTAGCTGACTATTTGAGAATAAACATGTAGATCGACAAAAATGATTTAGAAACTAGGTTATTTCGCGGTAACGGCGAGGAAATAAATGTATATAGGTATATAATTCTGACCAATTTGGAAATATATTGCGCATAATTTAATTTAATGAATTTGATAATATTTTTTTAAAATTTAAAACATACTAATGTTGAATACAACACGTCGTGGTAAATTATATATTATAACAAGTTGAAATTATCTTCGTTTTTCACTCCGCAGAAGATTAAGTGATAAAAGATAATACAGCGACCAGTGTTAAACCGTCGACTGTGAATATTATGAATTTTATGTCATTATACACGAATCGCTGATTATTTTTAAAGTGACCATCAGCAAGAAAAGTTCGATTCCGTTTCAAAGTGTACAGTGTGACAAGAAAAATATGAATGTGTTTGCGCGTGTATGTTTATTTATAATATAAACCGCATAAACGCGCAGCGGGAAACGATTACATTATAATATAATAATATTATAAACTATAATGATATTATAATATAATATGCAGAACAATGGTAGTGGAAATAATAAAAATAATAATATATCACATTATAAAAATAAAACAGTAATGGCGCGCCCGCGGGAAAATAAAAACAACAACAGCGACAACGACCCGCGCGATATATCGAGGGATGTATACTTAACGATACAGGATCCCCTGGACCTGCTGTAACAGAATCCCGCTGATCCGATTGATTAATTTCATCCCTTATTTTTGTTGTCGTCCCCTTCCGCACACTATATATATATATATATATATATGTATATATGCAATGCGGCTAACCGGATTACCCTCAATAATATACACACACACACACAAACAAACAATCGCGATGACTGTGATTTGTATAACGATATAGTCTCATTTTTCTCAATTAAACCGTACAAACACACGCCGAGTGCTCTAAAAACTCGACTGCGACGCGCGCGATCTCTCACAACACGCGGCGGGCGGTCCCTCGCTATGCACTCTTATAATACCGCGTCCGGTAAACGATCTCCGTGATTAAAAGCTCGCACAGCGTGTATTATATATATATATATGCGCGTTGGTACTGTGTGGTATAAACCGGGGGCGGTAACGCGAATGTGTGCGTGTGTATACGTAACGACAATATTTATGCGAGCAACGCGTATATATTTTACGAATTCTTAGCGAGATACCGCACCTCATCGTAACCACGGTACACAATCCTCGGTAAACGTATATATATATATATATATTATATACCATGTTCGTGATACCTATATAATTTTCCTGCATGGACAACCAGAGAGAAAGAGCGGAATAAGAGAATAGATAATATACAGTGATGGTATATGCGCGGGAGACGAGGAAAACCGAAAAGTCGGAACGTCTTTCAGACGGCGTGTGCATTGTGTGCTGCGGTATAGTATAATAATAATATAATATATTATACGCAATACTATGCGGAAACTATTTTACCCTCGTGGCAATTTGTCTCCCGAGTCTTGCATAATAATTCCCGTGACTATATTATATGCAAATAATTCTGTAAGCGATTCGTTTGCACTGCGAGAATATCTACAGTGTGCTCAAAAAGCGTAAAGTCGGCTCTGTTATGAATTTCACATTATGTAGTTGACAATTCAAATCACATAAAATGTATCGTCTCCAGTCTATTATATAAGTATGTTAAGCGTAAGACGTATAACTAAACAAAATTCATACCCAATTAAAAAAATTCGATGCTCCGCACACTTTTGAACGCACTGTATATATTTATACGTATATAGGTTTTATTTTCCGTTGAATATTCTATTAGATTGTTTTTCGATCGATGAAAAGTGATTTGAAATTCAGATTATCGCCGATAGATCGCAAATTTCACGGAGATCATCGTCATCGTCTATACTGCACGCGTAATATATTATTTAGGGTGAATGTTCATTCATCCCCAATAGACCGTCCCGAATTAATGGTCGATTATTTAATAATATTTATTACACTGGAGGATACGCTATGCTGAGAAGGACGATGATGATATTTTGATGTTATTTCCTATGAGGAAAATAGAAAACGTATAAACATGATAAAATGTAGTGTAAAAACCATTGAAATTGAATACACTTAATAATAATAATATGTTTATGTAAAACACCAAATTCAGAATAGTTTATCAAACGGTATTTGCCTATTCGTATAATATTATAGACATTGCGGTTGACTTATTAGCATTTTTATTTTAATGTTAATGATACGTAAAATAAATTGTTATCGCATAACGTTTAATTTTAGCAGTTGTTAGAAAAAATATTACTTTTTTATTTCATTTGATCGATATAAATCATCGACTTGGTCATTATTATTGTCAAAAATATAAATGTCAATACTTAAAAACATAATATATGATTATTTATTATAATAAAATAGATTATTTGAAACCAATCGATTGTACAGCGGCATAAACGAAAAAGAACAATAAATCACAACGATATTATTGAGAATGCCTCATTTTATTGATATCGTGTTCAATATTTATTGAACAACACGCATACTTTATTACATTACAATGAAAAAGTATATATATATTATTATTTTTACGTTAAATAATTAATGAATGAGCAAAATCATCATTAACCACTGAAATATCTGTTTAAATATGTATTGAACAAATAATAATTTCTATCATAAATATTATATAATGTACTCATCTTTAAAAAAACATAATTAAAATAACAAATATTTTGATAGGTACTTATTATATTTTATAATATGTATTTTACTAGATAGGTAAATAAATGATAAAAATAATTTTCAATCGTTCATTTATAATTAAAAACTTTTAAAATAAAAATAACTATGTACGAAAATATATCTATACGAATAGGTATATATTTATCTATAATATGTATAGATATATATGTATTAGTTTTGCTATTCGCATATATTGAGATAATATTTTTTTCTATATATATACTAACCTCAACATAACAAGCGTTTTCAATAAAATAATTATTTTGTTTTCAAACAACTTACCTATATAAGTCGTTTCGAAAATGTAGTCGTCAACAGTAGTACCTACTATATTGTATATAATATGTAAAGTAGATAGTACTTAAGTAGTTTATGTGCGTAGTTTACGGAACAAAAAATATATAGTTATAATAATTAAATTCTAAGAAAACTAAAATATGGTAAAATCTTATAGGTACTAATTACAAAAATGAAAAAACAAGTCGATATTATTATTATAAATACATAGGTGTTATAAATTGAAAATCAACGTTTGATAGCTATTTTTTTATATCGACTTTATAGACATCGTTCTCCGCGTTTCGAAAGATTTTAAATTATTCCTTCGTGTAATAATGTGATCGAGGCTATGTTATATCATTAAAAGATAATAGTATTGTATTGCCACGTATAATATTATATGGTAATAAAACGTATATACTAACTATATAACGTAAATAACTAACGTTTGTACAGCAAAATATATAACGCACGTATACAACGTACGTTATGTTTACGATAATAACTAAAACAGCGATTATTTAGTTAGATGTGTATATACCATATTATTATAGAATTCGCTAAATATAAACTAAAAAAAAAAAATGATTGCTTTTTACGGATATCGAAATCAATACCTAAATCACCACCGCGGTAACAATTGAAACTACGGTCGTTCATCACGAGCAAATATATTGTGTTCAGCCTTCAAAAACCCGGAGAACCATGCACCGCCGATGGACAACACAAACGGTAATGTTCTATGCGAACCAACCACCCTTACAAAAGTAATAAACAATAAATTATCTAGCATCGATCACAGTTCGGTCCGGTCCATTGAAATTCTTAAGAAAAAAAATAAAACGTTAAATATAATTTTTTAATTTGCAAAATAAAATTTATAGGCACTTGTCCTGAAAATCGTTGGCGTGCATTGCAATATTTATTTGTACGAATGCGAATACGATATACAGAGTGATCAGGATATTGTGTTAAAAAAAATAATGAAAATAACATTGAAATCGTATGAAATCCTTACTATTTGTGTAAGTAACGTGAAATTATTTACCCACACTTTACTATCTATACAGGTTTTCTGTTACCTATATTGAAATATATAATATAATAATAAACACATTTTGAGCTATTATACTGTAAATCGAACTGATACACAATATGACAATGTAATAAAACAATACAATCATATTATTAATTATTATTTAACGAATATATAAATTTGTATTTAATACGTTATCATAAAATAATCAACAAAATGTTTGCATTTATTTGGTTTTTATTATTATAGGTATATCCACATAAATTTCATCAGAGAACTACAGTAGCTTTAAAGTAAGATTAAATAATATATTATTACTCATAAAATCATAAAATAAATTTGTTTAATACTTAATTCCTATTAAGATATTATAAAACGTTTCGACAACAGGAAATAACATCGATAGACAAAATTTGACATGTATACCTATAATAAAAAAAAATAATAAAAGTCAAAATTATAAAACTAGTTTTAAAAATACAAATATTATGTAGTAAGGTTTATACAATATTCTACCTACATTTAAAAATTAATTGCTTACAACATTTTATTTGCTATTCATATTTCGAATTTACGAGTTTAACAGTTTGATGCGGTAACCTACTTACATACCTACTACTAGATATACAATTATACTAAGGTCATTTAATTGAAAAATAAATCGTTGACTATCTATTGAAAATATATAATGATATATATGCTTATCATTTAACTGCAATATTTTTAAAAATTTTAAATCAATGATTTTCTTTAGGCGGGTACACATAATAATATAATTTATTTTAAAAATTACTTAAATTAATAAATTTTGAAATTGATGATATAGGACTAGATAAATACAGGTTTTACTGTCGTCGTCAATTAGCTGTAATAAGAATTTCACTTTTTTTCAATCTTAGCTAATTATTGTTCATATAAGTACATATTATATATATATATATATATATGTTATAAATGTATATTAATATTCATAAACGTTTATTATAAATAAATAATTTTGTGTATATTTTAATTATCGAATAAATACTATTAGGACAATAGCATTAGATATACTTTATAGTATATTTCAAGGAATAAACAAAATATTAATACTACCTACCTATATGTTTAAAAATTATGAACTAGTCATTTTACAAATTTAATCTATTAAACTTAGGTATTATATGTAGTGTTTTTTACATTTATAATTATAATTACATTAATGTAATTTATTATTTACACTATAAAGCATAAAATAATGATATTTAAAATAATGCGAACAATTGATAATACAATATCAATATATTAATATTATTATATTATGTTCTATTTAAAAATGGGTAAAGCAAAATAATATATCGTAATACAAGTATACATCGATAATGAGTTTTATATTTAGTCTTTAAAATAATATATACAATTGTATAAGGGTTATTATTTTGTAAAAAAACAATGTCTAACACAAAACTGCTACTACACATTATTAAATTACTACTATATTACACGCGCTCTATCTAAATGCTGTTATTTGACTCGAGTACCTACAACCTGGTAACAGCGGTCGTGTTATACATAATATTTTATTCAGTTCTGTTTTATAAATCATCGGCGAAAGACAGTTATATATACATACCCGTATAATATGCCATTCACATAACTATTATAACTTATAACTTTAACCATATATTATAATACCAAAACGGATATCTCCGAAAAGAGTTCTGACCATTAAATCTTGACCCGAAGGCATATAATATAATGTGACTAATGCGTAATATAGTCGGAAAAGTAAAAGCCATCAAACTTCATTAATAGTTGAGGTTTAGAACACTATACTGCAATAATATATTATATTTATACGTAAAAATGTATAAATTGTTTGTATATAATCTAAAAATGTGTTTTCGACTTTACGGTTCAACTATATTATATAAACGATAAAAAAATATTTTAACGAATTATATTTTTTTATATAAACTACATATACAAAGAGTACCTAAGATCCAAAGACAATCAAACATCCGGAAGAAGTTTCAAGGACTGTATACGATTTCTATCAAAAACACAATAATGTTTAAAAAAATTTTAACTGTATAATTTACAATACTTTGTAAAACATATTATATCTTGTATTAAATGTAACAAAAACATAATACACAGAAAAAAGTAAAATTTAAAAAGCGGTAAAGTCGATTCCGGACGTTCCTCTATCGTCCCTTCGATCTTCGGAGAAATAAGTGATTTATTATAATTACGATTTAAATGCAATGATATATCATTCAGTCAGATATACAATATATTATAAATCTGTTACAAAATTTCATCACGTGTGTAAATTACCTGTGAAATTACTCAAAAACATTTACAAGTCCTTACGTTAAAATTTGCATTAGTTATCCCAAAATATTTAAAATCAAATTCATGGCAACCAAAATATTACAATTTTCCGTCTTTTTTGGCAGTTTTTCATCTCCCACAGAAAATCTTTCGAGAAATTCGAAAAATAAACTAAATAAATTATCAACTAAATGCAATTTTTTATCGAAAGCATACTCTATTCGTGATAATCGGACCATTATTTTTACCAAAAAAATTTTTTTTATATATACAATAAAAAGAACATCTTTGTAAAACCAATACATTCTTCGCTTCACTCAGGATCTAAAATAATAATATTATTTTTTCTGTAATATTGTATTTTTCTTATAACAATTAATTAACTTTTTATTAAGCTCCATTTTAAGTGCCATATAAACAATAATAAATATAATCGATATCATTTTTTAGAAATTTAGAGTATATAATAACTATAAACAATCTACATAAATATAATATAAACAATCAATTTTAACATAATTTAACAATTTTCAGAAAAAAAGGACGGATACAATCTTAATGAACCATAATAGGTTTTACACCCATTTATACACAGACAATAATACAATAAAATATGTAAATTTAAATTACAGAAGAAATTTATTATAATATATAAGATATAACATTAATTCGAAATTAAATTGATTAGATATCATACCCATTATCCGTCATGTGGAATATACGAGGTCGTTATAAAGATTATCGGAAAATATTTTATCGTCTTTTTGTTTATATTTTTATAATATTTAAAAATTAATAAGTTTTTTGTTCGACGGATCTTAGAATATTTTAAAATATAATAATTAAATAATTTTTAAAATGAAAACAAAACATAATATTTAAATTATAAATTCTGTACACATAATACGAATTAAAAATAAAACCAACGTAACCCAAGGTCTTGAATTTTCAAACAAACTACGTGTTTATAATGTTTTTTTAATATTTACAATTTATAGTTTATTATACTTAATAATATCCAGGTATATACTATATCTGCGATAAAAATAAATATTAATAATTAGATCTTCTAATGTGCTTTAAAATTGGATTTCAACCAGTTTATATTTCATTTTATTTTTTCTTTACGAAGCGTTTTTTTATCGTCTCGATTATCACGTCCGTAAGATCGTGAGAAAGCGGCTAAATCGAAACAAGCAAATGAAAAACGCTGTGTGATGTCATATCTCATATATATTTTATTATAATATTATTATTTATGCGCACGCTTGACTAAATATTAAAATATAATATATATTTATATATATATGTAATAATAATAATAATAGTCATAATAAGCTCCCGTTAAACGACCAAATGAGTTAATTGTATTTCGATATTAGTTTATAATAATATACTCGCACAAATTTAATAGAACACGAGTAGAAAAAATTACATTTTCCGTGTTCGACAATAAATTTGATCATCCTAAAAGATATCTAACTTAACCTATAGATATTATAATATTATGATAATAAAATACGATACGTTTTGAATGATATTGTATCAGACAAGATTTCGTTCGTTCCGCAATATAATATTGTTAATAATATTAATAATACCACAAACAATATTAAGAGTTATCGCCTATATATTTTAATATTATAACAATTTATAAATTATAATAGTTTATCTATTAATATTATTTGTGAAATGTGCGTATATACTATAATGTCTATAATATTAAAATTTTAATTTAAAACATTTATAAGTTTTACATGCACAATAAAAAACAATATATATATTTGCACTGATACTGGTACATAACGTGTTCCTTCGTCCTGCGTTTCTATTTATCATTATTTAATTTTTTTTATTACATTTCAGTAAATTATAGTTATAAAACTATATAGTTATAATGAAATATTTACCAAATATGTATAAAAAATAACCAACTTAGTACTTGCATGATTACATTATTTTGTGTGTACTTTTATACGAAAAAATTTATATTTAATCACATAGTTTCTCGAAAAATTATATTACTTTATTTATTTTAATTTATGCTATCGTCTTAAGATTTTATCGAATATTATAATATATTATTATACTCTTTTTTAAATATAAAAATAAACACGAGTTTGTTATATTAATAGAAAAAGTTTGAAATATTACGTTTTCTTTGGCCATATATGAATTTTATTTCATTAATTTTTATTTCCACTCTTATTTTTAATAATAATAATTTAATTTTAATTTTTAATTTTTCGTCTTCATTTGATAACATTATATGGTTTAAAATTTCGATCTGTGTATTAATGAGGAAGATTAAATATCTTAAACAAATAATTTATACTGTGTGTAATTATTACTATACCTACTTAATTAGGTACCTTATACTACATTTGTAGTACACCTTTGTTGTGCAAAATATATTATTTTTAACTTTTTTTTTATACGAACATTTATTATTACAAAACATTATAGATTAGCTCGATAATATTATATTAAAATAATGCATATTATAAAAAAAAAAAATATAGAGTGACAAAAAAAAATCTTGAAATAAGAATAAACCAGCATTGAAAATTGAATGATATGTATTTAAAATGATTATGACGAAATGAAAATGGAATCCAAGTAATAATAGTTTATAATTACATAATATTATTATTTTTGTATGATATTGTAATAATCGCCGATCGATTATATCTATTATAGTCTATATCATTACATACAAATCTGAGATTAATAACACCATACTTAAGGTTACAAAAGTATATTAATTATATTTCTATATATTTTATACTAAATGACGTCGAAGACGTTTTCACGGTCGTTAGAGAATGAGGTATATTATGTATTATTATATTATAGCTGATTATAATATTATTATAGAACGAACAATAATCGTAGTGATACTACTATCATTATTATTTATTATAATATTAAATTTTCATAACTTATACGCAATTATCTACACGAAATTAACTAGAAAAAATTATCACGTTATTTTTCCGCATAAATCTCATTATTTTTAAGTATATTTTTTATTTTTTGATGTTTCATTGTTAAACTTAATTTTACTATAATTTGTATTTACAATAAATAGAAGGTAATATAAGAACGACTACAAAATAAAACATCTTATTTAACAGTATACTTACTATATGGGTTATAGGTTATATATTTTTTTAACGTAAATAAAAATTTATGAAATAATGAAAATTATGATGATAGTATTTTATATAGTATAAGTATATAATTCGTTTTTCTTGTGGTAATAATATTATTGTTCGTATGCTTCCGGTGTTTAACCAAGGACTAGAAAAAGAATCATAATTCGGATATTAATAGGTAAACCAATTAATATACGTCCAATCGCTATATTATATTAATTAATAATATATTTGAAACACTGGTCACAATCGGATTTCAGTACCTTAAAAATTAAAAATTAAAATCGCTAAAAATATACTTTTATTTTTTTATATAATCTATTCAAAGTAATTTTAAATAATATTTTTTTTTCTGAATTTATAATATTATAGATCTTGTAAGCCAGGTTTTCGATTATAAAAATATATAAAACTATCCGACATAAAAGTATACAAATTATTTATTCAATATATATATATTAATAAGTAATAGGTAAGTACACATAATAAACATCGAATATCTATGTTTTCTCTGCATATTTCTTGAATATTTTCAATAAAATCACTACGATATTTCAAAATAATTCAAAATACAATCGAGCTTTAAAAAAAATCTGCTCTACAATTATAATAAGAAGAAATGTCGTTTTATGTAATTATAAGAGAGAATAATCTGAATTATTTAAAACAATTTATGAGAAAATAATTTTTGAATAAAATTAACAAAAAAAGTTATTTCATTATATATTTTGCTTAAAATAATTAACTTTTGATATAAGTAATAATATTACGATATGGAAAAACTATTTTTAACGCTCATTTCTCTAATATAATATATAAAAATATAGAGTGTAGGTACCTATATCAACACACGCGTATTTATCGCGGATCGTATAAATGCACACATTATATAATATAATATGTAAGCCTGCCAGTCGTCGAATTGTCGTATGTTTGGCTTTTCGTCGTCAAGGTTTTAATTTTTAATTTTATTTTTCGTCGAGAAACGTCAAATAGCCGAAAGCACGAAAAGGCAATAAAAACATATTTAGGTACAAAATAAAAACCATAGTGTGCATTCAACACACCACTGCACGAACGAAAAGATTCTATAAATCCGATTTTTAAGATTCATTTAGGTTTGTCGATTTGTCTTAAGCGTAACAATTATTGAATTAAGGATATTATAAAAAAAAAACAATGTTTCCCGATATTATATCAATTAGTCTTGTTTAAAAAATATATTTGATTTCTAAATTGCTCTTAAAATATCACGTTAAAATTATATGTATAATTTTTAGCCTACGCACTAGATGGCTAAAAAACGTTTGTTGTCGAAAAAATCGAAGCTGCAAACCTTGGTGTTTACCACAATTTTATACTGTCATAGATGTATTCCATTACTTTCGCATTACGTATGTGGTAAATGTTCGTGGTATCACTGGAGGATATTTGTGTAATATTACCCAGGTATGTTAGGACGAAGAAAAAAAAACATTCTAAAATATAATATTAAGAGACAACAAAAAATTATAATTTATTTCGTAATCATCAATATAATATTCGCGTTTACTTTATACATATATCATATATGGGTAATAAAAATACAGTACTTAAAAATTACGCAATATATATATATTAGAAACGTCGAAATGGTTTTTTAATCATTTGTACATAATAATAATTAATATAGGTACATTTAGATTAAATTTGTATTATTATTATTATTATTATTATCATGGAAAATAAATCGATGACGACGAGAACATAATAAAGCAATGGTCATGTCGATAATTCGCGAATTCGTCGTCACTGGCCACGCTCGAACGATATTTATAATACTTCTATAATCAATTTCACGTATAAAACATATAACAAAATCACAATATATTTTTACATATTAAATTTGTTTATACGAAAGTCCAATCAATTTTTTACTCTTTGCACGCGAAGCGGACAAGTTTCGTCGAGTTTTTTTAACACTAATAAAAACGTTAATAATAATAATAATATATAATTACTTTGATTTTATCTGTACAATATTTTTATAACGTAAAATAATAATAATATAATATGTACATGCACTTAAATTATCAGTAAATATATAAACAATAAAATAATAATATGTACAACGCACAGAATACGTATTATTTTGTCGAATCACTTTTCTGATGAGAAAAATGTTTTTGACCTGCGGTTACAGTTCTACTTCGATTTTTAATCAATACGTGTAGAACGCGCTGCCGAACGTTGGGTAGTTGCCGTGCTGATGGTGCAACTGCAGTTGTTGTTGTTGGTGTTCATTATGATGGTGCGGCTGCGATTGCTGTTGCTGCTCTTGGTGGTGGTGGTTTTGGTGCTGTTGTAGGAGTCCGTTTTTGTACTGTTGCTGGAGACTAGAAAACAACCGTGGTGGGCTGGGAGTAACACCGACGCCGACGCCGCCGAACGCGGCCGCCGGCGGGGGCGACGCTCATTCCAGTTTTTCCTGGTACATTTTCGACTCTTTTACGGCCGTGTTTGTCCAACAAAAATTCTTTTGGTCCTTGTTGTTTAACTGTTGTTGTTGGTGTTGTTGTTGCTGTTGTTGCTGCAGTTGTTGTTGAACTGTAATAAACGGTGACGGTACGATGTGTGACGAAGGTGGAGACAACGGAACCACGGAACCTACGGAACTGACCACCGGACTCCAACGGACCAAACCGGCCGGGCCGCCAGGAACCAATGACGGTTTGATGTCCACCATGTCGGCCATGTTGTGTAACGATTGCACACCGTGCTGTTGGTGTTGTTGGTGTTGTTGTTGTTGTTGCTGCTGCTGTTGCTGCTGCTGCTGCTGCTGCTGTTGTTGTTGGTGTTGGTTGTGTGGCGATGAACCGTCCGCCGCGCTCTGGCTGTTCTCCGAGTCGGAACACGACTCGCTGCTACCTTTCTTGCTACCACCGTTGCCGTTGTGTGTCTTGACGTGCTTGGCCAGATGGTCAGACCTCATGAACCGCTTGTTACACACGGGACACGCGAATCGCTTCTCGCCGGTATGCGTGCGCAAGTGACGTTGTAGTTCATCAGATCGCGTGAATCGTTTGCCGCAGAACAACCAGTTGCACACGAAGGGCCGCTCGCCCGTGTGCCACCGGAGATGCGCTTTCAAGTGTGACGTTTTACCGTAAACTTTACCGCAACCGGGTATGTGGCAGCTGTGCACGTTCTTCTTGAGATGTCCGCCGGCCGGTCCCAGTCTCTCGGCCTCCTGGCAATTGGGACAGTCACACGTAGCCCGTCCCGTGTACCGACGCTGCGTGCGTGGTGACGGTGTTTGTGGCGAAGCCGCGCCGTATGCGGCTGAAACCGCAGCTGCTGCAGCTGCGGCCGCGGCTGCTGCGGAACCCGGAGACGTGGCCGCGGCGGCCGACGACGATGCCGAGGACGTGACGACGGCCGCGTGATGATGGTGGCCGAGGCCGAACGACGACTGCGCGCCTGGCAGTATAGACTTATACGTGTCCTGCAAAAAGTGCTGGTTGGAGAACAAGTGGTGGGCTGCTGCGGCCGTGTTGGACGCGGCCAACGAATGGCTCAACGAAGAGTAGTCCGATTGCGCGGCGTAGTTGGCCATCTGTGCATGCATGCCTGCGAGAAAATCAGAAAAAAACAAACGGACATGTCATGAAACTGTGTTGTAAATCGTGCGCCACTTAATAGTACTAAATCAATTTATATACGTATGTATAATTTCGATCACTGGTTAATATAATCAACTGTTTATTGGAATCGCTCTGATTTTAGATTATTATATATTATATTTTTTTTCATATATTTTACTGTAAAATGTTTACTAGATATAAACGATTATGTTACACAACAGTTTTTATTCCAAATATTATTTTACATGCAAGAATATATTATATACCAACTCAAGGAACTACCGCAATATAATACACTAATGCATTTCGTTTATATACGCAATGTATGCTTGAAGAATACGCACGTCTAACGTTATGCGATAATGTATGTTTTATAAGCATCGACATTAAAATAATTACAATATTAAAATCGCTGTTGTGAAATGTGAAAGGAAATAATTTTATTAAATATTAGGTATACAAAAACGCTGTATGAAATTACAGCAGTTAAAATGTAGCTATAATCACGTTTAATACGCGCGATCATTACAAACCGAATATTTATATTATGTCAATAAAATATATTAAACATAATAGAAATTTCACATAGTCGGACGACCTAAAATTATATTTTAATAATTAATGTTTTTAGAAGAAAACATGTAGGTATGATTATAATTTAACGCATGATTTTTTTTTTTTTTGATATTTTATAATCGCGAGTAAATCAAATAATAATATATATACATCTCGATATTCTGCGTCCATAATATACGAGACGCAATTATAATTTTTTTTTTTTTTTTATAAATAATTTGTAATTATAAGTAATTAAACTGTTGTTAATTTTCATTATTTCTATGAATAATAATATTTCAGAGCAATAATAATAAATATTATGCACATAATATTAATATAATTATAATTACCTCCGCTCATGTCCAGCCATCCGCTCCCGTGTACGTCCCACCAAGCGGGATTCACGGATTCGGTCTTAATGGCGGGCGCGTGGTGTCCGGTGGTGCCCATCGAGTTGAACGGCCATTCGTACGGATGGCGGCCGTACAGCGTGCTATGGTTATCCACTTTACCCAGCAGTGAGCTCTGATGGTGATGGTGGTGCGGATGATGGTGCCCGTTGTTGTCGGTCAGCGCCTGATGACCGCCGCTGCCGAAGTAGATGTTACCGTGGTGCGACGGCACCGGTGGCGGATAACCGCCGGCGCCGGGCGGTGGCACTGGCGTAGACGGAGCGGACGACGTGGACGTAACCACCGGCCTCGGCGACTCGGCCGCGCTCGACGATGTCCGCTGTTGACATTGTTGTTGTTGCTGTTGTTGCTGTTGCTGCTGTTGTTGTTGTTGTTGCTGTTGTTGTTGTTGCTGCTGTTGCTGTTGTTGCTGCAACGGCGAACCAGACATGTCGGCGGATTGCTGCTGTTGTGGACTCTTCTTCCACGGATAAAACCCTTTGCCCACTGCCGCATCGGCCAACGGTGGTGGCGATTTACTCTGTAGCTTGTTGCACTGTGCCGCCAACATGGCTAAGGGAGTGTTCCTCAGACCAGGATGTTCCTGAAACATTATGGAATACTTAATTATTCGATTATTTTTGTATTCTGTTTCTAAAATTAGTTTTGGAAGGGATAGTTTACAAAAGATGAATTATAGAAGATAAAAAAAATGTGTATAATAGAGAGAAAATATTGCTGTAACCAATTATCAAATTTAAAACTACAAAAGAAGATTGTAACATATGACCATGGCAGGGGTGAATATATTATAGATAAACAAAAATAAAACTGTTTAAATTTATATATATATATACAATTCATATTAGAATTAACAATTATATAAAGAAAATTGTAACTAATTTAAGTATTTTGAAATACCTAAATGATTTTTCATAAATAAACGAACTCTGACATGTACTGCCAATTGTGAACTTATCACAATAGAAAAATGACGGATTTTTCAAAACAATGTTCGATTATAAATAAAAGTTTCAGTAAGGTGTAATAAATATCATGCGGGTCTAACTATTCAACACTTAATTCTAAATCGTCCTGAATATCAAAGTATGCGAAATAATTCGTTCAAGTAATTATGAAAAACTACTCCACAAAGAAAACTGTACCTATTTAAATTTTAAATTTCCAAATTAAATTAATATTATAAATACTAGCAATTATAATTTCACTTGGCTAATAATTACAATAGTAGGTAGTTGAAAAGAGGAAAACGTGAAGGAGACTATTTTAATAGTATAACGATAATTTGTTATACGTTTAAATTATACGTGAATTTTGGTTCAAGCGAACAAACCAAAAAATTGTATAATTATCTAAATGAGAATATAAAATATCAAATTTGATATGAAATTGTACTAATCATATATTCTATAATCTTCAAATATGTTTAGAATCGTAAATAATAATAGCATACATCAATAATAATTGTAAACATATCGTTCGCCTAAATATTGAAATGTATAATTAAAATAAAATAAAATATTTTTTTTTACGTACAGAAAATAATAATGCAGTATACATGCCTAAACCGGTTTATAAAACGAGATTTATACCAAAACTTATACTCACACGTCACGCGTATATAATATTATAAATTAAAATGTATTCGTATAGGTATACAATTGCTACCACACAATCGAAACAAATTATTTTTATAACCTAAGTTGAAAATAATACGTCGAGTATGACACAACAAACAAAATAATTATTATAACTATAATTTTGCATGATATATTGTGATATTGATATATGGACATATGGCATTATAATGATAATTTGTGCATATTATTAAAGCTGGACAAGTTAACTATCATCATTTTTAACTTGTTAAATTAAGCTTTTGTGTTAATTGTTTAAATTAAATAAATATAAAAGTATCTTAACCTAATTAAAAGTTTGATAAATTATAAATCATGAGTTAATTTAATTAAAAAATATATAATATTATTTTTTCGTTTTACCTTCAATTTGTATCATATTTTTTAATTATCTTGGTACTTATATATACATACTTCTTCTTCGCCTTATCTCACAACTAACAGCTATGGGTACCTTTGTACCCATATACAATATACATACTAAAAGTAATTAAAATATAAAACTGTTGTATACAAGTTAAATCATATATAAAAACATGTTATTTTCTATAAAAATATATTATTTAAAATAAATAATATATAATATAATAATTTTAATAAAATTATATTTATATTTTAAAAGAAAATTAACTCGTTAAATTAAAAATTAATACTTAAAAATGTAACTCGTAATTATAACTTAATTAAAATTAAATTAACATTGACTTTTTAACTCGTTTATACCCAGCCTTGCATATCAATATGTAACCTACCAATGTATATTATAAATATTTTAAAATATAATTACTTTTTAAGTATTACCTCTGTATTTATATTTAAACGGGGTTTTAATCATTTCACGCTAAACTATAATAATTATATTGCAGTAAAAAATACAGTACGTATTTATATTATTATTAATTTATTGTAATTGTGTAATTATTAAGAAATATTTTCGCATCCGCTGCAGCAGATGCATCCGTCCGATCATCTAGTTTTGAGCCGCGTAATTATGTTAACATCGCGCAACTCGACCACCCCACACATTTCCTCATTTCAATCTTTATTAACAGTTATATTATAATATTATTAATGTGTATAAATATAAAACGAACGAATGAGCTCGCGCGCGAATACGCCCAACGGCTGAATCGCGTTTCGATAATAAACTTTTACGCATACATTTATATTCTGTATATCGTATTAAATAAATTAGGTTTTTAAATTATTACAAAAAAATTACGTATATATACCTAAAAGACATCCGAATCCGATCTCGATATTCGATCGCCAATGGCTACCCGTAGCGGTTAAGTGAACTCGATGCCGCCGCCGATGACGACGACGACCACGACGTCAACAAACAAAACAAATTTATTTCTACTAGGTACCTATATAATATTATGTTGTTTTTTATCCAGTCAGAGGAGAAAACCTTCGGGTATTATTATTTTTTTGAATCATTATCATATATTTCCATAATAATATATATATATAGATATAGGTACCATATTATACACAATACAGCGTATTATACATCATATTAAATCGACTACAACAAAACTTATATAAACAAAAACGTACGTTTTATAATTTGTATCTATATAGCTATATTATAATATAGGTATTGCCGTATTGGTAACATTTAGGTTGTACTGCAGTATACGAGGTAGAATGTATATAACAATCATAATAATAATTAAATAACAGAATAAGCAATAATAGTTAATAGATACGATACGAGTGTTGTAGTGACACAAAAATATTATATTATTCATTGTGATTTACACCACACGATGATATTTGAAATTATAAATGATAATATATATGTATATGAATATATTGTGATAAGCGCAATAGATCGATAATTAATGGAGATATACTTTTCGTGTGGGATGTGGTCTTATCTAGGTTAAACATTTAAAATGACTTATATAATATAATAAAGTAGCTACCTAATAGTGTTACCTATATTATGGTATATACGATATTAAAGTTGGAAATTATAATATTACGAAGTATTATGAAAGACAAAAAACAGTTCAAAAAAATCACAGACTAATGTAATAAAAAGGTTCAATTTTAAACATTATATATATATAATGGATTATGAAGATATATCCTCGAAATTAAATTATTCCAAAATATAATCACTGTAATGATTTTTAACGAACGCTTCTTCAAGTTCACCGACTGTAACATGAACGTGAACCAAATACCAGATTAGTATCTATATAATATACGATAGTCAACGAGTTGTATTGTATAATATGCGAAAACTATAGTCTCCGTCATTACGATTATTCATTCATGAGTATTTTGAAATTATTATGTATGGAGCTACAATTGTGGATAAACCTTTTTCTAATGCATTTACCTATATCAAAATTCCCCATCCTTTCTTCTCTGTAGTTGCATATTAAATATAATATTTTATAGTATATAATGCGGATAGAATAGTCTCAAAATACCAAAAACAATAAACAATTGTACCTAAATTATATATAAGTATAGTAAATTGTTTGATTATAACAAAAAATACATAAAATTACATTGATAAAACAAGTCATGTACAAACATTTGTTTTAGTTAATGTCTACGCATTTATATAAATATTAAAATATATATAAGAACCAAGAGTGTTATAAAAATGAAATAACTTATTCCAATATTTTGTAATATGTTTATTAATTAAAATATGATTATTAATTAGCGTTTAACGTGTATATAAATACGAAAATATTACAGACTTGATAGATAGACACTAAATATATAGATACAAATAACCCGAATCAATTATAATAATATGTCATTTATTCTGATCAAACGTATAGAAAAATGCGATAATATACGATTTAGAATATGACAGCTTTTGCAGATGACGGACAACCGGGTGACGTGCAAATAGTATAGTGCTGTTGTTATTATAACCCCAATAAAATATTTCTACGCCGACGAATAACAATAACCACTCGACCAAATTTGACAGCTCACTCGTTCAATTATTGTCGTCGGCGCCCCTATGATTATAATATTATTTGTATGATTATTATTGATCACGAATGTCATGCGAAACTCAGAAATTTTCATAAACCGCGTAAATTATTAAACACGAGCGTTTTAGTTGGTATTTATTTTTTTTTTGGTTTTAATATTTTTTTGTCAAATATGTTTGTTTGTGATGCACGTAAATCTTGCGATAATTTAGCCCCGAAGGACAATGGTAGAGTTTATACAAACCGTCCGCGGTTACAGATGGAAAACCTATATAGGTTAGGGTAGGTCCTGTACCTATACATTATATAGTCGTGGTATCAACCGAATCACCGAAAATAAAACATATTATAAATCTTAGAGGGATCATCGGTGGTTAGTTTGTGTACGTGGTACAGGTGTGCGGGGTTCAAAGAGCAAAAACGAATTTATTGAAATCTCCAGGCTCCAGGAAAAAGAAACAACACCGTAACACGACACCGGACATGAGCGGATGCCGCGCGTTATTGTCGTCGTCGCCATTCATCGCGACACGCTCATACGGAAACGTAAACATTTCAATAAAATATAGGTACAGACGTCTATCGAACGATGGAATTATAAATATATAATATTATATATACCTACGCCGCATCACCGCCATCGAATAATAATGTCACATTGTCGAAAAAGGTAAAATCCTTATAATACATACGGCACATAGGTAAATCGTAAATAATATAACATATTACAGGTATACACCTGTCACACGCAAAATTCGTCTGTTGATATTTTGTTTTTTCTGTATAAATTCCGTAGCGAGCTGTTAATACAAGTTTGTTCGTAAATGAATTTGCTTAGTAATAATAAAAGTAAATGAAAATGAAAAATAGATTAACGATTAAATAGGTGGAAAAGATTTATTTTATTATATTTTTCGCCAAACGGATTACAGAAATGTCGATGTTTTTCATATTTTATTCCCATATTATACTATTATAATAAGAGTTGCAAACACGAGCGCACTCGGTAATATAAAATACGACATTTTTGCACGCATTTACACCATTTACACGACTAATTATAGTATCGTATATTTACATATTTTTAATAAGACGTTATTTTATTAACCAGCTAAATTATGTTACTTGCATGATGTTTATACGAAGGAAACATGAGCCCACGCAAGTTATATGATAATTTCAGAATGTATAACGAAATTATTTACTGGAAAAAAAAAAATAACATAATAAGTTTTACGAATTAGTAAAAAAACTCGATTCAACTCTTGTTTCCGTTGACGATACATAAATAAATTATATTATTACTATTACTATTATAATATACGAACGGGAACCCGTTAGTTCCTGAGGCCTATAGGTGCTGAAGAAGAGGCACACCTTGTTTATATTCTTTTAACTAACAAAAAAGATCACGAGATAAGCCGCGCCATTAGTCAACGTTATATCTGACGACGTCATAAAATTAATTATATATATACACTATTTTACTTTATTTTTTATCAATGTGCGCTGGTTTTAATGACGATGAGTGTGCGGTTTGTGGGTTTGTGTGGCGGCTAGCAAAAGTGTGTGCATAGAGTGAATATAATAATAATATATAATAATGATAAAAAAAAAAAAAAACCAAATTCAATAAGATGATTTTATTTTACTATTGTTAACATATAACAAACGAACGATATACCGACCGATAAGAATTCAATACGCACAATATGTTTTGTTTTTTCTAACGTTTTAATATTATTTCTAGTGGAAAACCGTATGAAAAAATATATTAATAACTAAAATTTAAATTTTCTTTAGCGTATTTTAGATGCATATATCATTTCTAATCCAAATAACGAGAAAATATTTAAAAAACATACCTATAAAACTATAAAAGTAAAAAATATGTGTTGAAAGTTTATACGCATAATATTACAAATCGTCTATTATTATTCAATGCTTGCTATTTTACCGACCAATGACTATAACGCAGTTCAAGGTATACATATTATAATATATTATAGTGCTATTTAAGCATGATAATACATTAATTCGAATGCATGGTAATGGAAATGTACCTATATTAATTTTTTATGTATGATAAAAAATGAATATAATATAGAAAGGTATGTATTATTAAATGCAATTAAAGTTTTAATTATGTTTTCATTTTGTGTTCGATCGAATGTATAAAAAATTGAGTAAAAACCACTCAATAACAACATGCAATGATTACAGTATACTCGTATAAAGACAACGGCGGAAACGAAACAGCATAATTATTTCGGTCTAAGACGAATCTTACGTAATCTAATAAAACTATATTATGTATACCTTCTAAACCAACAAAATATGACAATAGAATATTTCAATAAACATTAATATGTATCTTAGTAACTGGTGCTGTGGCAGAAGGAGGAGATCCTTGCATCTTTTTTTTTTACTTTTCTGTTGAGTTAGTATTATTATATTATTATTTACTCGTAGAATAGCCTCTTCCCATTATACATAATAACATCACCAGATTAGGTGGCGCCACATGTCATGTCGGGTTCAAAGATTCGACACCGACAGTCCGTGATGAAGCGGTTTTTATAATTTTCTTTTTCTGTCTCCCTACATATTATATTATTATAATGCGTATACAGAGTGTTTTTACTACTCTCATTATAGAGGCCCGGGGCTCTTAGTGATGAGTATACGCGTTTAAAATCCATTTTCTACCGGCAGCCTAATCGAAAAACGGCGGCTAAATTAAAAACAAAACAAAACCGAAATACATGTTATATGTACGATAAATGAAGGGTATAACTCACCATTATTTCCTGCTCGGTGGGCCATCCTTCATTGCAAGATTTGCCGGTCAGGGCGCTTTGGAAATCGGGAACCTGTAACAATAACATTAAACGAAGCGATAAATTAGCGAAATAAAATAAAATATAACGTAACAATAAAAAGAAACTGTGAAGATTTGTTCAAATTGGACGAGGCGAAAATTCCAATATTTGGTCTGTACGTTTTTCAAATCTAAATTGCCTTAGTATAATCTTTTTTTTATCGTTTCGATTCATATTCTTATAACTTATTGACTTTTATAATATATGTATATTATATAATAATTGGCGACAGGTAGGTATAATAGGCATATTATAATATATGAATTATCATTCGGAAACGCGACGAACAAATGCAGGCAGCCGTTAAATATTATATACGAAGGTCGTACCAAAAAAACGAGTTCATTAATACATCCTCCGGGCGTAATATACATATTTTACACATGAATAAGTTGACGGCACACCATCAAAGATAAAGTATTTATATATGTATGTGTGTGTGAGTAACACAATAATGGGGACTCGCGACTATAATATACACTACTATCTCAACGAGACCGCCTTTAGCTAAAAAACATGTGTTACGGACAAAATGCATGTCCATAAATCCGTTCGTTCAGAATTATACGCAGTCTCTCTTGACGTGTGTTATAACAATAATATATATGTGTGATGTGTGTAACACACCGTAGAAATTATTATATTTAATATTGATGAACAGTTTCTCGGCTGTTTAATATTATCATTTTCGGCCGAGCTACCGATTTACGCGCGAACAACAAAAATCGTTTTCCCTATACAAAAACATTACTACCTAGGTACCTATAATATAATATTTGCGATCACTCAAAATCCGTCGTTAACGAGCTCTCTTATTCAACATTTACAACACGTATTGGCATAGATTGAATCGAAATGTCTACTTAAGATGATCCGGGTTCTCTTTCACAGCTTGAAAACGTCAGATTCATATTGGACGTATATATAAAGTGCGCACTTATAATATTATATTTTATATACAAGAGAGACCGCTGCGCTGACCATCAAAATAATAAAATACAATACAATAAGTTGCCAATTGCCAATTGCACAGTTCCAACAATATAACGTGAATAGGTTATAGGTTAAACGAATATATTATATTATATACCTAGTGTAATAAAACGTTTTACGCGTTATAACGTACAATAATAATAAATGTATATACCTATATCTAAACACAAATTCTCCGTTGAACCTCGTGAATTATATATAATTTATATTATAATATAGGTATACTTTGTATAAGCGGTATATTGTATATAATAAGTACCTATATAATAATAACATATACCAGAATTACAGTAGTAATACGATAATACGTATTTATATAAAGGCCTACGTCGACGTGAGAAATGACGGTGAGTAGGTTAGAATATTTATTTTTTAATTAGTTCTTCGGTCGTTTGAAAACAAAACAACGGTCGCTTGAGGACATCGATAAAGCGTAGAAACGATATTACAGTAGCATTTTACGTTTTTTTAATGGGTTGTAACAAGTGCAAATATTCATCGTGTATCATATTATAATATTTATCATTCACACACAGCCGCCCGCGGGGTCGTTTTTAAGTTTTTTTAATTATATTTTGAGTTATTAATATTAGTTTCAATTCCATCTCGGGCTGTGCATACAAGCATACAACGCCGTGTACATATGACCGGCAGCATTATATAAAATATAAACGAAAAAATAATAAAACTATATTATGTAAAGGAGAAAAACAGAAGCGACCGACGAAACATCCGTATAAGTCATCGGAGATCCGACCATATATTATATAAATAGGGTTGAACTTAAATATCAAGTTTTAATAAGAAAACGTGGTTAATTACGTCCTTAGGGCCGATTTGGTTATTATTTAAATATTATTATATTATTATTATTATTATTTTATGAATGAAGTCCTACCGCACATACGCGTCGACGTGATTGAGGTATATATTCCTCAATCGGTTTATTAAAAACAATTAATCCCCGGGCCATTTCCCACGGTGTAGCCAACAGACATGCAAACACATCACACACACACACATACACATCAGTCGATGAAAATATAAGTTAATGAAACAAAAATAAAATTAATAGATTAATCGATTTCTGAAAATAAACAAAACATTGTTGTTATTCAATATCTTCACCGTACAGCGTAAACAACAGGCGGAGGGTTCGTCATAACGACGATATATAAATGCAAGCGAAAACTGCATCACAAAACATAATGCAGACAGAGTAGGTTATTATTAAATTTCAGAATTTAAGAAAACATTCAGAAGATTCTTCAAAAAGGATGACCTTAATTTCTATCGAAAATCGCTCGGGTCTTTTTGTGGTTATAGGTATTATTATTATATTTTTTTTTTCCAAAAGAGACGCGATTCCGCGTGCACCGCGTGGCATTCAAGTGTCAAACGGTTTGACGGGCGAAACGTCAACAGAATGAAAAGGGGCAGATTTCTTCTCTACACAAAGTGAATTAAAATCGCGTGCAGCCACCACTATTTCCCGTGTTCCAGTCTTTATTGACCGCAATTTATTTTGATAGCGGTTTAAAAACCGTCTCTCCGAAGGCGCACGTTCCATCGTCAACAATGCGAGAGCCGCGCGTCACACACAGTAAAAAATAAAGAAATAAAATTTATATTATATATATAATATAAAATGAAAAGAGGAAAAAAAATCAAAGGCCTGAACAATAGACGAACGCGGGAATTAGCAGCCCCTCAAGGTCTGAAATCGTGTCGGTGTAATCAGCCCAATGGATATTATATTTTATACACGTATATAAATATATTGCCCGGAGGCCGCAACGATTTCTGACGTTTGCTTTATTCGACTCGATTGAGCACAACGATAATATTATATTTAAGCGCTTTGCTCGTATTATTATTGTTTCTTACATATTTTAATTTTGTAATTTTATTTACGTTGCATAGGTATAGGTACTTTGACTTTTTTTTTTTTTTTCGTTAAATAGGCAAAATAAAATAGAAATTTCAGCTATTACAATATTATAACACATTTACAGCATAACAATAAATAATTTGCATATAACTAATTAATTTTTACAGTATCATAAAAGTAATTAGAATTTTTTCGAAAAAATGCATGTATAATTTTTTAATTTTATGTATATATAATATATATGAGAACGATTATATTATAATCTAATTTACTCATTAAACGAACAATTTTATATATACACCATTTCAGAGTAAAATAAGTGAGCGTAGTATAACATAAAATAATAGTAAGTTTGATTAAATTATGTATACCTACAGAAAAATAATTTAATATTTCTTGATGTAAACTATATAATCTACCGAAAATACATAGGTAAAAAACATAAAATTATAATACTACAAAGTAGGTTATTCAAAGAAAATTGTTTTACCGCTATACTTTAAACTCGATTTAAGTTCAAAATGTACAAAATACGTGAACTATATATAGATTTCTATATACTCAAACTGTATGTATATTTACATTTTGTGAGGCGTTTTGTCGAATACCGAATGCTATAATATAATTATAATTATAAAAATATATAGGTAGGTCAAAAGTATTATATTATTGTTATCATCAACCTTGGATATCGAAAATTATGGATGATCTGATCTTAAAGTTATTTGTAAAAATTAATCGCAACACTGAATGTTAAGATATTAAAACAATGATACTACTATTATTATGTAATGTGTATTATATTATATTGTGTGATATGAATATATTATTGTTATTAATCTAAATTGTTGGCTCATGTATAAGTCATTAGGCGCGTCCAAGGATACCTATATATATATATATATATATATACAACATGAATATTTCAATTCAAGAAAAACATTACATATCTATACTTATATAACGTATACCTTTTTAATACGCTTATAATCATAGAGTATATATTATAATGTAGTAATGTAGTTGAGTTTTGTTAAACACTTAGCAGATGTATATATTAATACACATATGTCGAACGTTGATAAAATATATAATCGTAGGAAATAATAATGTTTTAACAATCATTTGTAATTTATCCAATTGTAGCAAATAGTTTATCGTTGTTGCATGAAGGTTTCGTTTAATCACAATAATATGAATACTTTTAAATAGGTAGGTATTAGGTACTATTGCATATATATAATGATTGCATACCTACATAATGAATAACACATATAGAGAACCCTCGATTTTCACCGTGGCTACATTTTATATCAAACGAGCTTGCTAACAATATTGATAAGTGTTTTAATTTTATACCTACCTTATTATACGAAAATAATATATTTTATTTATTTAAAAGTGCGGGCGTACGTGTTAAAGTTATATTTTAAATTTGAGTATGTATTTAGGTTATTATATAGGGGTTCGACGATCGGACTGGAGTACAAAATTCAAATTTAAATAAAAACTCATAAACATGATATATAAATGTTTAATCTTATACGATAATACGATATCTACCATACGTCGCACTAAACCTATATTATTTTTATATAGGTAATATTAAAATTGCTTCCAACAAAATTATGTTAGAATTGTGGAAAAACATCTACGTCCAGACCAAAAAAAAACATTATATTGTCTAAATTTTACTTGGTTGTGTTATTTACAATAAAGCAAGAAATATTTATCGTAGAGATTTTTGTATGTGATTAATCCTGAAACGTTTTCGACAAAAATTGCAGAAAAAAATACACATTTTTACACAACTTCCTTTGATCTTTTCTGTTTTCGAGGATAAGGTAAAATACAACTATGTTACCCAGTGTCCACTTTGTGGGAAACATACAAATCATGAACTTGTAAAGAAACGTTTTACAAAATTTGTTATGGCAATCGTGTGATGCTTACGGTGCTGCTTATTTGGTCTGGACGCGACTTCAAATGTAAGTATGTAGACGAAAATATAAAGTCGTATTCGTATTGTAAACACGGCCGTAAATAATACGATTTTGTCATATATATTTATTTAAAATAAACCTCCCACATTTCAAAGTGATAGCATGTTTCTCGTGTATATTATATTATAAAAATGATGATATTTGTGTATAATATAATATACTCTATAGGTATCTCTATTATATACCCGTAAATATATTTTCAATATTCTGTTACCTATATATTAATACATTATTATAATATTCTTTCGGCATTCGTTTGTAAGTTTCTGGGAGATCGTATATTATACCGTATTGAAATCGGGTTCCCGTTAAAAGGGATGAAAATATAATAATAATCTATCATATTATATATATATATACCTAGTTGATATAATATACGCAAACATAGGGTTAACGGTATTTACGACCAATATTATATTCTAAGGTTTTTCTGAGTAAAAAAAAAAAAATAATAATAACAATAAAGGTCATATCATTTCAGTCAATGTTCGACACCCACTGCTTCCGAAAAACCCGTTACCTAACTATATATACACATACACCCTCTGTATAATAATATATTATAAAGATACGATATTATAAGATATTTTTGCCGTTAACATGTGTAACACATAATAATGTATATTATTATTATTATTATTATATTGTGTTTTTAAAATGTTTTTTTCTTCTATATCTCTCCGAAAATTTATGACCAGTCCAATAGCAGTAGCGATAATTTTTTTCTGCAGTCCTTTCCACAGAAAAACCGTTTCCCACGATGACACGATGACCGTCGCCCAAGATTGAATGCGCACATATTATATAAGGGACAATTGCACACGCAGTGAGGGTTTATAGAACGTGCGGCGACCGTCCGACACCCGCGGGGACAGAATACTATATAATATATATCAGCGGGACGCAATATCTTACACATATTATATAGAAATATTCTTGCGGTATACGTCAAGAGATTTTCGTAAGTCTTTTGTAAAAACCCCTTTTGCGGTTTTGTACATCCAGACTAGATATACATAAAATATTACGTATACACAGGGTGATCAGAAACTGATGTTACAAAAATAACGGAAATGACATTGGAAATGTGTATAATTCCAATCATTTATCGTAACACAAATTTATTATCACCCTGTATCTGTATGTACTTGTATAACATATATATTATATATGTAACACATAACATATGTCAGTACTAAGTATTTGTATATATCGTCAATAAATAATAATAATATAAAAGGTGTTATAACTTATAAGTAAAACGTAAAGATGAGAAGACACGTAAATACATATTTACAATGCAAGATGATCAAAGAATATACATTATATTATTCTTCTTCAGACAATCATTATATAGTATTATACCGAGAGAATATATTTATTGGTACAGGTATATTATTCTATATATACCTATTCTAAAATGTTCTTAATGTTTTGTACATACAAAATAAATTTCAATATATATCTTATCCTAGGTCAATTATTAAGAGAAAAAAAAATTATCACAGAACTGCAAACATATCGCCCAGGTATTCGCGTTGTATATGGTTTCAACGTGCAAAAATGATCGTTTACGTTATATATAATGATATAATATAACAAATTATTCTTATTCATAGCATAATATACTATATAATACGGCTGTAGGGTGAGAACAATTTATATAATAATATGATGTGGGTATATAATTGAAACCAATAAATAACGCAAAACCCAATTCAAGATGTAAATGTGACAAAAACTCTAAACTCGCGCTCTCTCTACATGTAGGTATACCTACCTATATATTATATTTGCATTCTATATATTATTATATAATATACAACTTACAAGAGGCGGCTTCTTTGCCGACGACAATAATAATAGTAATAATAATATACGCGAAGCGATTTTTTGGTCTCAGAAAACACAATAATTTTTAGAGACTCGTTTTACGATTTGCACCCCCGTCGAGTCGCCCTTTGAACCCAAGCCGACTTGGAATATATTACACGAATTATATATATATATATATATATATATTTAAACGAATATTATAAACGTCATGTTTTATAATATCTGACACATATTTTTCACAAAAACGGCCTATTGTTTTTCACTGTGGTTATAATACTCGTATAACCTATACCTAATAAAATTGATTGGCATTTTATATTTGATTAGGAATGATGACTGTTATTAGATATATTAAAATTAATTTTTTTTAATATATGACAACTAAATACACGAGTACCTAAATAATATAGTTGGTTATATACACTTTAATAATTCATACAGGCGCAACTATACTAAAATAAAAAATCTGATCTAATTTATTTCACTATGCACTATTACACATATTATAATAATTAGATTTAAATTTTTATTCTCATATCTTATTTTATAGATTGAAGTGAATAAACAATATTTATTATTTTTGAATTAAAGAAAATACATAAATTACTGAATATTAATTATACAATTGTATTATAATATTAAAGCAATTTTCCTATATTTTTAGCAAAACTATCATTAATTGCCGCAGTATTAGATTTATATTCATTAATTTAGTAATTTTTTTATACGAAAAGCAAATTGTGTGGGTGATAATCGCTTGTTGATATATTATTATTATAGATAATACATTATCGGTTTTGCATCATCATCTAATAATGGCCAACTCATTGTCGTGAAAATTAAGAATATTTATACATTTTTAGAATATTAATATACATATTAAACTATAGGTAGAAAGTTACGTAAAATCTATCTGTTAAGTCAACAAACTCGTATATTTTCGTATAAATATTATATATACAAATTTAATAGTAATCAAAAACATATATTATAATGCGATATACGTAATTCGGTGTGTTGAACACTAGATATTATGTAAATAAATCTAAAATAAATAGAAGCCGTTGTTTGTTTCAAAGTGTTTTTTGTTTAAGCGAAACTATATAATATGTAGATATAAGTAGGTAAATACATATATATTATATACGTACTATATAAACAGCTCGACATGCTGCATGCACTCGAAACGTGTTAATAACGAACGCGACAATGATCATATAAATATATAGAAGTTTAATTAAGTATACACCTACGACATATTTAACACATTAAAATTAATTTCGTCCAAGATAAACAAAAAATGTAATTACCTCTAGTCCTTTAAATAAGTATAATAATATATAATATCCTATAGTTGTTTAATTATGTGACATCATATCATAATAATATGATCTTATATCATTATAAAACTGTTTAAACATAAAACCATAAATACGTATACATAATATGTATAATGTTATATGCTTTTACTATTATACTTTATTTTTTATTATAACACGAATATATGACATTATCTTATCTATACGTTGTATAAAATATTTTGATCGAAAACGGTTTTTTGTAAACTTACCACGGACGTGTTGTAAAGAGGCCCGCCGGGCACGCGGGATAACGGATAGTCTGCCAACATAATTTTTTTTTCGCGTGCGATATTAGACGCTGCAGTACGTTGTCGTCGTCGTCCACGTATGTGTTTGCGCGTCGATGTTGAAATGTATTTCTTTTCAACCGGCCGCGACCATAATTCCGGTATACATATAATATGATTCTAGTTTATTGTGTAAAATATCGTTATCAGAGTTTATAACCACGTTCGCGGTCAATACGCGTGCGGAAAATCTCGCGGAACTGCAACGAGGGTACGTATCGAAAGACGAACGAATAAAATGTTTGCGATTTCCGATAATATTATTCGGGTAAAGAAAAATCAAATAACACGCTACAATTATTGTATTATAGACTGACATATAAAAACCGAAAATAATATGGATTAAACAAATAATTAGAATAAAACGAAACGAAAATCGTTGTGCGAGAACGAACCGCGACGGCGATATCACCAAAACGGACAATGTGTGTAGACTACAGTTCGGGATCGCGAGTGGAGCCACTGTACACGGAGCAGCGGACGATCCTCGTCTTCGCCGTCCTGATACAAGTGGGTGGAGCTTGCCAGAGTCCTGTCGACCAATAGACGAACACGCCCAGATTTCGTGCGCGCGTCGACGTATTTCCCCGCCGTGTACACTCGTAATATACAAACCGCAATTAAATAGGGGAACCCGGGCCACGCCTCCCCTTTTCCCTTCCGACCGACGTAGTCGCCGCCGACACCGTGAGGCGCACCGCATCGCGTCGTCGTCACCAAACGCGAAAGTGGCGCCGCGCTGTTGTCGCCGCCCGATCAATATGACGTATTATTATTATTATTATTATTATTATTATTATTATTATTATTATATTATGTTTTATACTTTGGTTTTGGCGGCGTATAATAATATTAAAATTCAATACATTTATATGCCTAACAATAATTTATATTATATATATATATATATATATTTTTTTTTTTCAAACAATATTCACTATTTCGATTCGCCACGGACCGCGTTGTGTGGTCGCGTTATGACGTACAGTATATTACATTACTATGGTAGATACGACACGCGCGCACCGCGGCGAAACGATTTTGAGCCGCGACCTGTCAGTCGGACAGACGGATCCCCCCCCCCCCTCACCCACTGCTTGATCAAGGCACATTGACAGCGGTCGCGGCGCAATAATAATTACAAGTCGGCTGTCGCGTATATGTATCGACCTATAACCTATACAGCTATAGTATAATACGGTAAACTTGTAATACCTTTAGTTAGGTATAGGTATATAGTATTCAATATATACAAAGTGATCAGAAATTCGTCATACAAGAATAATGATAAAAATAACATTATAAACGTATGTAAATCTCACTAATTTTTTTAATTGTCATTCAGATCACCCATTACATTATATTATTCTAATATAGTTTGAATTAAAATACTGTTAAACCCGACGGAAAGCCGTAAAATTCTGGAAAATAATTCGACGGAACCTATTGTCACGAACCGTATATATTATGTCCGGAATTCAAAAATCAAAAACTGTATTTGTCGGACCGTATATTAACGGAAAATATCACTGCGTATAGTTCTGGTTTGTATATAATTCCGGAACGTATTTTCCCGTATCGTTTATGCCAGGAATTTAAAAGCAAAAATCCGTATTTGTCCGGAACGTTTTATGATGGAATTAATCGATTATATATTTCTGAGCAGTATAATACTATTCAATACGATCTGGACATATATACCTACCTACCGTTTCGGATTGTTATAGTATTCTAAACCCGATCAATGAGACGACGATCATACTGTAGCGCGTACACTTTGTGTGCATAAATTTATTAATTTATTATTTGAGAAAATATGAATTTATCTATATAAATAAACTTGTAATACTATTTATAATATATACTAATAAACTTGAGCGCAACAATTATTATTATCTTACAAACAATAGTGTATATAATATATATAGTACCTACAGCTCATTGTGCCTAATTTACATAATATACCATAGGTGGTTAGATATAAAATTATAGCACAATAAAAAAGTAAATTATTATATATTTTAAAAATGCCGACATATCAATCGTTAATTCCAAAAATAAACGTATACATATTTATACCGTATGGCGGGTTTCCAATGGAATATTGTATGATAGATTTTTAAAGAAAAATATTAAGTTTCGCAGACTTAAGCGCTATATTAATGTACATAGTGATATTTGATTTTTCTACTTACATATTTTGTTTTACCTTGTATTATTGATAACGTATATTGATATAATATGAGTACCTAGCTCCTAATGATGGTAATATAATTACATTATGATAATATAGGTATTATGAGTGTATGTCACATAAGGGATGAAAAATAATAAATATTTTTTCACGTTATCTATATAAAATAGATACTTAATATACTATTATATTATTATACGTGAATTATAAATTATTTGTAATCCACTGAAAACATGATAGTCATTATTAGATTGAAATTTTAAAATCAACAAAAATAAATTTAGGTCTATCACATAAGTAAGTATAGGTTAGGTACCCAACACAATGTAAATAAAAATTAATTATTCAAATATGAGCAGAGTGACGAATGAAAATACAATTTTTTTATATATACCTAGATATACTTATTTATATAATAACATGCGTCTTACAAATTTACTTATAATACTAAGTATAACATTATTAGCATGTTAAACAACATTTAAAACGTATATATTATACCGTTTTAGCTCTATTATTATACATAATTATATGAAATTCTGATCATCCTGTATAAACCACCATATTTAGCGCATAAATATGTTGCAAATTTAAAACATATGATATAAATTATGACGAATGAAGTTTTATAAATTAATAAATGATAATAATATATTTATAGTTATATCATACTTATATAAAGGCATCTTAAATAATTGCTTAGATTTATAATATTTAGAGAAATAAATATATTTACCAATATAATGATTAAATGGCGAACAAAATTTCATGTTACAAAAATGGTACTATATAGAATGACATGACCTATACATTTTCAATATAAAACAAATTATGTATATGCATTTTATATTATTATTATTATTTTAATATAATATTCTGATAATTCTGTATATAATAGGTACATACAATATAATATAAGATCCTAACGAGTACATTTAAGTGATGCATATCAGCTGTTACCTAATAGATCGCATATGAGATGTTTATCATCATGAAAAATACAGCGCAATACTGCACACGGTAGCGTTGGCAGAAAATCGCACCTGTAATTGTATGTTTTTGATGTGAACACCACGCGTTTATTATATAAAATTCACATTGTTTTTATGCGAGAATAATTGATGTATCTATCACCGCCAACGCTCGTATTACAGTATATAAAAATATAGGTTATAATAGCCGATATGCATAATGCTATGCACAATAAATAAATACAAACATGTTATTTCAGTATCACTATAAGATTTGACATTTTTCAATATAATTTCAATCTAAAAACATATAACAACCTGTATTGTGTGTTTATATATATTTATATATAATATCATATTATATGTAACACGTTTGTTTTTAAAATCGATTTATCTAAATATAATTTTTCCCAAGAATAACCTATTTATTATATTTCGTTAAAAGAAAATGTATAATATGTATTATATATTCGTATAATAATATAGTAGGTATACCACCTATATATATTTTATACATAAAAAATAATAACATTAAAGGGTAAAATGATAAAACAAATATTGGATAAACCTACATTATATTATATTTGTTTACAAATAAAAATGTAAAAGTAATAGACATGAAATAAATACATAGGTTATTGTTATTATAGTATACCTATAAATAATAGTAAATTATATTAATATAAATATGTATACCTTCCTATATAATTATACGCTGGAATAGTAAAATACGTTGCAAAATTATTTATGGGTATTAATAATAAAAATTAATTATAAAATACAGATTATTAAATATATAAAGTAAAATAATAATTTAAATTTAGTTTAACATTTCTGCACTGAGTAAAGTGGAATTATAATCCTTAAACAAAAAATAACTATAGATAATATTATATTTATAAAATACTTCAAGTAAGTTCACATAGTTATCTATATAAATTAGATAATGTACTTACTATATTACTGCTAAATAACCAATAAACAAATATTGAATATTATATAATAAATAATAATAGATACCTAAACTATACGTACTATGAATTATGAAGACTGCGCGTGATCAGGTTGTATGGTCGGAATTTATCTAGGACATTTCATAAGAAATCCACATGCACAAAAACATTAGATTTTAATGCTATTATAAATATTTAATATATAACTACATAGTATTTATAAACCAAAATCATGATAGCGTTATAATTTCACTCGGATAGAAAAACGTAATTTTTATACATATTTATAGAATATTATAACATAGAGAATTATTAAAAATTCTCTTCAATTATAAAAGTAATTATTAAAAAGGACACGCATAGAACAATAATTAGTGTATATAGGTATATATACAAAAATTAATTTTGAAAATTAGTTTTTTTATCGTGTGAAAAATATCAAATTTTGACTGAATAAAATACATATTAATAATTACCCACTCCCGTTAGGTATGTACTCGCATATATGTAAAACTATGATATTTTACTAATAATTATAATTAATTTATATCTATATTTATATATAGGTACAATTTATTCAATTTCAATATGAACGGAATACAAATAAGTATTTTAGAATTTTAACGATTTTATTCTTAATATGAATAACACACCACCTATATAGTTTTATATAATATAACTAAAAACATTATTATACCTACCTATGTAACTATTTCTATTTCCTATTTTAACAGTTTCTTTTTTTTTATAATAGTATAAAATGATATAACAATGATGATGATGACGACGATGAAAATATAAAATAATAAGAAATAAAATCTATATATAATTAAGGATATAATGAGGATACCGCGATATCTAATGAGTTATTATTTGCCAATTGAATTGTATATAATATAATATTTTATTATATAAGGATACGCGCATGCGCCTATATATGCGTGTAATACAGTCGGAGCGACAGACCAAATATTATATATTGCAATTTCCGCTACCCCTATATTAAAGGTACATTAAACTGGTTGTGGGATTGTTATTCTGTATATTTCAGACATTTTGGGTTAATGGGCTCAACGTACAGGGTGATCAGAATATCGTGTTATAAAAAACAATTGAAATAACATTAAAAACGTAAGATGCCATGATGGATATTTTTGTAAGATGAAATTTTCAATACCCTGTATATATATATGCACAATATAAATCGTAATAAGCGCAGCGTATAGATGTATTTATGAAATAAAATGAATGAGAGAACATAATGATATTATCATCGTATTAAATGTATCAGTCAGACAGACAGACAGACGGACATTATCATCAGAGATTGACAGAGAAAAAACGACGGCAATAAGAGAATTTATACACACACATACATAAAATATATATAAATGAAAACGAAAAAAATAAAAAATACCGCCATCTCGGAAGAGTAGGTAGGTATAGAAAATCATTTGTCCTCGGTTCCATAGCTCCAGCAGCAGAATACCGCTGTGGCGTCTGTACCGATATATACACGTATCAAAACCTATTTTTTTTTTCCAGTGATGATCTCTCGTCGTCGTCGGCTTAATGATATTATACGCGTCATACACAACCCAAAGGCGCCACCGTAGTCAAAGTATAATGTACGAGTATATATTCGACACACAAGCTCGTTAACCAAACATTAGGCTGCTCTTTCTGGTACCTCCCCTGCGCAGTTCCCTGTAGACCACCACGTCCGCCTACCCCTCGACACACACGACCGTGCCCACATTTTATACGTATATACAATATATAAGTATCGCTATATATTATATTTGTTGTATTTAATTTTCGAGTTTTCATAAAATAATAGTGTATAATATATATTATAGAAATGCCGACGAAATTAATTTCGTGTAATCAATTTTCCGGGTCGCACAATAGTAATATATAATAAGTATAACAAGTTTATACAGAAACATAAATAAATTATATTAAATAACGACCGCGATGTTAAAACGAAGGAGGCGACTTGTTTGGACAAGAGTAAAGTGAAAAATGAATAAACATAATAGCGTAATCGCATGTATATAATATATATGATAATATACATCATCGCATATATATATCATATATTATGTAGATATCTATGTAAGTATAGTCGTTTTCCACTTTTGGCCATTCGTTCGTGCACACGTCTGCCAGTGTTATAGCAGTATGATAGTGGGTGCTAAATACGAGACGTGGACAAATTGACCATCGTTAACAAACTAAATAATATACATATTAAAAAAAACACCGATACAACATCGTATAATATAATATTATAGCGAACCGTTGCGTTTCAACCGGTCGTTTCATTTGTATTTAACCACGGAGACCATTATTTATATATATATATACTCATAATATACGGTCAACATGATTACCACAATCGCTATACCTATATATATTTACTCGCTACCACCGTTACCACTCGTTACCACGCTCGAAACTTCTGTCCAATAACGAAACATATTATATTACCCTTTATATTAAATTCTTCACCCCAAAGTACGCACAACGACCATTACAAGTAAAACTTTTTTTTAAAAAAAAGGGCAGATGCTATAACAAATTCAACTAAAATACTAAAATATATTCAAATAGTTTGTAGAAACAGTTTAGCATGCTGCAGAGTTTCTTTTATAAATGTTTATATATTATACTCGAGTTTTATATATAATATGAGGACAGTGTGTTTTAAGACCACATTATTGTAATATATTGAAAATGTATTATTTATTTTCAATTTTATACTTTTATACAATCTTTAATATAAAATAAATTACTTCTTTTTTTACATAACAATTACTACCGCCAAAGCTATATCATTGATCGTGGTTTTCTTCTTTCCCGTTCACATTTACACACATACATATTAGTATATTATTGAATCTTCTTTGGTTTTATTTAGTGCTGTCGTAATGTTTCATTTCTATTGTATTTGTAGTTTACCTTATACGTAGGCATTTATTGTCAACTAGTCTGTGTGATGCATTTCCAGTTGGACTTGTCAACTAATGGATACCCGAAAACACTTATCTAGCTTCTCCGGTATGTTGGCGAAGATCTGTCATACACTCTCGTATTAGATAATAACTAATATAAAAGGTATATTATAATAATAATATATTTAATATAGGTAGGTATATATTCACTCAGATATCGTGTTCGGGAACCACACTTCTCTGTGTAAATTCATACTACGGTTTATTTGTGTCACACGAGGTGTTCTGTGAACATTTTACCTGCTCTTTTAAGTATAAATTAAATAATTTATGATATTACAATGTGAAATATTATCAAATATTTGTGATGTGTGTATCATAATAAATAGAACATTTACTAATATAAACAATGAACGATTTTTGACAGGATTGCGGTGACGGATTGCTACCGGACGTGCACGTGCGCGTGCGTATTTTTTTTAACTTTATGCGAGGTATAAAAATAAAAAACGTGTCCGATTATTAGGGAAACGCAGCGCACGGCTGCCGACAGGGTGCGACGATATAATATAATATGTATAATATTATTATAGTCTACGTTGCAATAAAAACGTGGGGCGTAGTATACTACATTGAGTAGTGTATATTTAAATGGGTGTGATCCAACGCGTTTATATAATATAAAGTTTAGATGTGTTCATATAATAATACAGTATAATTAGTAGTATCTATAATGGGTATAATATGTGTGTGATGATAAAATAGTATTTATAATACTAAAAAGACATCGCAGACATCGGGACTTGAAATTGTTTGACAAGTCGATCGATGTGATTTATAATATTTAACGATATTGTGTATTTATAATATTGTATTGACTAATTGAACGAATTTTCATCAACGCCACATGTACACTCGTCTAACACCTCCTTCTAAAGACCTAAACTATAATAGCCACCGCACTAATGACGGACAAGTTTTATATATTATTATATATTTCATAATATTCCAGCTGGTTTTACTTTTACAATATACGAGTATATATGACTTATTTATATTGTTGCAAAAAAAAAAAAAAAAAAAAAAAAAAAAAAAAAAAAAAAAAAAAAAACAGGCCTGGAGGCTTGACGGTTTATATACGATAATCGTGGAAATTAACCTAATGACTAAACAAATTAGCGTAGTATACATAGGAATATGAACACTAGGATAATCAATACAACTAAATATTTCAAACAAAAATATCATTATATATTATATACTACAGCCATTGAAATATAAATTTATTATACAGTTTATACTATATAAAACAATTTTCCGTTAAATTATAATTAATATTTTAGTCAGCATATTATTATTATTATACTACGACACGTACTGTAGATATGTGATAGAATTAAAAAATAGTAAATATACAATTTATAAATATGTTTGTAGTTTACCATATATAGTTGCGGTAATTATTTTTTGTATATTATTAAAATATGGTCATGTTTGCATAATATATTGAATATATAAAATAAAGGTAGGTAAATATAATATAATTACCATTGGTGAAAATTCCAATAAATTATCTACACAAAATAAAATATTAATACCTTATTAAGATGCATGTGTGTCGTACCTATTTGATTGTACTGTTGTTGAATAATAAAATTATAAACCTATAATTATTTTGTATCACAGTATGTTACTCATCATTTTACATACGAAACGGATTGACTAAAATGTTAACATATAAAATAGGCTTATGTAATTATACGATGATTTTCTATTATTTTACAACTACTAAACTACTTTTATCAACTTAGGTACTTATATATTTATTAGTATTAAATTGTTTTAAAACATTATTTTATATTTTAATTTTCTCAAACAGTATAATACTGAAATATTTATAGATGCATCTATATACCTATATAGTATAAAACAGCGAACAGCCCTTATTTTTAGTCTGCAGTCCCGACACAAATTGTACCTATATTATCCAAATATACTTGCAAATATGTATAATATACAGATTCAGTTATTAATTTTTCAACAATGAACACACAATATTATTATTTTATATTTTTTAATATGAAAAATATCTATAATCTATGATAACAAAAACAATGTTATCACTTGAAAAAATATTTACAAACAATTCTCATATTATAATAACTCATTCCATTTATAATAATATGGAATAAGTATAAGGGTGAGTATACACTATTATAGGCCACTACGTTTTTATATAATTTTAATGTAGGAACTATATAAATATTTAATACGAATTTCTTATAAAAAAAAAAAAAAAATCAAGGGTTAGTATAAAATGTACATTCTTACAAAATTATATTCTCGCGTATAGTACCTACCTGGAGTATTTATGATTGTTACACAAATAAAACAGGAAAATATACCATATATCTAATATATATTGTGTGCAGTGAAAATTTGTAGTTTAAAATCTGTACATCTCAAATACTTCCTTAAATTACGTTAAGCATTAAAGTAATAATATTTTTTTTAAAAAATCCTTCATCATTTGTAAGTAATAAAACCAATATTACATTTATTTAAAACTTGTAATTTTTATGGATACCTTTCGTATTAAAGTTTGAATATAATAATAATATAATTTATAAAATCATAATTTGTTTCCAATAAAATACTTAAATTGCACAACTACAACATGGCCTGCGGTCAAAGGTCTATAACACATCAAATAAAACAATACATATATTGTCACTATACAACAACAATAATATTATTATTATTATTTTAGTATTTGATATGTGCGTACGTGTTATAATATAATACCCTGCGGCGTAAAGTTGTAAACGCTTGTCGCTTAAATATATATATAAGACGATTATTACACGCGCGCCCTCGCTGCCACCCTGAAAACGCGATCCGGAAACGCACGTTAAGCTCACACGGCCACACTTTTAGACTATTATAAAAAGATATTATATAATAATAATATTTAGTAAAGACGAAAAATGGAAACAAACAAAGTGACCGTTTTTATGTCGTCATAATGTTATTACAGTAATATATATATCGAGTAATGGATCGCGTAGTATAATAATTAATAATAGTTATAATAATAAATACTGATCATATTGCCTAGATCAGTGGTTCCCAAATTGTTTTAAGCCTCAAACCCCTAACTAAAATTTAAATTGGAATGGGGACTCTTTTTTCTTGTATATACGCGCGATTACTGAAATTCTACTTTTTCTATGCATTGTAATATATATTATTGTAACATATATTGTATATATATATATATATATACCTATATGTATATTTCAAAAATAAAAATAAAGAAAAAATTAATTTTACATACCATAATATTATATTAATATCAATATGAAATATTATGAGCACAATTTTTTTCAGCAATAATACATAGAAGATACAAATTAATACACTACAGATGAATATTATAAGATATAATTTTAGTTAAAAATATTTTTTTTATATTATTATACATATGTTAATATTTTAATGTCTTAATTTTACGTATAATGCACTATTACGAAAAATTCACATCTATTACAATTTAGTTAAATTAATTATTGCATTGATTTTCGAAATTTGAGAAACGAGTGAAACCTTTAATTTTTGTTCATAATCTTTTCCATGTTTTGCAAACTTATGTTTTACATTCTTAATAATTGCGTACACCCTAACGAATCAAAAGAACCATGTATTGGTAATCACTGGCCTATATTCTAGATGTCTATTGTATTTGTTAGTATATAATAGTACGTACTATATGAATTAAAGGTGATGGATTAAGGATTATAAATTATGATGGCCGAAAGAAATAGACACTTAATCAAAATCAAATTATCATGTTTGAGACACATCGTATCGTTAAGACAATAACAATATTATATTGGTTAAAATATTAATATAAAACCTATAATTATATAAAGTTTATAATATTATAAATTTTGCTAACATATTTTATTTTTTTTGATATTATAATATTTAATTCTAAATGTATACCTATAGATATTAAGTACTGTATTAGTCACATAGTTTAAAGTAGGTAGGTATATATAATATATTGAGTTTATAATAAAATAATTTTAAATTTCATTATAATTAAAATCTAATATTTTATTATATGAGGTCTATATTGATAAAATAATATTACTATACAAAATTATAATGGTATTATTATACGAAAATATATAAGTACCTACCTACTGTTTAATTTTATAAATACTAAAAATTAGAATAATATCTACCAGCTGGTAGTTATAGTACTCTATTAAAACTTTTATCATTTATGAGATTTAATTTGTAACTTAAAACCTATATATTATAATTTTATTTTTTGTTTCACAAAAAATAATTACTTTCAAATTGTTTCAACAACAACTTTTTAACTTGTATTTTTTACTCGTTTAAAAATATTTTGTAACTGTAAACTTTTAAATTACTCCTCCATGTTCTATCATAAATAAAAACAATAAACTTTAACGCGTAAATATGTTTCTTTAATATCCATATAAATATAACCATATTATACATACTATATTAAAATTTTTTTGTTTTTATCATAATTGTTTTGTTAAGAAATATACAAAATACTCGTGTACTTGTAGAAATAAAATAATGTATATTCCTAGATAATGTTACATATAATACCATGTGTCTATGACCTTATTGAGCACTTTATGAGTATATCTCGCTACTTTATACTTTATATTACGAAATCATCTTGGAGAAATAAAAAGATTAAAATAATTTGATTACATTAGAATAATTTGATTTTTGTAATTTTAAAAAGCTCTCATTCGATTAACACTTATATCTTATTTAGAACACATGTTGATACACTTAAATAATTTTTGAAAAATCAACAAATTCGAATATAAAAAAAAAATTGTTGCCCACGCGCAGAATAAGTACACGATGTTTTTAAAAAATTGTAACCTAGTCACCCAGAAATATGAATGGTCTAGTATCCTAGTTTCATGTTCCACAAACAGAATTGAAAAATATGCATAAGGTACCGAGATATAAAGTGTTCCCTGTTTTCGTGTACGTACACACGGTATACGTAGGTATATACGTAGTATAGTCTATATAGACTTAATTATATAATTTTATTATAAAATATGGACTCCACCGAGAGAAATTAATTGACTACAGATATGAGCACACCTGTTATAGTTTGCACAACTGAATTTTGAGTACATATTTATCATAAAAATAAGTGGCAAAATTTATGAAGTCCGGCCGTACAATATACAGTATGATGTGCGGAATATTTTATTAAAAAAATAATAGCGATAAGCCGATAACATTGAAAACGTCATAAATTCTCACCACTTCGTGTAACATGAAATTCTATAATCATCCTGTATAATATTATACCCACACTGTCATTTATCATTTTACCGTCATGACAAACTTATGCCTATAATAGTTTATCAAATTATACGGTTTTGCAAATGGATTTCGATGAGTAATATTTATAATTTATATTATACATAACCACCTATTATATACACGCGTATATTATATTATAAGTATAAAGTATATTAAAAATACAAATCGTTGTCCGGCGTGCTGATTTATTTTCCATCGAAACTTAGGGGACATATACGTAAAAAATTCAGGGAACTCAATGGCCGAGGGTAGGGGTGGTTAATGAGCTGGTGTCATAAATTTCATCGGCGCATAAACAAGGCCACAGAATGATTTCAGTTTTACGAGCCCATAAATATAATTTAATATGCCCGTTTAGTACACGCACCGCATTGCAGCGTGGTATAATCATAATATAATACATACATATTTGAGTTTGAGAGCAGTAAACTTTAATATTTCAATCGATCATTTTATAAATACGCGTATAGGTAGGCATGTTATATAGAGACTTATAGATTTTATTATAATATTATAATAGTAAAAAAGCCACAAAGGGTTATGCAAAATATTTTTATACAAAAATCTATAAAATAAAATATTATCATATATACAAATACGTAACCATAATACAAAACACCACAATGTAGATAAATCTCAGTTATAATAAGATATATTATATATAAAGACATTGTTTATGAATATAATTACGTATGCGTATATAGAAGTGTAATAAATATATTAATATATATATATATATATATATATATATATACTGTATATAAGATAATATATAATGTGTTTTGCACTGCTTTTTACCCGCAACACTAACATAAAACCACACTATAGCCACACTATAACCACACTATATAACGCTATAGCGTTCACTAACAAGTTATATGTTATTATATTATTATAATATTTAGATATTGTTATAATATTATAATATAGGTATACCATTGTAATTGTGAAACTGTGTATCAAACACATGCTAAGATTTTATGGCATATGTATATTTGTGTAGAATCGACATAAAAATAGGAATAGGATACAAATTTATTTTGTGATATATATAACAAATTAAAATACGAAATTTTATTTTTCATATTTTAATATTTGAGATTTTTTAATATTTCAACTTTTTAAGCTTATTTTATTATTATTTTAGCTATTTAAAAAAAAAATTACAAGAATTTCGTAATTTTCATCATACAATGTTGCAATACAATTTTAATGTTAAAACATTATTGGTATCTACATAATCGCAAAAGTTTGAAATTTGAAAAAATTTGCCAAATATTTAATCATAGATAATAATATAATGCAATTTTCCAGGTAATAAATGCTTGAAACTATCTATAAAAGTATATATTTCAAAATTATCTAAAAATTTTTCCAAAAAATGAAGGTACCTATACCTTTTTCGATTATATTTTATGCAGTGCATATTTTAGGTGTTTAAGGTCATATATTATAGCGTATATTTTAATACTTTTTAATGATATAAAATCCGAGCCAATATCAGATCAAGGTCTTATTCATAACAATATGTGATATTTTCATATCATAATATATTGTATAACAATGACCCTTACTTACTGACGTAGTAGACTAAAAAATATTAAGATTAATCTTTTTTTTCAATGAGATTTTAATATAATTATACATATACAATATATAGAGAGTTCTGTATTTAGTTTATAATAATAATATTATGAAAATAAAACATACAGGTAACGTCGTATAAAAGGATATAGTAGAATAGTTCTTAAAAATATAAACATATGAATTATTATATTATAGTAACTAATACTTACTTAAGTAATTAGTTACTGGTTGTTATAATATATAGTTACTTAAGGTTAGTTATTTGTATTAAAGGTACAATGTAGAATTATATAATGAATTCTGGGCATTAATAAAATAAAATTCAATTAAAAATGTAGGAAATCAATTTTTTTAAAGCAAATACATATATTTTCATTCATACTTATTATTAAGAATATAAAATTAAACAAGATTTAATGAGTTATTTTATTAACAACGAAAGAGTAATTATTATTTATATTATTTAATAACACAAATTATATATATTATGTACATTTTACGTGTTGTTTTAATTGTACATTTTACATAGTACATGTACATTGTACACACCTACCTATTAAATAAATTATATTTTTAATTTTTTATACTTGCAAACTTTATTTTTTATATCCATATTAACGTAAATTATATGGATTCAATAACTAGCAGGTACAACGTATATTGTACAATAATGAGTGTTATATACATGTACAGCGGTATTTCCAAAATTAGGTAAAATATAATATTTACAGTGTTTAAAAAGAAAATATAAATATAATAGAGGTAATTACTAATTATTAATTCTACAAGGAAAACCATTTAATTTTTTTCAAAATTGTTCATACGTTCTATAATATAAAGGTTAGATAGGTACTTATTATAATTTTAATTATATTAAGTGTTAAGTGTATTATTTATGTTTTTACGGAAAATCTTAAGATTAAACCAAATATGTTTTTACAATTACATATTCTATCATGTATTATTTTAAATTATTGTATTATAATTTATAAATAATTATTTATAATACTGTAGGTAATATATAAATGTTACAAATATGCATGCATTTATTGTGTAACTATATTTAATAGGTACGCACAACAAATTATTTTTTTCGTATAATAAATATTGTCTTACTTTTTCATAGCACGACGCGTTGCAGTTGTCAGCTAAATGATAACCGCTATAAGGATATGACATGTCAAATGTTGTCATTTCGACGATTGATATTTTCGCACTATACACAGTATATATAGGTAATAATATTATACATATACAAAACTATATCTAATTTTCGAAAACAAACATGATAACTTCATCACATATAATAATAATAATAAAATATTATAAAAGAACTTGTGGACTTGGCGAGATTTCATGCGATACTGATGGTGCGATATAACTAATGAAAACACGAATTGAGAAAACAAATCGTCTGTATAAGGTACCCGTGTTTGAAAAAAAAATAAAAGGAAAGACGGTCTAAACGAGTCTTGCCGTTTCATTGGTTCGACGATAATTAGTCGTTTACTACACCCACACTATATAACCACCACTTTGATTAGTCCCACAAACCAGCGTTTTATAACGCACCTTTATTAAAAAAATAAAAATATTAATTAATTTTCGAAAAAACAAAAGCGAAATCGACTCAATACCGCACTTACGGGTTTATATTACTATTAAACCTGCCGCGTGACTGTGTAAAGCCTTATAGTTGCTCGTTTTTTACTATAAAATAGCCTCCTTGTTGTACCCGTATATACGCCAAGAAACAAAAACCTCTTCTCGTGTATGCGGTCTTTGTCTATAAATAGGTACGAGTATATATATAATATATATGAAAGATAAAAAAAATTAACATTCACGTATTATAACAATAATAATTTTATTATAGTATATAATTATAAAATACATGGTAATAACATGAACACAACGCGTATTAATAAAGTTATAGGTATAAAATATTTGACAATAATTAATATTATAATATAATATCTTATTTTTCCCTGTATTATATGTTATCACCATTTATGATATCATGGATTATACTTACTACAAGTAAAAGATGAATATTAATAAAATTAAATAAAATTATATATAAATTATTATTAGGTATTATATGATAAACTATAATATTGTGCATAGATTATAATATTAAATATATTTGATCAGCGGTGCTCGGACTTTATAGCCAAGACCGGATTCGATGGATATGAATTCTTAAATTTCCACTTTTTTCTATCAAATTTTTGAATGAATATAAAAAACATAAAAAATACATTGAATTTTTAATGAAAATTAGTAAATATAGCACCAATATTTATTTAACTAGTTAAAAAAAACCTAGTTACAAATTTTAAGTGTGTAATCCTTATTTATGTATACAAATTTATAGCTATTACTCTGCTATTTTTATCCGTAATAATCATGTAATTACTATATAATCCTAGCCCTGATTGTAATATTACCGTAGATATATGATATTATATTATTATCTATTTATAGCTAGTATATTGATATCGCGTAATATGCGATATCCGCTATTATACGCATAAATATATAATAATATATAAGTTATAGATATAAATAAATGTTTTCTCAGAGAAATTAAGAAATGACATAATATTTAGGTAACACTCGGTCGTTTCGCATATTTATTATCGACTTTTTATTTAAAAAATTAAAAAACTAAATAATGGAAATTATTAAGTGATTGCGAACAGCGGTGACGGCGTTAAAGGGGCGGCATAGGCCAACGCCCGAAATACAAGTCAGCGTGGGCGTGTGTGTATATATATATAATATACATCGTACTTATTATATATTATATAAAGAGAACACACAATAGACAAATTGTATCGTCACAGGTGTAACTAAAAATCATGTGTTTTGTGTAAAAAAAAAAAAAAGGAAAAATTGTTTAATTTTGTATATGATAGCACACGAGCAAATATAATGTGTTGAAAAATCTAAAACGCTTATAATTTTATATTATATTTATACCTATAGTTAATAAAAATAAAAAATAAATTAAAATCGTCTAAATTGGATGGCGCAAAAGTCGTTTAACTGCCAGAGGCGATATATTAATATTTATATACATCCTTCGTGTGCCGCTTCGTTTTAATCTCACGGATATTGGATTTATTGGCCCGCAGTTACGCAATAAATATACACCATCGACGATAGAGTTTTTAACCCAAATAACCAAAATTACATATTACACTAAAAAAACGGATGGTTAATTAATTTGTATTAGACATATTATGAATTTATAACGCTTATAATAAACTAATTTAACAATATTTTTTTTTTATATTTTCGTAATACATTTCGTGTACGAAATAAGTTTTGTCTAGACTATATATGGTCTTTAGATCAAACATGTCAAACTCGTAGCCAAAACATGTGGTTCATTTTTATGCAGCTACAATTAACTTTTTATGTTAGGTACTTATAATTCAATTACCTAGTAATACAATTTATATATTATTATAAATATTATTTATCATTAGTTATTGATCAAAACAAATGTATACAAAATTAATAAAAATATTACAACAATATATACTTTTACTTTATACAACTGTTTATAAGAGAATTTTGTCAATATTTCCAAAGTATTCTATTTTTTCCCTTTTTAAATATAGAGAGCTAATTAAGACACAGTTTAAGTAAGTTTAAGTTGCT
>CM023358.1:1008267-1081503 GCA_013282895.1 Eriosoma lanigerum | reverse complement strand
TGGGAAAAATGTGGTCTGGAAAAACCGCATAATCGCAATATATATTTTACTTTAGAGTTACTACCTGATCTATATTTAATTATCATCGCTTATAATATAAAATAAGTTATGAGCACATTACTTTGAATGATTAGGTACATATTATAATATTATAAAATATTGTGTCTATATGACTGTAGGTACTACAATAATATACAGAGTGATTAGAATTTCATGTTACAATAATGATAGAATTACTTAGGTACGTTTTGAATGTTATATTCATTATTTTTAAATCAGAATATTTTCTGGTCACTTTGATAATGAAGTAATGAGCATAGATAATAGGTATATACCTATGGTATATATACATAATGGTTAAGAGTTTAAAATTGAATGCATCTAATAACTAATAAGAAATAAATAAATTTAATGGCAATATTGTAGTAATTAAATTTATAACCCTACAACTATTTCCTGTACAATACCTGTAATATGGAAATATAATATAATCTTTATTACATGAAACTAAAAAAAATTATTTATAACATATGATTCGCATATTATAATATATGTAGTATAGCTACGATGATGTGAATGTGTATATTGTTATAGTCACTACGTATACTATAATCATGTACATGAAGTTATTATAAAATTTAATTTGTTAAATTGTATACCTACATAATACATGGTGTATATTATATTAGATTAATTACAGGGTCGGATGAGTTCAGGAAATTCGTCGAATTCTTCGCTATATCTATTTATTCGATCTTACGTTATGAATAACTAAGTTTACTTTTGTACAAGGTACATTAGTATACTATGTGATGTTAAATTGGTAAGCGAATTGGCCAAATTTCAGTTTAAAAAATATGTGTTATTATTCATCAGCTATATATAATATAATATTTATTATAATTAAATGATTTATTTCAACGATTTTATTATGGCTATTTTATAGAATTTATACGACATGGTTACTACGTATTTTTTTCCATTATAATATAAGTACTATATTATATATATATACGATATTTATATAGGTATACAATATGTATATACGAAGTATGGTTATGGTTATGTTGTTTATTGCTGAGCGCAAGGAGGAAAGATAACGGATGGAAATAAAGCCCAATCTTCTTGCCGGTCACGTAACAAGTTCTCATCCACATCGTGATAGACATTATTAGTCGGTTCGGGTTAATTTTGTTCGCCACTCAGACCACCATCATGAAAAGTACAATCCGGTTTTTGGATATGAATTGGTGGTTAATCGGTTTACAAAATGAAAATTCGGTTTTAATTAATCTTTGGATGAGCATCGAAGATTGTTTTTTCATATTTTATATATATATACATTTATATGTACATTTTTTATATACATCGGAAATTGCTTATCGGCTGATCTTCGCACCTGTCGTTTATTATTACAAACCGCGAACAATTTGACGCTCTGCTTCATAATAACCTAAGCCTTGTTAAATGAATAACTATGTTTTTTATAAAAAATATTTACGTTCAAAAATAATTTTACATGTTTAAAACTTTAAACATTACATCTGCAAAGCGAGTTATTATTGTAATTGTTATCCATTAAATATTTCTGAAAAGTAATTAAAAAAATATTCTCTCACGCAATATATTTAACTTTAATCGATTCGGAATTCTGAAATAATTCAATATATATATATATACATTTTAACGCGTAAGTATAATATTATTGTATAATCGTATTATAATAATATAATATATTAGGTATGTATAATGCCAATTTAAAATTAAAACTAGGTACTTATTAGTTATCATTACTATAGTATACTATACAATTCATTTAATTAATTTAGCTGTACCTAGTAGTAGTATCTTCATATTATTCTTATGTTTATTTTTTAAGAGACAGGAATATTGCCTCAATATAATATAATACAATTTTACAGTTTACAGAGAAATGAGAATAGATATATCATTATAATAATATATAATTTAAATTATGAAAAAAAAAATAGTATCGGTTCATAAAACAATAATAATATTACCTCAGATATTTTCAAAGTCTAAAGAAATAAAAAAATCCCTCGAACACTGACTATATCCAAATTCGTTAGATTCGCCATAACCACCCTCATAAAATCGTCACTGATATTATACAGGGTAATTAAAATTTTGTGTTACAAAAATATCATAGATAACATTGAAAAAGTATATATTTCCCAACAATTATGTTCCTATATATAATATAGATATTAGGTAATACTTTCATAATAATTTGTACTTTATCACGTATGAATTGTATGATCCTTCCTTGGACGATATTTTGTATGGAATTTTTAACATTTATGAACGACTGTAATCATTTAAGGAAAATATTTATAATATTTTAGATTCTGAGTGGAGCAAGGAATGTATTGTTTCTACAAAGTTTTTTTTTTTTGTTTATGTGTGAAAACATTTTTTTGGGTAAAAATAATTGTTCGATTATCACAAGTATCAAGAGTATGCTTTCGGTAGAAAATCGTATCATCGTTGTACTTTATTAAGCTCATTTTTCGAATTTCTCCAATGTTTTTTTCTAGGAGAAGAAAAACGATTTCCTTAATTTTTATTTTTTATTTCATGATAACTAATTAAGTTTAAAAAACTAAATTTTTTTGAGTACTAACATTGGTAATATACAAATGTGGTAAAATTTTGGAACAGATTAGTTGATTATTTGGCAAAATGTAAAGCTATGAATTTTTTTTTAAAAAACAATTAATTTTACCTACAATTTTAGGTTTATCGATTTAAAAAATTTTATAGAAGTCTTATAATATACTAATTAATCATTTTACAAAATATTTTTTAAATCGTTACTGACTATTTTTTTTTATAGGCTTTTTATTTTTTATTTTTTTTTTTTTTTTTGATCTATGAAAACATTTTTTCGGGTAGAAATAATGGTCTGATGACCACAAATAGAATACCCTTTTGATACCAAATTTTATCTAGTTGGTAATTTATTTAGCTCATTTTTTGAATTTCCCAAAAGTTTTTCCTTGAGAAACGGAATATCGGCAAAATTACGCTTTCCGTTATTTTAAATTTTTTAAATTTCTTATTACTAATTGAGTTTTGATTGTAGAGACTTGAAATTTTTTTTGATTACTAACATAGGTAATATTTATGGTTAGTAAAATTTTGGAACGGATTGGTTGATTTTTTGACTAAATATAAAACTTTGTCCTTTTTTCCAAAAATGTTTAATATTTCCTGCAATTTTTGGTTTATCAGATTGAATATTTTATCAAAATCTAATCATATACTACTTAATCTTTTTACAAAATATTTTAAAAATTGGAACTGACAATTTTTATCGTGAAATGATAACTCCTTGAATATTGATCGTAGGGATTAGAAATGTATTTTAGATATTTTCATATGTAATTTAAACTCGTGGTAAATTTTAGAATGGATTATCAGTATAATATATTGTAATATATTGAGATTCGCTCAGAATTGTATTTTCTAATGCAATATCATTGCATTCAAATCTTAATAATTATAATAAACCACTAATTTCTGCGAGAACCGAAGGGACGAAGGAGGAACGTCCACAATCGACCTTTCCACTTTTATTTTATTTATAATGGGAAATAATCAGTTGAGCGTATAATATTGAATTACCTATGTATTATTTTACTATATGAGTTAAATATGAAATATTAAATGCTTTCAATGTGTTTTGTTTATCTTCAAAATTAATATTCGTATTTAAAATTCTGACTACTCAAATTTTAACTAATTATTTTCTCGCTAATAATTATTTATGTGATGTTTTTCTATATACTTTCATTGTCCCCTTAATATACGTCCTAAATATACTAAACATACAAAAATCTATACTACCAATTAGTAGGTATTTTTAATATTATTACGACTATATCCCAGAAGATTAAACAAATTTAATTGAGGGGTATTACTCCCCCGGTCATCCACTTGAAATAAACACTGAATACACACCTGATTATATATATAGCATATATGCAAAGACATGTTTTTGCAAAACATAAATGTAAATTGTATATAGGTATTTAATAACTGAATAATTATAATAAAAATTTTAAAATAATAATATTTATAATCGTAAAAAAAGTACTTGTGAAACATATAATTATATTTAGACACTATATCCACAAAATAATTTAACAGTAAATATGTAGGTTTTTTATCGGTCTACTTTTTTTTCTAATGATGGTAACAAATTTTTACCGAAATTATTTTTTATTAAAAGTAAATTATTTTGCAGATTTTGTGTCTTAGTATTATTATAATGTCATTAAAAAATGCTCTTAATATATGTTTTAATACTGCTACCAAACCTTTAGAGTATATTATATAGACAAAGATGAACAAATTTCCAAAAACAAAAATATGAGTCTACTACCTAATACCGCGACTACGCGATTCTAATAATGTTGACAAAACATGATCAAGCGTATTATAATTTAATTCGGTAACACGATGATCGATAAAATTACAGTTAACATGTCGCTAATTATGTGGCAAATAACTAAAACAAGTGTTTGGAAATATTGGAGCGTATATCATGTTTACTGGTTCTTATTGTGTTTTTCACAGAATCCTTTATAATGAAGACTTCTCCTTATCGCCTTACCAGATTTCTATATGTATTGATACCTATACCCTTTGTATATTTCTTTGCTGTGCAAATTAAATTTATATTAATGTAAAATTCACTCTCATATTAGTGTTATATACTCTTATAAGTTTTATATATTTTCATGCAATATAATAATGTCTACAGGGCAATCAGAGTATTATGTTAAGTATAACAATTAAGTTATTCAACAACAAATTTTATTAAATGTTCCTTTTTAATTATTACTATTAGTTTTCAAATTTTAGCCCACAGAATACTTAAATACTTTAATTAAATGAAAACCTACAAATAATTTTAGAATATTTATATTGCATTTATGAGTAAATCCCGCTTTTGTATATAATATTTAGTTCCGCCTCTGAGTCTACAGAAGATTCTAAATATTGTACCTAAGAGTGAAAATAGTGATATTGTTACCGAAATATAGGTACGTATTATACTATTATAAGTGAATTATTTTATTTATTTAATATCATTATATAATAATAATAGTATTCTATAATTGAATACGATATAATATTATATAATATTAAATAATGGAGTGCACGTGGAAAAATTAAACTCAACCTTATATTTTCCTGTTGAAAATATCTCGTATTTTATTGTACGCAATACAAGGTTGGCATTTTCTCTTCGAGAACGCTGCCGCCGTCTTTATTTCGACCGTTTGCTATTTCTACCATATAATATATACGTAGCGTGCACGACCCTTATTCGGGATTTTATATATATATATTATATACATACACACCGAATGTCGGCGGGGTCGACTTAGAAGTGCCGTTTCCGCCCATTATCAATCGCTGGCTCGTCTGAAATCGGCGGCACCGCTTATTTTTCACAAAATCCCCCGGTCGGCGTTACGCTCGCGCGCGATGGGCGTACACTAGCGATAAATCAACCTGCAAGTCGCCGCCGCCACCAAAGAGTCACTTTCTACTATAATATACACTACGACTACTTCTACTTCAATAATATATACAGGGCGATCAGAATTTCATGATACAAAAATAATGGAAATAACATCGAAAGCTTATATATATGTGTATGTGTGTGTAATTCCCACTATGTTTGTAACGTGAAATTTTGATCATCCTGTGTTCACCAACCCGGCTCCGGTTCAGTCTTCACAGAAGCTCACATTATACTGTATATACGTAGATAAATAAACGTTGTAAATATAAATTTATATAATATGAACTGTACGAGCGTGTGTGTATAGCCATGAATAACAAATTTCCATCACATGACCCTCGGCATACGATGATAGCCCTATGAATTTTTATGTTACACACACCACACACTATATATTATTTTATATAGATATTAAGATATGTACGTGAATTTTCTATAGTGAAAAACTATTTTTATTTATAGCAAACCGTATATATAAATTATTATTATTATTGTGTCCGTAGATAAATCTACCCACAGCGAGTCAAAATGAAAAATAATAAAATATAAATTGGTCCGTTTCACACAGATTTTAATATTATAACGTGCAAGTATATGCGTATACTCATAGTGTACATATATCGTCCATAGATGTATCGTGATGTATTATGTCAAAAACGAATGCGCCTCGGGTTAGTTTATTATAGGCGAATATCGCAATATTTTTTTTTGATTTAACGTTCATTATTTATCTTGAACGTTCGAGGGTGTACGTGATATAATTTTTTATTGGCACCAATAAAGTTCAGATTATTTAATATTTATAAAAACAATAATAAACTATAGGTAATAGAAAAAAATATATTTGCTATCTATTAATTTGTATATACAGAATGATCAACTTTTCACCCCTAGGACCCACTAAAATTTGGTCTTAAAAATATTTTATCAGTTATTATTATATTTTGTTCATATTTCCATTGATTATATTATAAATAATACTACTATCAATGGCGCATCCATGGTGGAAACTTTGGGGCTAAAGCCCCTCCAAAAATTATTTATGTCATTTATCATCATTTAATTATTTTTTAGAAAACTATAATTAAATCTTATATTAAATACACTGTACGTATACAAACATTTTTAAGCTCCTCCCAAAAAAAAATCCTGAGTACGCACCTGACTACTACTATAGAACTATATCATTTTGTCACTTTTTCGCATATTAAACTGATTGAATTACTGTAACGATGATCATTTAACATAATATTATACCTATAGTTATTACACTGTAACGAAAATCTCGTTTTAAATCGTGTCTCGTTTCTAGGTATCAGTTTTGAATTATTATCATTATTCATATGTTTTGCTACACAAAATAGGTATATAATTTTTATATTATAATTTCATAACAATTAGGTTGATTCTCGTATAGAAATAAAAAAGAAAAATGCGTACAACAATTTTTTTTTTAATTTCTTGGAAATAAAACGTGCAGTTATTTTAAAAAAAATTATGTTGAAATAATTTTTTTTATTATAATAAAATAAAGAAAGATGTATAATTTTATGGGTAGTTGATATTTATTGGGTTTCGGTTTCTTTTAAATCGATAATCATTGTTTACAAATTATAATTGAGTTCAACTATAATATACTACATAAATAGTATATATATACCCGAATCCTGCATATTAAAATACTCAAAGTGTATTATCGATTATAATAATATATATTTAAGGTCAATTTAAGGCACCTTCAATATTATATTAATTACGAACGACAGGTGTAGTGTAAAAACAAAACAAAAAACAAACGTATTGTTTATTCATAAATATTTATGCTATGTATAAATCTAACTAATGAGTAGTAGTAGTTTTCCGTGAGAATCGGTTTGATATTACAATCGATTTTTTTTTCCACTGAATCAAAAAAACGATTATTTATTAGTTTTGATTTTATCTACATGCCGGTTTAACTGCGTGCACCAAACATAACCTATTATACCACCTCGTTTGTATAATTTCATACTAAAGGTACTACACAGACATATAGTATATGTAAGTTAAGTATATGATAGAACAATTATGTCCCTCATACACACGATACATACCATCATCATGATATCTAGGTATACATAAATAAAATATATAACAATAAAGAATATGTTGTACCTTTATGTTTTACCTACGTCTATTATTCTAAATTTATTTAAAATAGGTAACGGGATGATCAGAAATACGTGATGTTATAAAAACAGTTAATGACATACGATATTATTATGCATCCCTATAGATGCTATTTTTGTAGCACGATTATTTTATCACTCTATATTATATACAAAAATAATAATTATTAAAATTTCAGTTATAATATGATGTTTTATGTCCTTCAATATGTAGAAAAAAATTGTATATTCACTATGAAAAATTAAAAACCAATCATATTAACAAATTTTCAACAGTTTTCTTTTTACATACTCACCTCATTTTAACACCGAAAAGGTAGTAAACAAATAAATACTAGAATAATATAGGTAATAAAACCTAAATAAGCAATACATATTTCATTATAAATGTAAATTTATACTTATAACTGAAAAAAAACATAAAAATTAGTCAGCATTGTATTTATTGTTTATAATTTTTATGGTAAAATAATTGGTAGAAATAATATTTTTAAAACTCGGTACCTAGTCCGTAGTAAGTGTACGTCATAATACTATCTTGGAGGTACATAAAAATAATACAATTATTATCTTCAGACAAATATCTACAAACATTTTAATATTGTGTTATACCCTAAAATATGTAATTTTAATGGAAATAATTTTTTTTTTTTTAATTTTATATATTTCATAAATTTTAAAGATATTTCACCCATATTTAACTGCAGTACAACGCCAGAAACAAGTATGTAAAATCATAAAAATTTTATACCACTCGAGTAATATTTAAGTCCGTGATCCTTATATATATATATATCTACACCTAAATAAAATATGCGTGTGCGGAAGGATGACGATTACCATGGATACCACACGCTCTCGTAGATTACATTTATACGATACGCAAGTCGGGTTGACGGTTAAATTGCTGGTTTTGCTTAAATTAGGTAGGTACATTAGCAATACAATTAAAACATGATATGATAGACGTTCCAATTTTTTTCTACACTTATAATCAGTGGCATATTATCGCTTAGGTTGTATAGTCTACAGCCTTGGGTGGCGTGGCAAAAAAAAAGACAGTGTCATTTATATTATATTAACTTCAAGAAAAATTATAACATTCGAAATTAATAAAATTGTAAACGCGTATGCTTCATTTGAGAGATGAATTATTATCACAAATAAAAATGTATCGAAAATTAAATGTTTATTATATTAAATTTGTAAAGTATGTGTCTACCTAATGTTATTTAAGAATAGTTATAAGTGCCTTGGAAGTAAGAATTTCAATGGCTTACAATATTTTATTTTATTATAACATAGACTGCATAATTAGCATAGTATATGAGCAGCAAAAACCTTAATCCGGCGCTGCTTATAATATATAATAGTTATGTGTGTTTATGTGAATTATATAACATTATTATATTATATAGATGAGGGAAAGCAAAAAATTTTACCGATAGGCATATTATGTATTATTGTTCATGTGTTGGCAATTTTTTTTTTTGATTCTCCTTCCACCATTTTGCACCGCTGATGATTTTATAAAAAAAAAAACCACACACACACCCGCAGGTCCGGCGAAAGTAGTAATTTATCGGTAAATATATATTATATATTTTAATTGTACACCAGCTGGCGTTCAAAATTACTACTTATATTTATATATTGTAAAACGTGTGTATGTGTGCGTTAAATATATTAAACACGAGCCCGTCAGGCATTGTAATCTTTTGGTAGCCACTGTGCGCGCGGCGAGTCGCCTCCGTGGATTTATGATGGCTGGTGCTGCTGCTGCTTAAACGCGCGAGTTCATACGCAATAATACACACGCAGCACGATCGGTCGCTCGAGATAACCACCCGGTAATTTCTGATTGATGGGCGTCGATTACCGGACTGCATGTCATCGTCGCGATGTGTCGGAAATGCAATAATTGACAGAATAATAAATACTTTTATCAGTATCCTCGTCATATTATTAAATTCGTTGTTTTTATTCTTCTTCATCATCATCATCTGCATGTTTGTTGACCACCACAATAATCTCTAACAGATCGAATATATCGTAATAAATCAACGATAAAACTAAAGATACAATATTACACTGCACCAATAATATCACAATATCAAATAATGATTAGGTATATATAGATAACCGAATAAAGTTTACCAAAATCCAGACATTTTTTTATAATTTTTTTCACAATTATAATATTGGCTTTTTTTGTTAGAAATCAATCATGTATGCAAGTAATTTAAAAATGTAAAAAAATATTTTTTGTATTCATTTCAATTTAAAATTGTGATTTATAAATGTATGGTAAACTAAAATATTTCTGTTTAGAGTTTCTTTTAATTTTGTAAAAATATTGTTTTTCCCTTTTCTTTGGATACAACCAAATTTAGTATTTGTATGTTATCGGTAGAATAAATTATTATGTTTTTTAATATTAAATTTAAAAATTGTTTATGATCTGTTTAGTATTCATAAACTAGCTCAGCAGCTTATGCATATTATTACTTATTAGCTTATATATATATTATATTTGAATACTAAAATTTGGTTTACTACTCCAGAGATTAGGGTTCAAATAATACACAACTTGTGTAACACAAGTATAGAGACATTCAAATTTAATAGCTCTATGATTAAGCATTAACAAGAATAATTTACATAAAGTTAACTTTTTTAAAGTCATCGATTGGAAAATGATATCATATTAAGTTTAAAATCAGAATTTTAGTAACTAAAACGTGAAATTCTATACATTTTGTTGTCCCGGCAATACATTCACTTCCTCGGGACACCAAAACACTTGGTTGAAAATCGATAGTATCCTGGTTAATCCGAAACGTGTGGTAATCCTAATACAATAAAGGATTTTTTTTTATAGAGCAATTACAATTTCACTGTATTCTGGTATTTGTTTATATTCGATTATATTCCATATAACCCCGCTAAAAACATATGTATTGAAATATAAAAGTCAGAATAGTCTTTGATTTGATGTATTGAATTGGATTTATATATATTCATATCAATTAAAAAATTACTTGCACGTTGTAACTATAAACAATTTTATTCACCCTGTTTAGTTGTCGGATACGGTACAAAATGTTATGATATTTCAGTGGCATTCTTGTTAATAATGCTAAGTCATCCATTTATAAACATCATGATAACTATAATACAACATAAACTCTATGAATGAGACAAACATACAAATTAGATATGTATGTAATATATTCTAAGTATGTCTATGCATTTATTATGAATTTATACAATATTTCAGGCTGTTATCAATTATTGTTGTTATCATAGATTTAATTAAAATATTTTATCACTTATCTATATTTAAAAGTATTTTAGTAAACACACAATAAAATTGTATCCAAAAATATATTTTAAATCACCAAAAAAACCGCATCGTTAAACTTTTTAAAGTAAGTAACATTAAGATGCGAACAATAATATTTTTTTGGTCTGAAAGTACAAGTCAAGGCCGTACTAAAAGGGGCTTAGGGTTCAAACTCCCCAAAATTTAAAAAGAGTTTTATTTAGCTTTTTATTCGTAACTCTGCTTTAGTCTGTATATAATATCTGTCATATTGACCACATAATAAATGGTTGTATAATTAACTTACTGTGTACCCATAAAACGTACATATAACGTATAACCTAATATTTATATATATTAATTATATTACGTAAACAACTTCAATGTAATTGTAAAGTAGATTCTTATATCAATTCCAGAGCCACACATTATTACCGCAAACTATTCGTCATATATTTTCTACTGAAAAAATTTAAATGTTAAATGGCAATCGACTACTTAGTTTTTTGTGCGATTCATTGTATATCGGTGCACTTAAACTTTGCGTTTAAACGAAACAGAATAATCAGAATTAATAACTCGTCCATAATATGAGTAATGAGAAATCTAACCCGCATACAATGTGCGTTTCAATCCAACTACATTATATTATTTATATATACTCTCCCCATAACAAAAATACGTCACGCTGGGGGACTAGGGAAAAAAACGGTTTGAGCGAGTCTTGACAAATTATTATCATCCACTCAACTACCGGAGTTTTGGATTAATGATTTTTTCTATACGAGCATGGGGCATAGCAAAAATATCGTTTTGTTTGGGTTCGTGCACCAGACAGGTATATTTATGAAGCTAATCGATGTTTAACGAGTTCATCAAGGGATTCGACATTACATGGTATACTTCATTTAAGAAAAAGACCGTATAAATTGTGTTAAAATACAATTAGGTCAGGTAAAATGCCTGTTCTATTTATCATTTTTATTATATTTTGTTTCATAATCGTTATTTTAACGACTGTGGTAAAAGTTATGAGTACACTATATACTATATAGGTACGAATAATGCAGGTAGTACTTGGTAACTCGGTGCATAAATAAGAAATTTAACTACCTATCTTAAAAAACTATTAAAATACATATTATAAATGAATGAAATACACTATAATATCGTATGTCAACAAAAATGTAGGCTTTTTCTGATATGTCTACAAAATAAATGATAATAATAATAATATTAAAATAATATGATAATAATTTATTGTTTATGTAAGATACATATAATCTATATTATATTATAATTTATAGTATATATAGACTTGTAAAAAATACATTAGTATTTAAAATATAACATAGGTAACACTAAAATATATTTTAATACAAATTTATTATGTATTTACTAAAATAATTGTTTATAAATAAACAATAATACAAATTACCAAATATCAAATAAAAAATATATATCTAAATTTAAATGTATAATGGTGATATACTACATACTTCTATCAATATTATATATATGTTGACTCAATAATAAATTGATGTTTTAAAATAATTTATTAATTAAATTAAATTTTTAATGTATAATTGTATTAGTTACATCTTGTAAATTATATTAGGTACCTACCTATTTAGTTACATCAGTCAAATGCTTTCTCACATTAGATGTTCATATATCTACTGACTGTTGTTAACATTTTGTATAGGACATTGGAACATAACATTTACATTTTGCTTTACATCTTTACATCGTTGCCTGTTGATCATCGATATTAACTTTAAAACTTTAAAATGTTCGATACAAAATTTCCAAATGTTAAGTTACAACTAAGTAGTTATACTAACATAAGTAAAACACACAATTTTATTTTAATAATAATAAATTATTATTATTTATTTGGGGCATAAAACTAATATCTGATTAGATTTAAAATTAAAATTATCACACATTTGATTATTATAGGATATGTGCTACAGGTTATTAAGTTTTACACTATTACATAATTAATAGTGAAAATATAAATACAGTAGCTAGAATACTAATAATAGATTGTAATTGTATGGCATATTATGAGATAGGATAATATGAGAAATATAAAATAATTGTTATTGTTGTTATTTAATATATTTATTGTTATGAACATGTGTTTTTATAAGGACAATTCAACTTATTCGTTTAATTTTTAAGAGAAATAATTTCAGAATATTTTATTAAAATCTTATGAAGGAATATAATAAAAATATAAAATACGGAGTTAAGGAACATGCGGCCCATCTGAATTTTTGTCTTTTAAGATCATAACCTGTAATTATTTTTATCACGTAGACGCTCATATGAAAAAAAAAAAAATATTGTATTTACAACATTAAAAAAAACACATGGTTTTTATTTTTGTTGATTTGTTTTATAAATTATTAAATAAAGTACGGTTAATAAAGGTGCATAGCATACCGATTATTTATTATAACTTATTATTACTACTTATTATTATTTATTATTATTGCCCTTTGACGTATTCAGCAGAAATATTTTTTAATAATATTTTGTTTTAAAATCAAGAAATTATAAGAAAATATCAAACAAGATTTATATATCATAGATAATTTATAGAAATATGTATAAAACAAATTAAGGTAAACAGTAACAGAAAGATTTTAGTGCCTAAAGAATCCTTGGTTCTCCTAATGATCTGACTATATGTTTTTTTTTTTATAAAAATATAAACAATTAAGGTGCAAGCGGAAATGATTGACTATCTTGATATTTCAATTGCAATAATATTTCGTTAAAGGTTAAACAATTTATTTCATGGTATCCCATCAGGATGTAAGAATTTAATTCGTACCTATAACATATTATATAATATAATAACCTATGAGGCTATGAGCAATATATTTAATTGTATGAATTCATCATGAACGTAACTAAGGGGGCTTAGCCCTATTTAAACAATTTTTAACTCTCCCTAAAATATTTTGCTGTTTTTAGTTTTTATATGTGTAATTATTAAGCTATATTATAGTACGTAGCTTCTTACTAAATAACCCTAGTTACATTTTTATAGTTACAAGAACTCATTATTAATTATATCTATGTAAAATTTTATGCACAGATATTATAAATTAAATATGAAAATATTATGTTCGTAATAAAAATAAAAAAATGTATGTAAAATATTAATAAACAATTTATTACTACCTTTTTTATGTGATTTATCATCTATATTTTTAATGACTGATTGTACTGCGAGTATATAATTATCATATTAAAAGTAAAATACTGTTTATTTCCGTTCTCCATAAAATGTATTAGAAAAAACTAAGTGATCGATCAAATTCTATGTTTTAAATCGAATAAATAAAAATAAAATAATAATAAACCTGCAAATAGACGTACTTCAAAACAGATGACATCAATCAACATTAACCCATTGCCTTTCAACCCTTCGTTTATCCATTATATATTTTTTACCTTCGGCTATCAGTCACCAAATACTCGTAAATGACAACACCTATTGAATAGCCTGTATTACTTTTTGTGCCTTTATTTGAGGGGACAATTTATTATGAATACGTTATATTGAAGAGTATTAAAAATTAAATCGACATGAACAAAGTTGATGCCATTGAAAGAAATAACGTATATTATATTTATTCTGAAATTTATAATATAATATAACATAACAATAACATATTTGTAAAATTTAAAAAAATCTCCAATATAATTTATATATATATATATATTTATCGCAAATGATAAATTAAATAAAAATACAAGGTTTTATTATGAATAAATAGGTATGTAAAGCAATGTTTTAAAACAGTCAAGTTTTAATTTAATTTTTATTAACTGTAATTTGTTGTTTTTTTATATTAATTTCTAAGATATTCTAATATAACGATCAACGATAAACCTCAAACGGATATATTTTTGTTATTTGTTTATTAGTAAAAAACTAAAGGCGTTTTTATTTCCAAAAACTCCACCCACTTGTATTATATTCGATACGACACCAGAATCCACGTACAAAACGTTTATTAAGATCGTATCCAAGATCCAACTAGCATTGTATTGCTTGCTCAATTTGCGTTTCGTTTAATTAAATGTTTATTTTCTAATTTATTACTATTATCCAATTACGATCTCACAACTCGTTTTTGTTTACGTGAACTAATAGTACAGATATAAATATTGTATACAACATGTATAGGTTAGGTATATACGTATACGAGATATTATACACAACCAAAAAGCGTATTGGTGTGATAATTATTTGATTGTATTATATATTTATAATCAATACAATCAAAAATAACAATACGTATACAACCTAAAGTAACAGTTATAAATATATTATTTTACATATTAAATATTTTAAACCTATACAAAATAAACAATTAACTTTTTATTCATTTAATTCGTTTATACTAGGAGTAAAACAATATTTGATAAGAATAGTTATATCTAGACGTATAATATTTTTAACCGATATGATTTTAATATTGTTTTCAAACACTCTATCACCGTTACCTATACATACTATGGATGTGATAAAATATTTTTCTTCACTTTATATGATCAAATATAAAAAATAAATTTCCTCTCTCTTCTCACGGCCAAAGATTGGGTGAACATTTTCTGTGGCCGCTTACAACCTATAATTATCTGGCGGAGCACGTCTACACGAGGAAAAATATTTATACATCTGTATATATGTATTATATACTTATACACATCGTACACAAACACACACACATATATTATATATATATAAATATTCTTTGGCTAGTTCATAGCAAAACAATTAGCAGTATGGGATTAATTTAAAAATAATAATCACATAAATCTTAGAGAACTATTATTATAACATGCATTAATAAAGAAATGTAAAATACATAAATTATGAAATTAAATATTATTGTATTACTAATAATTATTATTGGAGACAATAAAAAGAAGCCGCAATATAAATATTTTAAACCCATATCAAAAAAATATAATAAAAATATAATTGGTAGTACCCATATTATAAGACAAAAGTTTATGTTGAAATCAACTCAATAAATAATAATTAAAAATAAAAAATAAAAAATAAATATGCAACACACAATGTATACATATTAAACAATAGCTCATAAAAGATTATGTTAGCAGCTTTTTTTCTTGACAAATTTTGTTGTCGGATACTTTTTGATTTACAATATATAGGTTTCCAAAGAAATACATATTACAATCGCCTCGAGCATTGAATTATGATAATAATAAAACACATTGTCGATGAATAATAAAATAAAATCATGTTTAGATTCTTGTCTGGAGTAATATTTGCTTCAGGTGAATCACCCGGATTGTTAATTCTTTCAGCGCGAAGTTTAAACCAAATGTAGGTACCTATTTTTTATTTTTGTTTTTTTTATTTTTATTATTCAACCAAAAACACTTGGAGCTATATAGGATACTATTTACCAATATATTTTATTATAATTTTTCAATATTAAAAATATAATTACGTTGACCAATATACTAAAATTTGAACATTTGGGTTTATCTTATTACTGTGTATTCATATTATATTCAAACGTATTGTTATAATATATTAATATACGAACGTAATAATGTATTACTATATAATTTTATTTATTTTTTTATATATTGATTTTTTGACATACCTACTTATACGCATAATTATAACACGAGTATATATACCATCTGGAAGACGTAAAATAATAAAATAATACTTAATCGAGAGTGGCCACTGCCGTATTATACTTAAACTATTATAGATTATACAAAAATATTTCGAGGGACTAAAGAATAAATATGGAGCTTGAATTGATGGGAACTTGTTATCCTCGACCCCTACAAGGTCGTCGGATGTACAATGAGAGGTAAATAGTTGAAAACAAACATGCAACACGAAGGTAATTACGATATCTTGTTTGAATTTTTTTCTATTTAACTAATTCATTTTGTATTCTTTTTTCATTTTTCGTATTAACCATTAAAATGTTAAGAAGAACCTTGTATAGGATATTTAAAAAGATTGATATTATTAAAACAAATTTGGATATCATACAAGCCAAGTGAAAAATAATTGCTTTATGGTTTTTTTGTTGAATAATAATCTGTTTACAATAGCACCTGTGGTATTTTAAAATTACTAAAAATCAAATTTTAAATAGTATTCTAACAAGCAAGATTGCATTACACGCGAATGCTATACTGTGTCTCGTTGTATTGTGTTTATTATTGTTAAATCACTTTTTTTATTATTAACCAACTATATTATTGATAAAACTATAAAATATGTTATTTTGATAGACCCTATACAACAGCCACTATATATGTAATTATACTTAGTTTATTCATTATTCATGATATACAATATATATATATATATATATATATATATATATAATAACGATCTAAAATGTCTCGTAAGTCCGGAACACATTTTATGTCCAAAAAAAAAATACAGTTATGTTTTAAATTGCTGCAAAAAACTCCCTCGCCCCAACAAGTATTAAGTAAATATAATAACACTAAAATGTGTTCTGGTTTATTTCACACCGTTTAACATGGCGGAAGAGCATTTTCGAGGGTTCATAGAAATTCTTTAAAAATATACGAGAGTAAAAAATGTGACTTCTTCTGTTTAATGTATTTACAGAGTTTCATAAAATTTAATGTTGAAGTAATAAAATAAGCTCTCTATGCAATATAGTTATTTTCGAGCTATGCTAAGCTTTATATCAACGCCCAAAAATATAATATTGTAAAATATACAGCACACAGAGCAGTAGTATACATGTATAATATAAAATATAAGCTTTTTAATTTAAAATAATACATTATTATGATTTAATATGAAAATAATTTTTAGAAATAAAATATATATTATAATCATTGGTATAGAAGCATACGGCTTAATAAAAGAAACATATATTTTGTAATTGCGCTAAAAAGGCGTGATATTTTTACTGAATATATATTTCAATGTAATTGATATAGTCGCAAAAACACGTAATTTTTTAAACATGTACCTATTATTGTTATTTGTTGAAAATAATATTTCGAACTCGTGCTCCAAACATATTTTGACCATGTGTTATTGGCCTTTGCTTATTCATTCTAAATTATATTATTTAAGTTTCTTATTGTTGATTATCGTATGATTTTTAGTTTTGTTATTTAACCAAATCAACATGATTAAATTTGTAAAATGTCATCATTATCTATTTTCCGGTTTGGTATTAATTACGAGTAAAATTATGTAATTTTAGTTAAAATAGTTCAATCTAACATATCGAATAAGTTACATTCAAAATGTTCGTTATTTATTGCTTGCTTTATTTCGGTCAATTTTGTATTAAACCTACTTACCCTAAAATTACCTTTTAATATACATTGTATTTAAAACTATATTGCCTTATAGGTAACGTATTATACATCGTATTTAATCAAAAGTACTTCTTTAATAAATAAATTATAGTTCAACATTTGTATCGTCTTTATGGTACTAAAATACATACTTGGTAAACATTTTACGCCATTTATTTACGGAATCATGAAGAAATAACATACTAATTATCTATATCTACATTAGAATAATTTGATTTTGGTAATTGGGAATAGTTCTCATTCGTTCAATATTACGTTTAAAATACATGATGATACATTAAAATGATTTGAAAAAATTCAACAAATTCGAATAAGCTTAAAAACATGAGTTCCCATTTAAAAAAAAAACTAAGTTTGTGCGCAAGTTCAAAATATACGAATCAAAAATATTGCAAGTCTAAAAATATTAATGATTCAATAGTCTAGTTTCGTGTTTCGCAAACAGAATTAAAAAATATGCACAAGATATTAAGATATAAAGTACACCCTGTTTTCGTGGACATAATATGATAGCTACATTATAAATATATAAATTCATTCAATTACTATTTTCTTTATAACCATATTATGAGTTTTGTTTTATGTTTTTCATTATCATATTAAAATATTATAATATTGTGATGTAATTTAATGATAGGATATTATTCAGGTTATACTGAAACTATTTGTATGACGTATGAGTATTAATGACCGCTGTATACTTTCATGCAGTATACCGTTAAGGCATTAACATACATTAAACATATTATATATTTATATTACTTAATTAAATTTCATATTCATATTGTATTTTTTTATGCTAAAACTTATTCGTATGATAAAATTTTACACTAAATCTGTATTACCAATTTTATATAAAGTATAATATATAGGTATAATATGTAAATGATATCAAAACTAATAACTATTATAATAATTATCATATGCTCCTGCAAACGCAAAATGTCCAATAAATAATAATCAAACTGAAAACCGTTTACATATATATTTATATATTTATAATTTATATATACGTATATATACAGGTCGTGATCCACACACAAACCTAATAAACAAATTGATGGGTTTTTTCATAAAAAGGAAATAATTTCATTGCATAATAATGGATCTAATTATTATAAGTAATAGCGATTGAGAACATATAAGTATTATAATATATACGATCTAGACAATTTAATATGGCCGCCGTTGTATTATATACACTAACCCATGATGTTCGTGTAATTATAATTAAAGACGGTAGATTAGACTGTTTAAACGAGGAAAAATCGATTTGCTGTTAATTTAAATTTATAATGAAATATTTCTATACGCGTCGTGTGTTGTACGTCGCACATCATGCATTATACTATTACAATAAGGTATAGGTATATACTATTTTATACTATATATAGATACGTGTACTGTTTAATCAATATTTTTTTTTCTTTCGTCGGTATATAAAATTTAATTTTACACTCTTATCGGATGCAAAATTCGAAAATATTATACACGTAAAATAATAATTCAAATAATAATTATATCAACTATATATATTATATTAAATTATAACAAACAAATTATTTTTATTATGAAGTACAAAATTATAATGATGGGTCATTTTGTGTTATTATTAATGCCGGGCGTTGTACTAGGTGATTTGATTGTTAAAATGTAACGGAATCTTAAAAATATTTTAACAGATCCTTGTTCACATAAATACATGATAATATAAAAGTACAATAATCTAAGATTGATCATATATAAATCACACAAATTGCAGCCTAATCATATAATACTAATTAGTAATTATTATTATTAACTATTAAATATATCAAAACCTTAGTATAAATATGACTGATTATTTAATAATTGATTATATTAAAAAATTAAATAATACACTATAATTAAACTTTTAATAATATAATAATAATTAAATGCACAAGTAGACTATATTAATGGTACCTATATATGTATATGTATTGTGTATATAAATTTTTTATGACATCGTAAATTGATTTTTGTTAACTTTTTCTTTTCCTATCGTACAGTCTTACAGAATTTTTGCTCAGAATTATATTACATATATTATTATATATTTAGCCGATCAATACACTTGAATTTGGTTTATATTCAACGGGCAGAAGAGTTTGTTGGTCAAATCACAATACTGTCCGTATAGTATAGGTTTTATTGTTATGTGTGTGTGTGGCTCGAGAGGGCGTCGATGTCGGCATCAAGAAGCAACGGAGTGGGTTAAAATGTTTGAGTTTCAATGGTCCATTAGGGGGATATATAAGGTTGTGTGTACAGTGCGGGAAAAACGGTTGACCTCCGGATGTTATTATCAGCAAAAGCTCTCTTGGGAAAAGTTCCGGGTCTTTTCCTGCATTACTGAAACGCCGGTCGCCGTTTAATACATCCGGCACTCCTTTTTTTTCTTCCCCTGTTGCCTTTGTCCTGTGCTATAAATGTAGCTAGGGGTCCCGGAATATTATGTCCCTTTAATTTTGCAAACGTTGTAAATCGTGTAAATCAAATGAACGAAATCTCGTAAATATGTACACCAGAGTTTGTATACTATGTATACAATAACAACATAATAAACACATTTGCTATTATTACCGTATAACAATATACAGCAAGTTTCGTTTTAAACACAATATACAAATACCTTGTATATATGAATATCACATTATTATCTTTTCACTTGTTAAAAATATGTTACGAACCTAAATACAATTTATATAATAGTGACAATTATTGATAAAGGAATAATTAAGGTAAAATTATAGATAATAATATATTTTATTCATACTCTATACTAAATCAGTATTATAGTTATAGATAATATAATATGTACGAACTAAAAACTCGGTTAAAAATCATAAAATTATTTAAGATAAGTTTTTCAAATATTTCAAATCGATTTATCTATATATGTAGTAAATATTATGTATTAATATTATTTATTTTATATCACATATTACATTATTTTTTATTTGTATCCCATTATCATTGTGATTTAATTTCATTGAAATATCACATAATATTTTAATATAATCATATGACATATAATCAAATAATATAAGGTTAATAATAATTTCTTTAAAATATTCGATCTAATATAAAATATAAATGTGTAAGATTAAATTAATGTATAAGTATATTATAAACTAGTATAAGAAAAACCTATTGAAATTAAATTAGTAATTTTAGGGCATGACTATAATCTTAGAATATGTTTAAAATTATGTATATTAGTAACGTATATACTATACACTTTTATATAATTGAATTTCATTTAAACTACTTACTAAAAAAATACTAACATAATTTAATTTAATTTATTTTGAATGGGAGGAAAATATTGAAATATAAATATATTATAATGTATTATTTTATTATCTAGTGATTTTCAACAACAATTGCATCTAGTATTTACACGCTAATACGCTATAATATCACGTTATAAATTATAATTAATATAATTAGAAGAGACGGACGGACAAGAAACAACGCTGATGAGTGATAGGTCATGACTACAAATTAAATTGCATTTCACTATAATTTAAATTATGATCATAAGCTGTATCAACAATATAATTATAAATTCAATTTTCTAATGTTCTATTTAAACAAAATAAAATAATATACCTAGGTACAATTTTATTCGTTTCGTATTAAAAAAATAGCATATATAATTAGTGATTATTGGTGCAAGTTAATATTTGCTATAGTTTAATAAATATGCATTGTTAATTGTTATACTATAGTTTTAATACTTGTAGATACAAGTACTGTAACTATATTTGTTTATACAAATATAAAAAATCCTAAAGTATCACATATTTTATTATGTTTAGGGTTAATCATTTTTAAAATGTATTAGATAAATTATAATTAAAAATAATTTGTTTTTAAGAATCATTTTTTTTTCAATTCTAGTGCACCAATCCAAATCAAGAATTACTTAGTTCTGAAACTCTGAAGGAGTCCTTTGTAACAAAAACACCGCTCGTATGGTATTACGAAACATATAAATCTTTCCGCTGCCAAATTTATGACCTAAAGTAAAAATGCGATTCAGTTCATTGTCTACCTTTCTAATTCGAAATTGTATTGAAAAGGACTGGCGTTTTAATACTCCACATATTTTTTATTTTTACTTTTTTTATACTTTACTGTGTTGTGTACATAAATCTATAATCTTCGTTACAAAGATAAAAACATGTATAAGTGATAAATATAAATAGCTTTAGTGACTTTACCTTATATTATTGTTGTGACTACACTGTAAAATAATATAAAAAATATTTTATATTATTACGTTGACCACTTTATATTTATACCATATAAATTTCCATCTTCATAATTATAATAAATTACTGCAATTATACACATTTTATGCACATATTGTATACGGACAATGTATGAAATTTCAAAATCGAATATAATTAATAAACGTCGTCATTAAACATTATCTGATCGTCGATATAATATTATCAATTCGAATTTACAATTTACAATCTACTCATTGAATTTATGTAGGTTACATATTATATATAAAAAATAAATAATGTATTATATACGCATAATTATAGTTTAAGTTCTAACAGTTGCCAGTTGGTATTACAATTAGGTATATCATTTTTCATTGTATTTTATATTTTGTACATGATACAGGATACCGTACACGGATTGTAATCTGTGGTCCGTGGCCAAAATTCAAAATCCTATTAAATCAATATTTTTATTTTTATACTTTAATTTATATTTAAAAGTTTTTTAACTTGCCATTTCTATCATTATTTTATCTTCAACTTATTCTACATCATTGACAGCGTCTTCTCTTGGTAGCTGTTTATTTGGGCTCCTAACCAGTACATTATACGAATAACGCTTTAGTCAGCTCCTCAAACATAATGACCAGCTATTTTTTGCCTTAAGATACTTTCCAATATTCGATTTTTTGTATACAGTTTTAATCCATGTTTTTTCTTCTCTCTTATTCTCTATTTAAATTTCGTGTGAGACCAAATTATATTTTTTGCCAAACTTGCCTCTCAATGTCAGTTATAGCTTGTGTCCGTCCCCGTGGGCGGTGGGCCGAATTTCGCATGCTACTGGGCGCATGTAACAAATGTAGATTTTTTTCTTTCGTAGTTATTAAATCATTATAAGGTATTTAAATCCTAAACAATTATTATATAAATTACAATTACATTTTTTATATATATATATATATAGCAATAATACTTTACATATCAGTTAATTAGTCATTTTTGGCAAAATTAATTTTTTATATATCTATAAAAAATATTATTATACCTGTGTTATTCAGCCACGTTTTATGTTGTGCAGATTGGCATTCTTGTAAACCAGGCATAGTATTTTTGTATTTTTTTTTTTTTTTTTTATCATGACTTTACACCTGTTACAATACGTTATTACGTTTTTGACAAGCCGCTCACACAAATTAGACCAGCCTTCTGAAGCGGCAGAGCTGATGTATTTATATATATATATATATACCTACCTACCTATATATATTTTCATTTTTAATTTCTTCGGTTACCTGTGCGCTTACCCATCCAGCAGCGGCGCCAGTCGGCGCTCCTTTCAAAAAACTAATAAAACAAAACGGAATAAAAAAAATATGAAAAAACGCAATAAAAATAAAAGACATTTCGCGGTCGATGTTATATATGCGTCGACCGAACGCCTTTATGTGTATTTCACCGACCCGACTGCCCCTTTCAAAACGTTAAACAATACAGGCGTTATTTATATGACGGTTTTCCGGGGTAGTATATATTATACTCTTATATACTTTAATTGAAACATATTTTAATTAAACCGCCTTTTTGTCGGAAAAATAAACCGTTTCTTTTTTGCCATATCTCATTATGCGGTATTATTGTTATTGTATAAGCGTTATATACTTTTTTTAATTGGATACAAGCATACAGCAGTTTAGTGTTTATATTCAGTTGATTGTCGATATTAATATTATTATAAGATACTGTTATTTTCGAATCGTTAACTTGTTTGACTCCATTTGACAAGGAAACCAAATATAATAATATAATGTTATATTAAAGCTAAACGCACGCGCGGTTGTCATTATACTTATGCGTAATAAATCTATTGCTTAATATCGATCATATAAGCGCTGAAATAACTAAAATGTAGAACGAATTTCTTGATAAAATAATACATTAAAAATGAATTAACATTTACAATCTGTTATAAGTCTATCCTATACACATTTGCATTAAAGTTTATGCATCGTGTCATAATATAATAATAATTAATAAACGCGTATATTTTAATAATAATAAAATAATAAACGAATAAACTAACCTTGATGCATTCGATTGTTGTGAATTATAATATGTACAAACGTATAATATTATTAAATATTCAAACACCAGCAGACGTCAGACCCACGTGGATGACGCATTATAATATAATGCATGCAGTGCACATAAACATTGTTGTTTCGGACAAATTAAAACTAACATTATATTATACTCGAACTTTCATAATATCATTATATATTTTATACGATATATATAATATAATCACAGTTAATTGTCTATGAATAAATTCGAATAGGTACACGCCGCATCATCGTCATGAATCATGATGTATATCAAAACTTTGGCGACGACGTGCGAGAAAAGAAATCACCATTGTATTCATAATTCAGCCTCATTATTTCGACATTTTATGGAGGACGACATATTGTACAAAAATATAATATATGCTTTATATTATAATACATAACAATATACATATTACACATATAAGAGTACATGTGCCAGCGACGTACACGAGCAGGGTCTCCCCGTTCATATTGTATATTATACACGCGTTAATTATAGTCGTGACAAAAATACAAACCAATTTCTATTGTTCTTGTAAAATTAGGATAATTTTATGATAGAAAAAAAAATAATAACGTCGGGGCTAGCACGATTACACACATGCATATATGTGTAATGCCCAAAAGGTAAGGGTTCCTCTTTTATACCTTATACGTATATAATATGCCGACAACATAAGGTGTATCGAGTCGTTTTATATAAGTAAAAATGTAAAAAAAACCTTATTGGAATGTATGTAATACAAAGCAATATATAGAGATACTATATGAATATGTATATAATATATAACATCTTATAATGTCGATAAATCAGTGATACACTGAAATATAAAATAGAAAGAGTAAAAAATAAAAATGGATGTGTATAATATATATATATATACATTAAATATTGTATATATATTATATATGTATGGATGAAGTATATTGATCCGATCCATTGGCTGAGGCCGATCGTGACTTGTGACGGTACGTGTTCTCTGCGCGGTCACGTCCGATAGTGTTATTTATATATTATGTAAAAAAAAAATCTATAAAATAATAGATAAATGCATTATGCCTACGCGACCATTCGTGTTTTTAAATAAACTATTTTATTACATTTATAATAATAATAAGGATGCATATCTAAGTAAGTACATACGATCGCGGGAACAAACAACATTTATTTTCACGTTACTTTCCTACAAAACATAATTGTTTATAATTTTTGTATTTCTGACACAAATATATTGAAAATTGAATAAAATTGTAAATATTCAGGTATATAATATTATTAGGTATAGATAAAACAATTTTTTAACTGGGTATACCTATTACGCAGACGCATAATGCACAGTTGGAAAATAGGAAATGTATTTGAACAAGAGTTAGGAAAGTGAAAAAAGCTGAACGATATTAATATATTACTTATTTGGTGATATTGAGTAGAATAAATTTCTATATTATCTTACAATACAATAATGTTTATCAAAGCTGAATTTTTTAGTTTTTTAGGAACAATAAACCAAGAAATAATTTTACGATTTTAAATTTTAAATTTAAATCCGTAAATCTATTCCCGCTGCATATGCCTATATGCCTATTAAACATAATATAGTATTGTTGCGGTCGACATTTCGCCAAGTCAATATACTCGCATAACACGGCATGGCTTTTGTTTGTGCTGGATGTGTTCGCGAGTATTTTACTGTATTTTATACTAAATAATATTATATATATATATATATATATATATATATATATATAATATGCATTTACGGCGTCAACACGAGAACCAGCCATTTGTTTGCGGTGATGTCGGACAGCTCCGATTATTCCATCAAGGAGATCACGCAATGCGGTTGGGACCTGATAATATAATACGCCACACTGTTGCTCGTCGAAAACACTTTTATTCTATATCCTATATATGTTATAGGGAAATCATGGTCGGTATCTGCTATAATATTTATAGGCTTATTATACCGTAAAGGTTAAGTTATGGCTTTCCAAATAGTATATATAGGTAATAACTAATACGTATATTAGAAGTACCTATATATTATACTCATATCCTATAAAATATACCTACATGAAATTCCAGATTTCGATTAGATATTCATGTTTTTTCAGTTATTTTTAACCAGTGAAATTAACGAAATTGCTACTTATTATTGCAACAGTTGTAATATAGCATTAACCTGCAACGAACATAATATTATAATATAATATGCATGATTTTCTAATAATAAAAATATAATGTACCTATTACCTATACCTATTACCTATGTATAAATATAGATATTATATTAGATATTATTATACCTATTACTAATACCTTATTATCTACTATAAAACTATACTAATCAAAATTTCTATAACCTACAGGTAACATTTTATTAATATTTTTTTCCATTTTTTAACACTATATATCTTAATCACAACATGCAATGATGCACTCCAACTTATATAGGTAGTTTGTTTTATACATTATTTTAATGTCATACATTTTAATGATTTAATGTTTAATTATTTTAATACCTATATAGGATAATAAACATTCTAAGAACGTTTATCGTTTTTCGTATGATATTGTTAATTTGTCATATTATTATATTTATTGAATATTATATTATATATTATGTAATATCATATCTTGTTTGAAATTTCGATTTGATTTTTTTATTAATAATAATTGTATTTGAAACATGTTAAATAAATACTTTTTATAAATAATTTATTACATTTTGCTATAATTATTATCCAAGTATATAAAACACAATTAAGTAAATTATAATCATTCAAAAATGATTGATATTGTATAAAATAATAAAACCTACCCAACAGCATTTACGAATACAAGAATATATTCAAACATTTTCTGAAACCTATATAAATTACAAATTTATCTATTTATAAAATTATGTTATTTACCTAGGTACTAAATAATCCTGATAATTTACAGGAGTATAAAGCAGAATAAATGTAAATAAATCTATACACTATAGTCATAGGCAAATATACTAAGTAGTCAGTTGGCCATCCAAGAAAAGTCGGATAATTGATTTTTACCCGGGTAAACTTTTATTGTTTAGTGTTTATAATTATATTTTTTAAATTATAATTTATTAATGTATAGTAAATTATACAGATTAAATTAAATTTCAATTTGTAGTTACATATGAACAAATAATAAATATGATTATCGCCTTAAAATTGCAGTAGGTATTTTTGGTTACATTAACTATTAAAATCATATAATTGTTTACTGTCAGCCAAATCACTGACTTTGAACATCCCTAAAAAAATTGTTTACACTCCGCCACTATTAATAATATAAATACTAATAATATATAAAAATGGTATATTATGATGCATATTATATATTATTATGGTTTATGGGTAAAATGTAAAAAAAAAAACACAAAAATGTTAATCATGATTAATTATTGATAGGTACTTATATATTATTATTATATGCACCTACTTATAATATTATCTTTAATGTATTAGTATTAAATATATAATTATTATAACGGCATAATCGCAAAACACATAATATGTTATCGATAAATTGCATTATAATCGCATCTATATTTAATGTTTTATGTGTGTGATATAATATAGACGTTCAGTATAAAAGCGTAATAATTATTATTATATTGTTTACTTATGCAAATATGAATAAAATATATAATATATTATATAATACATAATAAACATAACGTAAATTGAGAATGGCGTAGAAATAATGATACGTTGTAAATGTGCTAATGTGCTATTATAGTATTATTATAGCTAACACAAATCAAATATTTAACATACATGTGCTCTTTAAGTTATGACATTAATTTCTGACATAATTTTAGACGCGCCCATCATCAGACGCGTGGTGGTAGAAATAGAATCAATGCGGTATGGTATATTATACTATAGCTGATATCATGGTCGCAAAATACGGAGGTCCCGAATATTATTTGATTACGGGATTATAATCTGGTTGAACGCACATGCACACGAAGTGGGTGGTATTTTCTGATCGAAAAACGCCCTGATATTTGTCATGGTTGTAAAATATACGAAGACGCAAATTAGAAAATACGGCGTGTTAAATTTATTCAATTGACTGGATATGTGTAACCGTGCTATTATTGTACATATTATATAGAAAACGTTAATCCAATTTCAATTATTATTATGCTTTATTAAAAACATAATATACCTACGTTAGTACGTACCTTTATTATGTATGTATACGTAGATAAAACTCAATGCAAACATCGAACACTAGTACACTATACATATACATTTTTATATTTTTATTCAATTTATAAATGTATTTTCTTGAAATTTGTGTAACTGACTTTTAGTATTTTAAAAGTAATTTAATATCTGATTAGTAATTATCAAACGTATATATTGTGAGTTCATTTATTTTGAACAATTTATACAAATTTTAATACGTTTTTTTCTTTTTGAACAAAAAATAAATAATGATAAAGTTAAAAATTTAATTTAGAATATATATTATAATTATAAGTGATTAATGTATTACCTACCTAATTATTTAATGAAATTTAATTAGTTATAATTTATAAACTATAAATTTCAAAATTAGCATTATAAGTATCTCGGATATAGTGATATTATTATAATTATATTTGTGACTTGGTCTATAATTTATGTTAAACAATTTGTATGTACATATATCTATTATTTTATATTTTAGTCGCATGTACCATGTACGATGAACCTATCTAATCTAAAATATAAATAGACACATAAGGGATATTAAATTAATTCACTATATAATATTTATTAATCAAAATTGTATTATATTTATTTATATTATTTTATTATAGAAAAAATGTATATTTATTTGTGTTAAATAATTTATATACTCGATTATAAACCAAAGTTTAACATTATTAGTAAATAATAACAATTTTGTCTACCTACCATATTGATTATAAACACTATAATTATTCAAATTTGGATTTTAATACTATTATAATATCCAATTTAGTTTAAAGTATAAGACCTAAGTATAACAACGTTGAATTAAAATTATAATCAATATTTAGATTAATTTATATTATATATTGAATTTTAAAAGTAGAAAAAGATATATACGTACGAAGTATATATATATATATACCCATAAATTTATAATGTATATTATATTGATTATAATACGGAATGTTCAGAAAATCATATTATTACAAAAATGGTAAGAATTGCATTATAACAGCTAGATACTTATAAATTATAATTCAGTCTTTAACATGTTTGTAATATAAATTTAATACACTAAATATAGTATTATTAAATATTTTACAATATTATTTTTATATACTCGTATAGGTATAGTATACAATATACAAAATAAAATAAATTGTTGTATTTAAACTTTAAAGATAACTATCCTAAATTCCTATATACATAACATAAATATATATGTTATATACCTAGGTATAAATTTATGAAACTGCATAATTTATTAATACCTAAGTAATTAGTTATATGTTCAATTACATGTTGAGGATTAAAAACATAGGTATTCGTATTTGTATGTACTGTTATATAAGTAGATCAATTTTGTATAATTGTGATTTATTTTACATCATTTTTTTATAGCAGGCATGTATTAACGAATTATGGAAAATATGTTACGGGAGCTTAAAAAGCACAATATTATGTATTTATGTAACGTTGTTATTTAAAGTTTTCAAACTTTAGACTTGAAATCATTCACATAATATTATTATTTTAGGTAAATGTTACAAAACATTTTCTTATAGTTATGTTTAATGTATTAGTGCTTACAAAGTTATAACTCGTATCAAATTATCAAATTTTTCCTACCTCTATAATAAGTGTGTAATATTTAAGAATATGCCTTATTATTTTATTAATAATTATTATGCCGTATTTTTTGTATATCAGTCGTATGTATAATATATACATTATACCTACCCACATAATATTATATTATTGTGTTTTTGTGTATCACGCCTATAAATCTACAGACAGATTGAAGATACAAGCCAAAGTCTCCAACATAAAACAGACGCGTTGCACGTTGCGTTATTGTCGAGTTTGTATTATTATGTATTACCAGATGACTCGACACCTTTTGATAACATATTAATATACGTTCTGCAAGTTACGCGCGCTTGCTTGTTATAGATTATTATTATATTGAATGGAATGGGCTGTCTAATCATTACATATGGCTGCAGTTCATTCCAATCCATATATATTTGTACCTTGTACGCGACATACGTATTATACCGTTATTGTCGATCAATCAAATTAATCAATCAACTTATTTCAGTGATTCAAAGAGAGAGAGAAAACAACGACCCCAGATTCGTTTTTTAACAGTCTTTTACACGCCAGCGATATTTCATAATATTGTCACGCGACACGCGGTCCCTGATGCAAAAGCGCGATGCATAAATGTTTTGCAGATTGTTCAGTTGTTCACGCATCCCGTTGGTTACGTTATGTACGAAATATAAAATATTAAGTATTATATATTATGTGCTAATAATAATACAATAATGCTGTGTTTTAGGAATTATTCTAATCTTCCCTACGAAATTCTTATATTTTCTCGTTTAATAATTTGGATAATTGGTAATTAAGTCATTTTTTCCCCCATTAATCATAAGTTATGATTTATATGTCATAACTAATATAGTCGAATTTGAAACATTCTGAAAATTTGACCTGACTAAGATCTCGCGTATACTTATTATTAGGGGTGGGCCGATCCTAGAACCGATACTTGGTATCGGCCGATATTAGAGGTATCGGTTTTTTTTCAAACCCGATATTTGAACCGATACCGAAAAAAAAACCAATAGTACATATAATATCATTATCAATAACATCACAAAATATAGGTAGTAAAAATTAAAAATAGTGTATTATTGATAAGGCAGCAAATGACACAAGACCGCAGTCACGGTTAAACATTTTATTGTTAATAATATTATTTATTTTAGGCATTTTAAGTAATATTGTTATCACTTCTCTCTACAGTCGACACTCGTTTATAGGTAATATGTACTCGTTATAACTTAAATTTAAATTCTAGTCATTGGTTTTTTTTTGTTAAGTGTAGTACTGTTATAGTTAAATATAATTTTATTAATAAAATATTAATTTTTTAATATATCGGTTATCGGTTTAATATCGGTTGCATATATCGGAAGATCGGGTATCGGTAAAAAGTGGTATCGGCCCATCCTTACTTATTATATTACAAGCTGATATAAAAACAGCACACAAATATTTACCTATATATATTTAAACATCTCTGTTTTGTTATTTTGTTGAAATTCATATTCACATGTTTGTAGTGTTTGTACGCTATATTATAAGATAAAATATTATAACATAACATATAATAGCTTAGCTATGATTATTTGGGCTAATTATATTATGATTCTTAGGTAAAAAAGGTTGTTGGTACTGTAATAAATAATAATTTGCATGCCTACTATAAGTAGCTATACAATTTATTTAATTATGGTAACTATTTAATATAAAACGAAAAGAAAATTAGACAGCAATGTATAATATTATTTGTGATACACGGTGGTAGGTACCTATGTATGCGATAGGTTTTTGTTTTAAATTTTATTAAGAATCCAATCGAGAATAAAACCAAACAAATTTATAGAAAATCTATATAATAATATGTGTACTATTATAATTAAATTTCTGTAGTGAATATGATATTATATTATTAATCGATTTTTTTATATAAATCGTACCGGACTTACGCTCATGACGGTCGTCGCTCCGTCGTCGTTTTTATGATTCCGGAGTTCGGTCCTTTCCAGCAGACTGTCCGTGTGGTTCCGCCGGTCATTTTCTTCCATAACACAACACACGCGCACTCTGCAGCAACTCGTAACGCACCCACGCGCACATGTGTAAATTATTTATATATTATATTAATATATACTGATAAAAATATAATATTTGTGATAACGCTGTATGCATTTACATAATATTATTACGATATCGTGCACACACTACACACGCGCATATCAACAGTATATGTACGCTCATAATATAATATAAGCAAGATGGAATGACCGACAGACGACTTTTTTAAATACGATTTACTACCTATACCTCTTTATTTATTTATTTGATTTATCACGTTTCCGCGGCCAACCGTATTTTCCCGCATCCATAACCGCGGTCGAACACGACGGAACACGAGCAAACCGTGTTTGCACTAATGAAAATATTAGCTTTACTCTTTTTTTCGGTATTTTTTATTCCCTACTCGTGTTCGTGTGTATACCTACATAGCGTACACAGTCATATACATATTATTATTATTATTATTTTCATCATGGGTTATATATCCCACCACACCGCAACGACTTGTCAGGTTTTTCTGTGAGAGCGCGTGTTTAATATAATGCTCGACGGTGGCGGCGGTGGTTTCCGCCGGGCGACAATTATCTTCCCCTCGATAATTTCAGCGTTATTATTATTACTCGTATATACATATACCTACGTGGGTTTGTTCCGTGTATAGTATGTACGTTTTGTTTTTTCTTTCTCTCTCTATTATTCTGTTTTTTATTTTATGTATAATTTTTTTTTTATATTCGTGTGTGTGTGTGTGTGTGTGTGTGGACTGAGGAAGGTGTATGGAAATGGCCATAACATGGCGCCTCCCACTTAATGAGTCTGGCCGTCTCGGCCATCATGACATACGCACATAGAAGCGCGGGCGCGGTACGTCCCGAATGTTGGTATATACCACAGACATATGTGCGGTATATACAGATATATATTGTACCTCTAATATGTAAAATCGTATATTTTGTATATTAATATACCAAGTGACGTTATGCCTACCTAGTTCGTGCTATCTAGGTATCTAATAATATCTATGCGTACGGTGTACGTAAGGTTTAGGACAGAATATCGCCGTCAGATACCGCCACCTGTCGGTTCGCTATACTGTTTAACCCGTTCTAAATTTCTAATATACCCATGGCTGGATTAAAGGGGGTCTAGTCGGGGTGGAAGCCCCGGGGCCCTCTCAAATACAAATGTGATAGGGACCCATAAAATATTTAGGCCAATACACATTTTTCTGTAATTTTAAATTATAGTTTAGGTACCTAAATTTTAAATTTTTAAAATAACAATTTTTTTTATCGACAAAAACAACTAAATACTTATAAAAGTACTTTAGTTGAAAAGACGTATTTTACTATTACTTTCATTTATATAAACAATGATTATTAATATTATTTATACACAGTGATACTGCAATTTTTTTGTTTATAACTCACTTAATTAAAAAATCTAATGAAAAAATTGATTTGAGTATCACAAACTATATTTCAAAGTATAAAAATAATGTAGATTCTACTTTTTTAAAACGAACTTGCACAGTTTAGTATATATCTGCAAGCATTGTCAACCGTCTTTTAATCCAAAATTTTGATACTGACAATATCAAATTAATTGACTGGTTTGGAAATCAGTCACTGGAAGAAGTATTTCCTTATATATTATTTACATCTTTAAAAATATATTTAACAATTTCTGTGGCTAATTATTCTGCCATAGAAAATTTTTTTTCAAAATTAACTAGAATAAAAAATAAGTATAGAACTATTCAAACCTAAGAAAATATAGGCATACAAATTATTTTATATTCTGAGAATGATTTATTAAAATCAATAGACTTAAATTAAGTAATAAAAGAGTTTGCTTTAAGTAAAGCACGAAAAAAAAAGTTATTTAATAAAATAGTTTTTGTTTATACATATAATACGAATATTAACTCTTTTTTACCCTTATTGTAAAATTTTACTGTAATTTATATTTGTGAAATAGTTTTAAAAAGTGTACTTTTTTGCTACCGTAGCGAGCAACTTTATAAAGTATGTTTTGCCAAAAGAGCCCATATGAAATTTCAGAGGCCCAAAGATCCTTAATCCGACCTTGAATATACCATATAATAATTTAATGTTATATATACTTACCTATACTATCTTTAATGTGCCTATTATTTTATACCTAGTTATAATACATTGACATAGGTTTATTACAAAATATTAATAAAATATTAAATATTCAGTGACACAAAAACGGATGTGTTGATGCGTACTCCTCGTGTGTGTCAAACACACGGGCCCACAGCGCTAACTTTGGTAGAGCTATTTGAAGCTTATATCATTGGACTCCAATAAGTTTGCTTACATACGGTCCTAAAGTATTATGCTAAGGTTAATAGTAAAGCGTAAGTGCTAGTTGCGACACAGGTCGCATTAATAATATTATACAAAATATTTGGTTTAAAATTGTCTTTGTTTTCTTTTACCAACGTCATCATAGTTTTCTTTAATTTTTGTACTGACAGTCTGAGTAAAATTATCATACTTTTCATAGTTATTTCTTTCGTAAAAACAAAAATTGTTATTTTCTGGCTTGAGGAATTTGAAAATTGTTAAATGATTTTTTGATTCATTTTCTTTATGTTGTTTTAATTTCCGCTTTTCTGCACCAGAAGGATACTTTCTTGAAGACATTGTATTTTATTAAATTATTTTAAAATTATTAAATAATTAACTGATATTTTAAAATAAATTTATAACACGATGGGACTGATGTTGTGTTACTCAAATGAAAAAAGACCGAGTGTAAATACGTATAAGAATATGGTACAATATGTACAACAGAAAACGAAAATATAATAAACACGATCACATATATGATTTATATCTGTGAATGATATACTAATATGGATATAGCTATTAAACAACTGTTGAAAAATTGCAAGCCCATAATATTTTTTTAGGGGGGTCCTGAGCTATAAACCGATTAGCCCCTCCATCTAATCTAGCTCTGCCTAGAGCTAATAATATTGTGGATGTGAGTCATGTAAACTAATAAGATACTTATTTATGATAGTATGCTTTTAAACAATATTAACGAATATTAAAGCATTGATTATATATTTTTATTTACTAGTAATACTATAGTATATATAATCAATGATTAAAGTTATTAGTTAAATAGACTTTATAGTGTAATATAGTAATACGTATTAACATTAATTTTTAAATATATTAGTGTATTACTCAAAATAATAAATATTATAGTCTCATAAATAATACCTATTAAATTTGACCAATGACTTGGGTTTGAGTGTACTATCTATATTTATCTATACTAATCATTGCAGATAACAGATTTACAAGATTAAAGATTTAATACCATAACGTATAGGCAAATATTAATTAAAATATTTAAATACTATCACAAATTATTTATTTTCAATTTCGATTTTTTAAAAATTGGAGGTAAAATGTAATAGTATTTTATACAATAATCAAACAGTAGTATATTATTCGCTAGATGGCGCTAGAACATTCGTTACGCAAAATGAGAAGGTATCATAGACCTATAATTAACAATCTTAATAATTATAATAATTAATTATTAGGCCTATGTTTGATTAAAAGCATTTAAAGCGTCTTTTTTCGTCTTCTTTCTTAATTTGTGCGATGAACAAAATTATATATACTCTCCTTGGATATAGTTTGATGAAATAATATTCTTAACACAGAATTCTAATTTCTTATCAAACACGTGGTTATAAAATAAACATATTATATTGAATTAAAAAATTCGAATTTCAATATTTAAATATTATTTTGTCAAAACAATGATGAGACAAAGATGATATCTTGTTATTAGTTTTTCAAAAAATTCTTTCTAAAATTAATAATTGTTTTGTTTTAAACTAAAAGTATGAAACCGGCGAACCAAGACCAAGCAATCCACAGATCTGGCCCATCTAAACAAGATAATAAAAAACATAAAACTGGACGTCACAGAAGTAAAGGAACTCTAGAGATTTTGAAAAAAGGTAGGTGGTACCTTCAAATTAAAACAACAAACTACAAATTAATTATATTTATAATTAATTGTTTTGTTATTTAGGTCGCACTGCACAACATGCAGCCAAGTCGAAAGTTAATCAACAGTTAAGTCGTATAGAACGTAGAAATCAAGCCAAGATTTTACGTAAAACCAAAACGGAAAATGTATTGAACGAAAAACGTAGGTCTTTATGTGTTCCTCACTTAGTTGCTGTTATTCCTTTGAGCAATAACGTGTTTGTTAATGATAAAATGATGGAAATTATTAACACATTAAAAAATGCTGAGGTAAAATTAAAAACATCAGTAGCTTCTGAGGGATATTCTCATTTATGGTTAGTATAATAAGTTGTTTTTACACCTGTATTTAATATAATAATATTATATTATTCAATTATATAATGTTACTCTTTTTAATTTCTTAGGATTGAACAATTTAAACAAGCATTCACTTTTATAAGGCCAGATTGTAGCAGTGTTCTTGGACTTCTTGATACACTTAAAGTTGTAGATACCATTTTGTTTATTGTTTCAGCTGATGGTGGTTTTGATAATGATGTAGATTTACTAATGACTTGTATATTAGCACAGGGACTTCCTTCAACTGTTGTAGCGATTACAGACCTTGATAAAATTCCTCTTAAAGTTTGTAATTATTGATTTTTATTAAATTATATTTATACTTGTACATAATTATTTAATATTTTATAGAAACAAAATGAAGCAAAACAGACTATTCAAAAGGATATTGAAAATTGGTTACCCGATGAAAAAGTTAACAAAATTGATACATCCACAGACATTCTTAATGTTCTTAGACGTATTAGTTCACAAAAAAAAAGATCAATTACATTCCGTGACAAACGTGCTCATTTATTAGCTGAAGAATTGTCTTTTTCTCCTAGCTCTGATGTTTGTTTATTTTAAAATTAGTTTTAAGGTATTCTATTATAATAGACATTAATTATTTATAATTTTAGGAAAACATAGGTACTATGAAAGTAAGCGGTTTTTTAAGAGGTCAGCCTCTTTCTGTTAATTCTATAATACATATTCCTGGATGGGGTGACTTTCAAATGGAACAAATAGATTTAACAGCAAATGATTTTATTCAAAGTTTTATTGGAAAAGATATGCAAACTACTGTTTTAGAAATTGCTAATCCTAAATTACAAGCAAGTTCTATTGTTTTAAATTAAAATTCCTTGCTATAACCATTAAAATGTTTATAGGATACTTTGATAAGTGAAAATATACCCGATCCAATGAATGCTGAGCAAACTTGGCCTACGGATGAAGAGATGAAAGAAGTATCAGATAAGGCTAAACATAAACGAATGATAAAACGTGTACCTGAAGGTATGTCAGTATATCAATCAGCTTGGATTCCTGATGAAGAATCGGATCATGGTAAATTATAAATTATAAATTTTTATTTAAAATTATTTTTATATTACATATATTTATAGATGATTTAGACTCGGAATCTGATGAAGCTTCAGATGATTTTTATTCAATTGAAGATGAAAATTCTGATTGTGAAATGAAAAGTGTAATAGATGACGAAATAGAAACTATGTCTATGACATCTACTGCTACTGAAGCACCAATCGAAGCAGATAAATATGATTTACAGTTTGATTTGAATGAAGAAAAAAAAATATTATCAAAATTTAGAGGTTTGAATTTCTATTTAAAAATAAATATAAAATTGAGTAATTAAATATGATTTTAGAAGCCAAAATAGATCAAATGTTTCCTGATGAAGTGGATACACCTAATGATATGCCAGCTAGAATGCGTTTTCAGAAATATAGAGGATTACAATCATTCCGCACATCACCATGGGATGCTAAAGAAAATTTGCCTACCGAGTATGCTAAAATATTTCAGTTTGAAAATTTTGATAGAACAAGAAAAAGGATGTTTAAAAATTTGGAAAACATTACTGGTGCAATGGTAAATTTAATATATTTAAATATATATTTTAAATTTAATGTCATAAATTCATTTCAGCCTGATTGGTACATTACAGTTCATGTAAAAAATATACCAGCTAAAATGTTTCATTCAAGAGATGGACGTAACCCTATTGTTATATTTGGTCTTATGCCACACGAGCAAAAAATGTCTGTACTGAATGTTGTTTTAAAACGACCATCTACTGTAGATTTTGATGAACCAATTAGGTCTAAGACAAATTTGATATTCCAATGTGGTTTCCGGAGATTTACTGCTGAACCTATATTTAGTCAACACACAAATGGAAATAAATTTAAAGTAAATATTATTAAATGTTGTTTTAAAATATATTTAATATTGAATTCCATTCTATTATAGTACGAGCGATTTTTTCATCAAGATTCAATAGTTGTTGCTACAATGTTTGCACCTATAATCTATCCACCGTGTTCAGTTATAGCCATGAAATATTGTAAAGACGGTTCATTTGTAAGTATATAATAATACTAATAGTTATATCCAGTGGCACAGCAGTGAATAAACAGCTTAAAATGACAGTTCATTTTAGACTTTATATATAATACTTTCTAGGCATTTTATAAAATGCCTATTTTAATTTTTATTATTTAGGTATTAAAATAATAATGTCTAATCTATTTTAGGCAATATATATTTATCTAGCAAATTTGAAATACCTACAAACACTCATTGTGATAAATTAAAAGTAGATAGATCTGATTTTATGTTGATATCCATATTTTCCTCCAATCCCATTTCGAATAAAATATTTAAACTATACACCATAAAATGTATTTGACATCTGTTATTGTTTTTAACTGTAACTGTAGAATTATTACAACTAATTGCTATTTTTATTACACTATTTTTAAAATTTATTTTTTTCAATTAGTATATAATTATGTAGACTAATATTATACAAACAAACACTAGTAGTTAACCTATTAGTTACCTATCAACTGTACAGAATATTCAATATATTTTTCTAGCAAATAATTGGAAATGGAAATGTTTTATCTGTAAATCCAGATAGAGTAATTGTAAAGAGGACAGTTCTGAGTGGTCATCCATTTAAAGTTCACAAACGTTCAGCTGTAGTTAGATTTATGTTTTTCAACAGAGAAGATATTGAGTGGTTTAGACCTGTTGAATTACGAACCAAGTATGGAAGGAGAGGACATATTAAAGAACCTTTGGGTAAATTTAAATATTTTATTTACTTCAAATAATATAATAACATTAGATAAACACAATATTATACAAATTTTTATTTCAGGTACCCATGGACACATGAAATGTGGATTTGATGGTCAAGTGAAATCTCAAGATACAGTATGTTTAAATTTATACAAACGAGTTTTTCCTAAATGGACTTATAGTCAATTTAATAATATAACAAAATAAAAATATATGTTTAATATCTAAAAATGTGTTTAATTTATCTGTTGTTTTCCAATAGTTTGTATACATCTTTATATATAATTTCTAAAAAATGTAACCTTGGTGCACTTTTCTGAAACAATGTTACTAACCCATTTTGGGATGTTTTAATTGCTAGATAATACAATACTTTTTGAGTATGAATTACATCAACAATAAGTACATCAGAAATACTTTGCCAAGGTAAGGTGAATACTTTTTGATGTCCAGTAATGTATGTTGTAGTCAACTGTAATCCAATTGGAGCTATTAAGAGTAATGATTCATTATGAACTTTAAAACTAAACCGTAATATCAACAAGACGAATATGAATAAAGCAAAACTAGTTTCCAAATATATTAGGTTAGCATTATTAAAACACGAATATACCACAAATAATAGTGATAATACAATAATTAAGCATTCAGTATTTGAAAATTGTTCAAGTATTTCTACACAATATTCTATACATGAATGTTTTAATGAATCTTGTGTAGAAGACTTTAACACAAGCCGATCGTCCGTTTTTATAATATTCATTATTCTTTTGCCATAAACCTGAAAATTCTTATTAATATATTGAATTATTGCAGAGTCATTAGTAAACTTTGTTAACTGTAATTTCAATAGTATATAATTTAAAAATTGTATCCATCATCAACTCTGTATCACGATTTGTTTTAAATCATTAAAAAATAAATTATTATGAATAGTAAATACTGGTTATAAATTAAAAATGAATAATTTTAATTATAAAATATTTTATTTTATTATTTTATAGTTATCATTTTAACCTTATCTATACATTTTATTATATTATCTATAGAAGCTTATGTAAATAAGTAAAGGAGTATGGAAAATATATTATCTTTATGTTCCTACATTTAACCATAGACATAATATAGTCTATGAATTCAACAACCAAAACCTATATTTTTGTAGACGTTTTGTATAGTGAATTTTTTATTGGTCGATACCAATAAGGCAATAACCGCAGATTATATGAAAATTTATTTCATAAATTATTATATTAATTATTTCCATATAGTCTATGTAATAATCATCATCAATAAAAAAAAATTGAACTAACCCATAAAATATAATACTAGTGTAATAATTAACTACTACCTATAATCTTATTTAATAAAAATGTTTTTTAATTCTGTTTTTCTGTTTATATAATTTTATACGGTAATGCCGAATTTCCCTTATTCTGTGGTAATCATTTATTACCTTTTCTATGGTGGTAACACTACTATTGTATTTATCTGATGAATTTAGGAATAAACGGTATATTTCCGTTGGTCAGACTGTGCATTGTGGTAACTATCGAGTCGATTGTGCGATCTGGCATCACCCCTCTAACCCTCACCATTAGACCCATTCACTCGACGGTCTTTTCGGCTTTTCTCTGTCACTTTGTACTGTATTATATTATAATTTTTAAGAATTTTCAATTATAAATTTAAGACATTTAAATATTGTAGGTACACTTGCCGCATTTAAGAATCTTCATTCAATATGGGTATGTACGGAAGTTTGCATTAATTTATTGAACTAATTTTTTTAAAAATTATACTCCGGCCATGTGGTTATTGTATCATCGGCATTAATACAACATTTAATAAAATGTCAACTGTAAAATTGAAATAAATTAATATTATTTCAATGGATAAAATCATTATTTTTCAAATAGAATCATCTAAAAGTATTTATAACGACTTACAACCGGAATATAATTTATATTTATTGCTCAAGAACGTATTTCTGTACCAGTTGCAGAATTATAAAAAGTCGATTGTAGTAATGTTTTTTCATTAAAATTGTAGGTAAACCTCGTGGTATTCGTACTGCACGTAAACATGTAAACCATCGTCGTGTACAAAAGTGGGCCGACAAAGATTACAAAAAGGCACATTTGGGAACAAGATGGAAGGCCAATCCTTTTGGAGGAGCTTCTCACGCTAAGGGAATTGTTTTGGAAAAAGTGTAAGTATCTTTTCTTCTGACAAATGATTATAAATAAGCAGGGCTGACCTGAAGATTTTGGGGCCCAGGGCCTATATAAAAATCATAGATAAGAGGTATATATATTTCATATGACAGAGTAAAGTAACAAATTTAAACATATAAATATTAGCTGACAAATATAACATAAAATAGAATGAAATAAAATAATAACATTACTAGTATTATATTAACAGTAATATTAAGAACTTGGTAAGACAAAAGATAACTATTATAGTTGGGAGATATTTAAAACTATAGATTATAATTTAATGTCCTTTTTCCAATCGACTACATCTCTATTAGCTGTATGGATATCATTTATAGTGCCTCTGAAAGCGTAAATTGGGCATTCAGTTGCTATATGGGGTATTGTTTATGTATCGTATCCACAGTCACAGGAAGAAGTAGTGTGTAGTTTCCATTTGTATAACATGTAATTGCACCTTCCATGGTTGGTCCGCAAGCGATTCAGACCTACGAAGGTATATTTAGGATATTTTATATCATTACAAATAAGGGAATACCAATAATAGAGTTAAATCCTAAATTTTTTTCAATTTATTTAATAATTTAAAACGTACCCATATTATATTGATAAATGAATAACAATTTTTGGACTAATTACAAAACTGGTATTTAACATCTCCATAATTTTGTGCAATATTCATAAGCTGAGCACATATAATAAATTGTATGATTTAAATGTACTAAGTATACCTATGGTAATTTATTAATGCAAATTATTTATTTTTCATGAAGCCTAAAGCCTTTTCATTTATAGGAAAACCTCTCTCCCTGTGCTCTAGAAATGGCCTTGTGTATTTACATAAATACACAATAATGCACTTGTAATCTATATATAAATTTTGTGTTTGGTTTATTAACAGTGGTGTTGAAGCCAAACAACCCAATTCTGCTATCCGTAAGTGTGTTCGTGTACAACTTATTAAGAATGGTAAGAAAATCACAGCCTTTGTACCCAGAGATGGTTGTTTAAATTACATTGAAGAAAACGATGAAGTATTAGTAGCTGGATTTGGTAGGAAAGGTCACGCTGTTGGAGATATTCCTGGTAAGAATTATCAATTATTTATTTTATTTTTAGTTGTTTACTAATAACTAATTTGTTTACAGGGGTTCGTTTCAAGGTGGTCAAGGTAGCAAATGTTTCTTTACTTGCTTTGTACAAGGAAAAGAAAGAAAGACCTAGGTCTTAAAAACATAATTATGTCAACTCTTTATTTTTTTGTACAAATAAAAATAATTTTATGAGTGGATATTTATTTATTTATATATTTATATGCCTGACAGCAAATTCACAAAGAAGTATATATTATATATAGATGTTGGTAAATATTAATGATTAAAATTAAAAACAATTAATAAAAGTATACATAAAATATTAAAACAACACTGATGAATTTAAGATTTACTTCACTATTTATTGTATAATATAAAATACTATGTATTATTTAACTCCACTAAAAATCAAAGAGACTAGGATCTAAATTAATTATACCCATGGTTCTTTATATAAGGTCATTATATATAGTTAGTTCTACAAGTGCTGATTTGAAAAACCTGTTTATTGTATGACCCAATCCTGGGTACGGAATTTATTTTCATATATATTTATAGTAATTATTTTTAAGTAAAGATTACCTATTGAATACAATTTGATAATACATTCAGTGCTATTGTCTTGTACAATAGCAATCTATTTTAAATTCTTAATGAAGTTTTTTTTTCTATGTCCAAAGACCTTTTTTTGGGTAGAAATAATGGTCCGATTACAATAAAAAAGGGAATGCTTTCGGTTGCAAATGCATCTGCCTGGTACTTAATTTAGCCATTTTTTCAAATTTCCTTGGGATATGAAAAACAAAATTGCAGTTGTCATGAATTTGATTTTAAATATTTAAGTATAACTAATAAAGTTTTTAACGTAGTTGGACTTAAATTTTTTGAGTATTCCATAGGTAATTTACATGTGTAGTAAAATTTTGTAACAGTTTATCAGTATTATATTGAGTTTTGCTCACAATTGTATTTTCGAATTTGATATCATTACATTATTATAATAAACCATTAATTTTCCTGTAAGGAACGTCGAAAACCGACCTTCCCGTGTTTTTTATAATTTTTAATTACCAAAACTGATTCCAAGTAAAATTAGATCTAAAAAAAATATTTTTTTTTATACTTAGGTATTATTTAATTTCACTTCATAAATTAATAATTTAAAATTAACTAACTAAAAAATAGGTTATTAGCTGCCCAATTGTAGGAGCCATATTATACATATTTATTGTCTTCTATAATTTTATAGAATATAAATTACCTATTTTAAACATTTATATATTATAATTTTACATCTATTTGTTTATTAATTTATAGTTAATGTATATGTCAAGCTTTAAATAGCTTTTAATCAAAAAAATTTATATTATCTCTCATCTTTTCTGCATACGTATTAAGTACATAGGCTAATGATATAAAAATGGTATAAGTAATATAAATATGTTTAAATTTAAATTAAAAATAGTGAGTAAATACGATTTATTTATATTAATATTATGTACCTATTGTAAAAAAAAAAAGTAAAACTATATTATAATTTAAGAATTTTATAGTAATTAGTTTAAAACTTAATATATTATATAATTACAAATTATAACAAGGAACATCTTAAGGGGGCAATTAGTCCTGGGGTCAAAATATTTTAAATTGAGGCCAAATTTACATAATCTGACCCTGGGCACTGGTTCTAACTTACTCAATGATAAATAACTATTTATTTTAATTTAAACAAATGCATATTGCATATTCTATTACTTATAAACATTCTTCTTCCTATGGGTTTCGGCCCTGAAGACCATGCCGCTAAATACAAATCTTGCCATATGCAGCTTCTCTTAATCTGATTCCTGGTGCTGTTGATTTTATATCCTTTTTCACACAGTTCATTACTTATAAACATAATATGTTTATATATTATATAATATAATATATCATACTGTTTTTCCGTATTATACTGATAAATATTTTATTAATAAACAAACTGTATTTATTTTATGTTATTGATCTAACCTAACCTATTTAATAAAATCTCATAGTCTCTATAACCGAATATTTGTATTTTCATTTTTGTGATACTTTTTATACATTCAGTGTTAGTTTAACATTTATGTAACTATTATTGCCCACACAATACGCTTTTTTTTAAATTCTGAGCAAAGCTCTAGGAATGTATTAGTTAAAAAAATATTTTTTTTTATCTATGCTAGGAAACATTTTTTCATAACTTTTTCATTGACATTACTTTTCGAGTAAATAGAAAATATCTGTTATTAATTAAATAAATTTGGGGGTACACCGTAGGCATACTCCAAAAATGTAATCGGTACTTTATGCCATCACTACGTATATTAAAATAAAATTACAATTGAAAACAAAAATATTTTGAACATTTATAAATAATATATAAGAAAACAAAGTACAAAGAGTACAAACATTTAAGGTGTTCAGATTTTTTTAACAAAAATTAAAATTAAAAAAAATAACTAAAATGTGGTTTTATGACATTACTGCAGAGTAACATAAATTAATTTACATAATTGAAAATATTACAAAATACAGATAATAAAAATTTAAAAAAAAAAATACAACCACAATTATCTTGTTACCTATTGTCATAAAACGTGAAGATAAAAAATGTTGGACATAAAGGGCAAAAATGGTCACCTCGAGTACTCGACACATATTCAAATTAGTGGAAAAAGTTTTATTTTATAATCTGAAATAGTGATATGTATCTAGAACTCTAGGGAATAAAGTGAGACTGACACATGTAAATAAATTAAAACCCTAGTCTTGATCAGTTGCACTCGCGGGAACTAGTTCTTGAATAATAAGGTACCGCATACTACCATATGCAGTGGCGTGTTCAGAATTTTTCTTTGATGGGAGGGGTGGTTGAACTAATACTTTTTAATAGGTCCACAAAAGTTAGAGTAATAAAAATATAAGTATTTTAGTTAAAAAACATCGATATTTTTGCATAAAGCAATAATAATACATAAACATATTTTTTTTGTTTTTATAACATTATTTTATATCATAACTTATTATTATATGACTACATTTTTAAAGAATAAAATCTAATTTTCTATGCTTTATGGCTAGTTCATTAAGGACTTCTTCAAATATTATTGGAATATTTTTATGAATGGATAGCATTGTCAATCCATCAAGTCGAATCTAATAAAATTATGCTTTAATATTATTATTAAAAGGTATCTGAAATTTTGAAATGTGTATTTCTGTCATTGTGCTACGCAAATAATTTTTCAGTCTTTTTAGATATTAAAATATTTGTTCTGGCGTTGATGTAGATACAAGACACTGATTATGTACATAATATTTGTAATAAATGATATACGTATATTTGGAATTTTTACTATTTCTGCTACAACTATATTACGTTTGTCACTATTAAGATAAAATTTTACAGGTTTATCAAAGTCATCCGAATATGAACCAGAAAATAAACTCTGGAATCCAAAAAATAATACTTCAAATTTATTTTTTCTACAGATCATTTTCCGGATCACTATAATCTATAGGTCATATAAAAAGTACATACATTGACATCATTTTTATTTCATGGGGGGTTCAAACACCATGAACTCTCCCCTCCATCTTGAGCACGCCCATGACCATGTATAAAGCATGGTAAATATATATTTAGTCATGATGTAAAGTATATCATAATAATCATAATATTATATACATACAAAATAAAAATAAATATATATATATGCTGTTGTATTATTATAGTAATTAATGAATAATTTTGTATTTAATATTTATTGTGAATTTATAATTGAAATGTATAATGGCACAATGCATATTGCATACTCTTATTACGATAAAAAAATAATAGTCATAAAAAACGATCGTTCAATTAATATCAAAAATGATTAGGTATAATATTAAAGTTGAAATTTATCGAATATCTCTATTGGAAATAACATTTATTTGTCATCGAATTATTTTGTCAGTTCATAAATATGCAATTTATTTAATAATTTTTCATAACTTAATTAAATAATTATTTTAAGATAATCAGATTTTACAATTGTTCTGGTTACTTTATCTTACTACGTGCTGTACGTATAAATTTAAAAAAAGTTGAACATAGATGACATATGTTACAATTTTCAAAGTATACTTTTATAGTTGTATATCACTGGATTACAATAAATACAATGTTATTCGTCTCGCTGCCTCAGCAGTCTAACTACCAATACACAAAATATTTTTAAATAATGTGAATAATTATTAAGTACTCTGTGTATTATTGCTCTTTCTGGATCTCGATTTGACATGAAATTCTCTTAATTAATATCACTTTCATTGTCACCATTATGCTTATTACTATGTTCATCATTAGGCGCATTGTCGTCGTTGTCGTTGTAAATTTGTCATCATGTTCATCAGATCATCATCGCTATTATTATCTTCACCATCATCATCATCATTCCTTTTATCTTCTCCACTTTCATCATCGTCATTATTTTCATCATAATTATGGTAGGTACTATCATCTGTAAAATCTGATTACGAAGTGTAAGTGCAATCATTAGACCTCATACGATTCTAATTCATCTTCTACTAGGAATATTATATTTAATAAGCAAACATATTATGAGTAGATGAATGAACGATCCAATTAAATTTTTTTTATATAAAACCATTCTGCCGATGGTGCTGATCGTTTTATGCCATATTTTAAAACTTTCCGTGTAACGACACTTAACTATACTACTACTTAACCTTTTTTTTTTATTTTTATATAGTCTGTAAAATGCGGTGCTTTATACTTTTTATGTTTTCGTAAAAAACTTTATAGTTTAGTTAAATAATTAGTTAGATATAACAGCTTACACGTGTTAGCCCTAAGAAGTCTTATTCTATATTTATGTATCTTGTTTATTAACAAATTTTGATTACAAAGAGACCGTTGTGAATATTAAACGTAGGTATTCATTGTAACTATAACTTAACCTATGGTACATTTGTGCTAACACTTGTCAACGATTTAAACAATAACGACATTTTTTTAAACCAGAACAGTAATGATTATTATTATTTTTATTGACTGTTTATTTATTCCCGCAGATTATAATAAAGTAATATTAATTGTCCGTCTATATTTTCTCTTCTCTTCATATTTTGTTATAGAGAACTTTTGATCTTTATTTACGGCTACTTTACGAGCATATGTTCAACATAGATATAATATATAGGTACTAATGTTTTTTGCAAATACTTTACAGTTGATATTTATATTTTAGATACATATATTTATTTAGATAAAATTTATATTTATATGTCCCCACTACTTAATGTCTTAAACTCAAATTTGGTCGCGCATTTAGAAGCGGGTTAAAAGTCCACCAAAAAAAAAAAAAATTGAAAAATATTTAAACGTCAATTATAGAAGTTGTGTTACTTTGATTCTGTTTTATTTTATTATTTAGACTTTTACTAATGATGTTAATAAAATTTATTTATTTTTTTATAATTTTATATTTAATGACTGTACATTGTAGTATGTATGCAAATTACTTTTTAATAACATTTTTTGATTTCCGTCAGAAAACGTATAAAGTAATAAAATAATATTTTTTTACCCCTTTTTGGTTTGTAAATTGAATATCTGTTTTTAATTTTTCTCTTAATATAATATATTAATATAAAATACTATATATATATATTAGTGTATTCCATCATTATATTATATCTTGTATATATATATTCCACTACTCGATCTTAAAACATATCTTTCTTCTGTCATTAGAATTTTCCCCTTATTGCATCATTTTTTATCAAAATTAAAAATGATCTGTTGCCTCATTAACTGATAACAATATAAAATAATTTGTATTTTTGTAAATATTTTCATTTTTACTATCTTTTGGCATGTCTACATGTAAATTTTAAAAATATATTTGTATAAATTTTAAATATTGTTTAAAATTTGAAACAAGTTCTCTTTTGTGTAACTACAATGCCAAGCAGTGTGAATTCTTTCCGATCAACTTCGTCTTTGTCATATTTACCATCTCCAGTAACACAAAGGTATGCAATTTAAATTGAATTAGTTAGGTGCATGTATTGTTATAAATATCATTAACATTATAAACAGTTAATCTGTGAAATTTGTCGTAGGACATGTATGACTGCTGCTGTGAAACGTTACCGCTACATGCGAAAATTATTCAATTTTAAACAAATGGACTTTGAATTTGCATTGTGGCAAATGACGTTTTTATTTATCAACCCACAAAAAGTGTATAGAAATTTTCAACACAGAAAAGGTATGTGATGATATTATGAAATTAAAGAATAGTAATTGTGTATCATTCATTTAAATATATTTTTTTTTTTAGAAACTAAATTACAATTTGCTCGTGATGATCCTGCATTTCTGGTGCTATTAAGTGGACTACTCTGTGGTAAATATATCAAATTTCATTTCTAATAAAGTATTTGATTAAATATCATTTTTTCAGTTTCATCAATAGCATTTACATATGTTCTCAGGCTTGGATTTGTCGCATTCTTAAAATTTTTATTATATATAGTAACAGTTGATTGTTTATTATCGGGTATCATAATAAGTACAGTGTTATGGTATGTATTGTATATACTTAGTTTTTTTTTTTTAATAAAATTCTTTCCCTAACTCAATATAAATTAATTTTACAATATTACAACACAAGTTTTTATTTTCACTATATTAAATAATGAAAGAACATTTATCTCACTGAAGATATAATAAATTTACAACAATACAGAACTTAAGTTATGTCATTTAGCCATTTGGTTGAATTTATAGTATAATTTTCTATACTTGAATTTAAAGAGTAAAATATCTTAAAGATAATGATTAAACACTTTTTGTAAAAAACTAAAATATCTAACTAATAAGTTACTAATTAGTAGAGTACGGATTTTAAAGCAATAAAAAACTATAGAAAAGTACAATAAAAGCAATAAAGCTGTATAAATCTTCCAAAAAAAGCATTAAAAATGATGTTTTAAAAAAAAAAGTTATTATAATAAATTTATTTACAAGCTCGTGAATCACATTATCTAAATTACATCGATAAATATATCCATAAATCAAACATAACGAGATAAAATCGATTGTGACAGCCATGACCTTAGAACACAATATATAATATAAAAATAAATACTAACATCTCAAATACATTTATTTAAAGCACATTTTGAAAAAATGTAACTTTAAAGCAAAAAAAGTACCCAAGATACCCAAAAAAAGCAAAATAAAATGTTGTGCATTTTATTGTAAGTAGTATAAATCAAATTTGTAGCTAACATAACTTAATTTTAGAGTAATAGAAAAAAAAAAGCAAATGCCTTTAAAATCCGTGCTCTACTAATTAGTAATTTGTTTGTTAGTTGAATATTTTATTAAAATTATATCTTTTAAATATACCAAATAATATACATTTTTTTATATGTCTAATCTAAATATAATAATTTAGATCAATGTAACTGTGATAGTACTATAAGTATCTCAATTAATAAAATAAAATATTTAATTGACTTGTAGTTAACATTTCCCTACTTACTATTAAACAAAATTAAATTATAAATGTTTTTATGTTTAAATAATTTACAGGTTTGTTGCTAATAAGTATTTAATAAAATCAAACTACAAAGGGCAAGATGTTGAATGGGCGTATGCATTTGATATCCATTTAAATGCTTTTGTGCCAATGTTAGTTATATCTCATATATTTCAATTATTTTTCTTTCATAGTACGTATTATTATATAATATTTTATAAAAATTGTATTATATTATATCAGGGCGATCAGAATTTGTTAAAAAAATAATGAAAACATAATGTTTATATGTCATCATTTTTATATCAAAAAAATTTATCAATTAGTGTATATGTATTAAGTATTAGCAGATAAAGGTATTTTATGTTTAAAATTAAATTTGATTCTACTATATTTCCTGTTGGATAGACGGAGACAACAAATATGGGTATATTGGTACATGGTAATCCAATTATTATCCAATTTAGCAATATGAATACAGAATATCGACATAATATTTTGTGAGCAATTATAATTGGTGAATATAATATACACAAAGGTTATACAGTATCTATTTCATTATTTTTATATTAATAAACAAACTATTTTTGATATAGTTATCATTTAATTAATATAATTCATCTAAATTTTATTATTTCAATAAATGTTTTTGAGACAGGTCTAAAAATCACTCATGAAAATCCCAATTTCCAGTTAGGCCTATCTAATGCTAATTATGTATTTTTAGATTTTATTTTTATAATAGTTATATTTTTTTATTCTTATGTTATACATATTAATTCAGTATTAGCTATTTGCTATTTTTTTTTTTTTTTTTTTGAAGTTTTGACCCCTTAACATGTGATTGGTGTCAGCTAGGCAGTATAGTATGTATGATGGAGAATATAAAAATATTAATATATTATTCTTTTAGTTATAATATTCTGATCATTCTATATATTTAATATTACTAACATCATTTTAATTTTAATTTTTTTTTTTTTATAGTATTTTTAAGGCATGATTGGTTTTTACCCTTATTTATTGGCAACACACTATGGCTCATAGCTATTGGATACTACCTTTATATTACATTTTTAGGATACAGTTGTAAGTATTTAATATTTAGTTTAAAGATATGTCTTTTTTAAAACTTCTTGCAAAATATTTGGAAATCTATACACCAATGTTTTTAATTTTATACTGTTCACTACAAAATAGCAAATTTTGTTTTCATTCTAATCATGGACTATGATATACATGACTTAAAACCCTAATTAACTTTCTCTATATTACAAACTGATTAGAGTGATTTTTACTATAGTCTGTAATTCTAATTAATATAAAATTATATATTTGAGTTTTTTTATTTATTAAATTGTTTTTATTTATAACAACATTATAGCACAACAATTATCTAATATTGTGTTAGAAACACTAATCAACGTAATAATGTATTGTAAATATAAATTTGTCTAATATTATTTTTATATAATGTTATTTTAGAGGAAATTATATACAATTATATTATATTCACTCATAGTCATTAAATACACATTATATACAGTTACACATACATTCACTGAACGAAAATATAGTTTAGATTTAGATAATTTTAAGAGTATCTTTAAATTGAAATGTCTCATAATTTCTTGTACTAAAACCTACAACTTTGGTTAATTTTTCTATAAATATCTGGCTATTTGTCCTCTATAACATATTAATCTACAAACACTTTAGAATGATTAAGTCATTAATTGTGATAAGTCTGTGATTACAATGAAATAATAACAGAAATTATTTAATCAAACTACGATAATTTAATATTTATTTTTGGTACACTTTAAATTTCTTAAAAACATTATTTATATATTATATTATTACAAATAATAATAATTTCTATAAATATAAAATTAAAAAATTTAAATTAAAAATAGTCAAATCATATGGAAAATTCGTATAAACTTTAGTACTCGTTGCTAAAATTTGAATCACAAGATTATGATATATTACCAATAAAAATTACTAATAATTATTTTAAAAAAATTTTTCAGGTTTACCCATTTTGCATAAAACTGAAGTATTATTGACACCGTTTATTTTACTGTTTTTGTTGTATATTTTGTCATTTGCTATAAATTGGAACATAAGTGATAATGTCATGTCTATATATAAATACAGAATTCTATAAAAGAGAGACACCTATTATTATTTTTAATTAAAATTTTTTTTTTACCACTAATATTTTTATAGTATATTTTATTTATATGTATATTGTATATAAAATACATTTTATGTCAAACTATTTATAACATTTATTGTATAAATACATACTATTTATTTTTATTTTTTTTATGTACAAAATATCTAATCAGTATCCAATTTACATAATTAACATAATTGTTAGATTTACATGTTCTTTGCATTATTAATTATTTTTATTAGATTTTTTTGAACTTTTAATGGCTTTGGATTTTTCTTTTTGTTTTTCAACAGTTGGTGTGTTTCCAGTAAAAAATGAAGTTATCATTTCTGACATTTCAGGCATTTCGTGTTTTAAGTTAGTTAATTGTTCCATTTCCTATAAAATAAAAACATTTACTATAATTAATATTCGTTTAAAAAATAATACTAAAAAGTCAAACCTTTTTGGTTTCTGGATCATTCATTAACTTTGGTAATACTAATATGGCAATAAGAGGTAACACCATTGTCAAAACCTTAAAAATAAATTTTAATAAATTAAACTACATTACTTAATAATAAATATTAATCATTATTGCATTAAAACTAAATGTAAATATTTACCATTGAATTAAATAGGAAATCTGTAATTTTCCATTGTTCCCTGTTATAAAAATATTTGGCTGGCATGTAGTGTACGAATTCTAATGGATAAGGTATTTGGTGTACATGAGAAGATTGGATGTAATTAACTTTGCGTGCACGATATTTGCCTTTTGAGTTAATTTCAACTCTAATTGGCTCGTACACATAGTTTGGGTTAACTACTTCAATAATATATGACCCTGATGGCACTTTAGAAATGATAAAAGAACCATTTTTCCTGTCAAGACAAACTATATTAGTTTTATTGCAATCATATTATATTAAAATTGTATACTTATTTCATTAAAATGAATAATATTAAATATCATAACATAACAATCTATTATTTTATTAATAATTTAAAATAATTAATTCCTAGGTTATATTTATTTTTAATGCAGGTTTCTTTGATAATAAAATCTAATGTCATCACACCCACAAATGCATATTACAATATTACCTATGGTTCTAAGCAAAATTAATGTAAATTATAATATCGACAAAAGAAACATAAGTATACAAATTTAAATATGAAATAAGTCTTTTGATGTAATGTATTATGCTTGAATTGTATTTACTTAAGAAATCCGATCGCTTCACCTCCCTTTAGTTGTATAACTGTTTCAGCCAACCAAGAAGTTGTCAAGTTGGGCAGCATAACTATGCCCTCGATGTCATAAAGTTCTCGGCTGTATTCTAATTGACCATTGACATTACATAAACTAGCCAATATGATGGATAAGAAACAAACATAAACTTTAAACGAATTACAAATCATATTTACTAAATAATAACTAGATCAATATGTATGCCACTACGAATTATTAGTTATTACGAACTTGTGAAAAAATTATTGATCTACTTAATATATAACTTGTTATATCATTGTTATCTATTCCAGGACTGAAGAGTGATATCACATATTAAATAATTCAAAGTTCTAATCTACAAAAATAAATAAAAATGTAATGTCTTTGAATTATATTTATGTATTGATCTCGATTTATGATAACAAATAATAATAATTAATTTTATCATAGAATATAAGAGTATCATAATTCACAATACTGTTTTATTGTTCTAAATTTTTAATTTTCTGTAGCAATATTGTATTATTATAGTGATTAGGTCACAGAATATAATAAATAAGGTTACACTAGAGGCCAAGATGTAAAAACACAGAATTTAAAAGTGCGATTATAAAACAAATTAATGCACGCTACCGCTATCTAATTTTAACATATAATCATATTTTCATTATTTTTTTTTAGTAAATATTTTTAGTTATATCATTGATTATACAATGTATTGTTATGTGTTGTATGATTAATTGTATAAGTAATCAATAATTATAAAATAGTCTATTCTATAATTAATGGTTATATCTTATATACCCAGACAAACATCAAAAATTCAAAGTGTGACCTTTCATTATCTATTTTATAATTTGAACCTTTTGTACATAAAAAATAAATGACAGATAATTATTATAATAATTAGGTTTATAGTCATATAATTTATATGTATATGATATACCCATGGACACAGGGTAATATGACAGTAATTATGTAAAAAGCCGCCAACCGGAACAAATAATTTTAACCAAATTTAAAAAATAATGTTCACGATTTTTAAATCATTTTAATGTATTTTTAAAATTCAAATTAATTTTTTTATGAATTAAATTTATGTATAAACCATTTATTTACATTTTAATTGGAAAATAGGACTTATAAATTTAGAAAACAATTTCTGACACGGCATCATTTGTATAGGTTTCTAAGTAAGTTGTTGTTTTTTAATAATTTATATTTTATATTTTGATTGAAATAAATTTAAAATGTCATATATTTTTTTTTCTCTTATACTACCGGTAATATAATATTTCTAATATGTATCTGTAAGGTATTCAATATCAAAATTGTATTAAATAGTATATAACAAATATTAAAGATTAAAAAAAATTAAAGTGTATTTATATAAAACATATAAATATACAATACAATGACACAGAAATAATTCTAACTAAAAAGAATGGTATTTAGTGTACAGATTACTCGGCTTAAAATGAAATATGCATCAAATGTTTTGTGGTATAATAGTTATCGACAACTCTATTATAGGTACTAATAGGAATACTTATAGGAAGTTGAACTAAAATTAAAATTATTAATAATATATATAAAAAATTAATTTACTGAATCTAAGACATTATTCAATTGTAGTATGGATATATCCAAAAGTTTACGTCTTTAACGAAATAATACATATACAATGTTGATAAATATTCTTTTGCAATTTTTTCGTGTTTGATTTGAAAACAACAAAATTATAAAATTTAAATATTTAATAAATAATAATATTGTGATAGCAGGTTATATTACTTAAAAGTCAATGTGCCACTTTCTTAATTGTTATATTAAATAAGGGAATTTATTAATTATAGTTGGCAATACTAAGAATATTATCGTCAAAAGTCGTTGTTTGTCCATATGAGCCATGTATCCCACATTAATATCCCAAACTAGCAAACGGCTTAACTAACCTTTACAAAGTAAGTATTAATTATTTTAATATTTATATTAATTTTTAATATTAATTATTTCTTATTATTAATAAGAGATAAATCACTTTTTTTTTTAGATGTTTACAATAACCGGAGACAACAAAAGCGTGGTGGTTAATAATAACCACGCTGGATTTAAAAAAAGATTTAGAGGACGTAAGTAAATTATTATATTAGAACAATATTATTGCTTTAAATACTATATATTATTTAATTTTGTGTTAGGATGTAATTATTGTAAAAAAATTGGGCACAAGGAGGCGGCTTGCCTGAAAAAAAGGCAAGGAAGCCGCCTCCCAAAGACTGCCGTCCAGCGTCCGGCGACGGCCATCCGTCGTCCGGAGACGGCCTTCCAGGGACTAATATAATTTATTAAAAGTTTTATAATAAAATAAAGTTTAATTTTTTTTTGTTCCTATAATTCTTATATATTCCAATACAAGGTTATGTAAAATACATCTTTTATTTGTTATGACTCGCGAAAAAAATATGTCTGAAGTTTAGGTTTTCTTTAAAGCGGTCCCTACACGATCAATAATATTGCTCAATAATCGATATTGCGCAATATTATTGACGGTCTAGTATAGATATTGAAGGATTGTACAATATATTGAAGAAATCAAAGTGGGTTGGAAATTTTTTGTACAATACACAATATTATTGAACGTTTGAATATGATATTGTGCAAAATTACGCAATATTTAGTATCATATCATATCGGTTGTGAAGCCACACGTGTTTTGTCGTGTTTGCTACGGTTTATATTTTTCATTCTATTAATACACTATATCATTTTTCTATAATAAGATAATATTATAAGAAGACATAATAAGAATTATGTCAACTAAAATGGAAGAACGTTCATTTATAATAAAATAGTTATAATATAATTTATAGCAGATGGTAAATGCTGCCTTTCAACTGAAACAGCGTAAACAACACAAGCGGTCATACACGGCAGTACTACATCTGACCTGGCCAACGAATTCAACTGAATATTGTGCAATAATATTGAGAGGTTTGGGGGAAATGAATATTGAACAAAAAATGTACTCAATTTTATTGACTCAATATTATTGATCGTGTAGGGACCGCTTAAGACATCTGTATTTGTGTCGTTTGATTATGCAAGGTATACGTAAAAGGTATAAAATAACTAATTATGATTTAATATTTAACATTTCTCATAAAACGGTTATATTAAAATTGCGAATTAAAGAAAAATGATTCAATTTATTTAAAATGTTAAAATTTTCATGTTAAAGCTAACTTTTATGGTGTACAATAGTTTGAGATAGACATTATCGCAGGTTTAAAAGAGATTCACTTCAATACTATGTACCTATACTACACTAACGTAGTATTCTTTAAATATTGTCATATTGACATTATGTTGTTATACAATACACATAAATATATAACCATCAATTCTTGAATTCTTCTAGAACAAACAATTCTTTCTTGATATCAACGGTACTTTTATGACATTTAATTAACATATTAGTTAATTTTATCTGTCGTAACATGAAATATCGTGTGATGTATAAGATTAGCATAACATTGATTTGAAATTTTGAATACATAAAATGTTTTGAGAAAATTATTAAAACACTCAAAAGATGACCTACACGATTCATTAAAACTGTACATACGTAAAAGTATTATATTTATCAAAATAGTTACATATAACTTATTTATGTGGAATTTGGCATATTATTTGAAATGTAAATGTTACTGATTAACTGACGGATTTATCAATCAACTGTCTACCGTAAAACGATAACACAATATTAATATCAATTTATCCCTGTTATACATTTATATTGGTCACACCTTAATATTAATATTGGCTAAATACTATTTATGCATAGATAATAGTAATTTCTTTAATATCAAACCATGGTGTGAAAATTATCATAGAATAAGACTATTAATGATTATTATGCAACAGCTAATATTGTGGCATTGTGCAGTCTAATACTTTTTCGTATGTCCTTGGCTTTTGAGAATAAAATATTTTTTATCTTGATAAATTTTTTTTATGCATGTGTGGTTTACCTATTTAAATCGTCAATTTAATACATTTAAAAACGCTAAAAAGATCCGTTAAAGAAAGACGAGCGATTGCAGCATTTCGAAATCATCCTTACGATGACGCTATCTCTCTACGACACCCGTATCGACGGCCTTTGGAATAAACTTGCCTTGGTTCCCGAAAGGGAATATTTTCAGAATTACAAAACGTAAACGATTTGCCGCCAAAAGGTGTCACCTGTAGACCACTAGATCGCGGACGCCCCTAAATCCGCCAGAGGCGGATAAAACATTTATCGAAATTTCCCTAAAAAAATATTCCTCCACAAAGTGTTTCGTGTACGCCGAAGGCGAACTCCCCAAAGTCAATCTATATGCCGTTTGCTAGTTTTTTTATAATATGTAAGTTTAATAATAATATAATATAATTTGTTGGACCTAATATGATAAGAATAAAGTGATTAAAACGAGACAGTCTTCAAAAAGAGGACAATTATCGTCCCGTTGAAATTTTGTCAGTGATCGGAAGAGCTTGAGGGGATTATCCCTCCCAAAACTCATCAAAGCCCCCCCCAAAAATCATTAGTTCCTTTATAACTTATAATAGGGGACTTCATACCAGGAAATTACGTATAATACGTGTTTTGGTATTTCTAATACTGTGACTTCAATAATGATAGGTACATGACAAATGACAATTGAAATTAGGAACTTAAAAAGATATTCTTTATTATGACGCGTTGGAAACTAAATTTTAAAATCCAACTGATAAATCGGATAAATAATTAAAATTGTTATCCCTATTCCTTATTTTCATTCAATAATTAAATTTTTCAAAATCGGCTTCAAACTTCACTGTAGATTGTATAACATCTCAGCTTTCAAAATATATTTAATTTGTTTAAAATAACTGAAATTTAGAAGAGTATTTTAAGAAATACAATGATCATTATTCATTATATTTATAATAATGCGTTTCTGTGTTATCCTCGGATCCAGTAGAGGATTTTCAACATTTTCTTGGGGGTCTTAAAAAATAATATGTTAAAAAGTTAAAAGATCGACTTTAGACGTTTCTTCTTCATCCCTTCGGTCCTCGGAGAAATGAATGGTTTAATTTAATTAAGATTTGAATGCAATGTTATACTATAGAAAATTATTAGATTGCATTAGAAAATACGATTCTGAACGTAACTCAATATAATTATACAATATATTATACTGATAAGCCGTTCCAAAAGTTCACGTATGTAAACTATCTATGAGGATATTAAAAAAAATTGAAGTACTTATGTTCAAAATTGCATTAATTTTCATGAAAATTCTAAAATCAATTTTATCAAAATTACGATTTTCGTGAAATTTTGACTTTTAAAAATTTTAAAATATGAGCTAAATAAAGTACTAACTACATACAATTTTCTACAGAAAGTATACCCCAGTTGTGGTAAATGGACAGTTATTTCTAAAAAATAGCATAATATTCAATTTTACTAAATATTCAAATTTTAGAAGCTTATAAAAAAAAATTGTGAATTGCGACTTTCAAAATATTTTGTAAATAGATTAAGTACTGTATGAGTAGGTTTCTATAAAATTTTCAAACCGTTAAACCGAAAATTGCAAGTAATATTAAACATTTTTGAAAAAAATTTCAAAGCTTTATAATTTGTCAGAAAATTAACCAATCGTTTCCAAAATTTTTTTCCTTTTTTGGAACACCAATGTGAATACTCAAAAATTTTTAAATATCTACGATCCTAATTAGCAAAAACCTAATTAATTATCACCAGATAAAATAATTAGAAATAATGGAAAGCGTAATTTTGTCGATTTTTGTCATTTTTTGGTAGTTTTTCTTTTTCTAAGATAAAACTTTTGAGAAAAATGACGTTAAAAAGTACCAACTAGATGCAATTTTCTATTGAAAGCATACTTTATTCATGATAATCAAACCATTATTTCTACCCGAAAAAATATTTTCAGAGACAAAAAAAAGTCATCATTGTACATAATGATACCAATACATTCTTTGCTTCGCTCAGAATCTAAAATAATATAAAATTGTATATCTATAATAATCGACAATATTCAAATATAATCGTATTATTGTTATCAGCAATTTAATGTTACATACGCATATAAGTTTATATATAGGGTTTTTATATAAAAACACATACTAATTAGGTAGGTATTTTTCCGTTTGTGTACACAATAATAGATAGGATAGGATTAAATATTATGTTTATTATTTTTATATTATTATATTATATACATATTATTTTAGTATTGGTACGTCATAATATCGGTGTCTAGGGGGGGGTCCAGACCCTATGGACCCGTTCCTGTAAATCTGCCACTGTTCGGATCATAGTCCATAGAAAGCAGATTCAAATTTATCATTTAAAAACATAGCAAATTTAATGAAGTCTGTGGTAGGTACCACCATGGCTAAATATATTTACATATTTAGTCATGGATACCCACAGATATAGAGTATAGAGTTTATATTATATATCTGTGTGGTCTTTAATCATATCTCCGTGTAATCATAGAATTGATATCACCTTATCAGTTCATATATTTCATACCGCCAGACGGAAAACAGAAAATATGTCAGAAATAAAAAAATGTGGAAATTGAACTTGAAAGTCTTGACAGAAATATAAAAATAAATCACTAATTTCGAAGTTAATAATTTAACATTTTATTCTTTAACGTTTGAGGTATAAATTAAAATAAATTGTTCGTAAGATCATAGACATGAACCAAGAAGAAAATACTGATAATTTAGAAACTTTGGATTTGTGGATGGTAATTACTTTTTATTTATAAAAATATTTCGTAATATACTTATCCAATAGTTATAATTTATTTTAGATTTATACACGACCATTGAAGTTTATGTAAAGGCAGGTTTACACTCGCAACTTATTGTACATTTTATCGGACTTTAAAAATTGACAAAATAACATACACTTTATGGCCGGTTTATACGCAACAACTTATTGTCCGTTTTATTGTAATGTCTATACATTTCGTTTATTACTTAGTTTTCCATCATAGTTTCAACTGTACTTCTCTTTAGTTCAGTTTTTTTTTTTAGTAATTTTTGACAATATGGAAGAAGCACTGTTGTAGTTGTTTACCATAATTCCCTAGTACAGGTGCATCAGCTTATAGGGGAAAAAAAAGTAAATAGAAAAAAGTGTCCGAGGGATTGGTTTTTAAATAGAGTAAGTACCTCCATGTCAATTTATTGAAAGAATTGAGTATCGAATCTATTATTAATGATAATAATGATTAGCGCAGTTATTTGCGTATGAACGTTACGACTTACAATCGATTGTTAGAACTGGTAACGCCATACATAAAGAAAGATGACACTTGTATAAAAAAAGCTAATTCATCACATGAAAGGCTTTCAGAAACTTTATGGTTTCTTGTTACAGAGAGAAGTTATAAAGACTTGAAGAAATTTGTCATAAATCAGACATGTTTGAAAAAAAAAACATGTAAACCAAATTATATTAAAAAGAATCAAATATTATTTATTAAATATATCATATAGATAAACATAAATTATATTATATTTATTATGGAAAAAAAAAAAAAATAATAAAACTAGGTCTGAGACCACTTAGAAGTAGGAGAGTAGAAGATAATTAAACCAAAAACAGATAAATAGTTCTTCAATGCATTGAACCTATGTTTACATGTAATGACTTGTTCAATTTCGCAGAAAAAGAATCCGTGCACATCAATTTTTCAATCCAGTCTTGGATTTCATTCCGATTCGATAAGTTGTATGTTTTGCTGTATACACACTCCGTTTTACTTGATATGATTTGTCACATTCAATAAAATGTACAATAAATTGTTACATGGAAAACCTGCCTTTATATGTATAATATACTTGATACATCTATGGCCTATTAACATTTCCTTAATTATTGTTCAATAATCATTTTTTAAATGTATATATTTATCTATTGTACATATACTTGAATTATATTTTTCATTTGTCTGGGAGTACTCCTGCATCCACCATAAAACTTGATTTTAAAACAATTAATGTTATTTGTTATTATGTAGTTACTGATTAATTTCCCTAACACTGTATCTTTATTTTTAAATAATAAATATTGTTCCTAATACAAAACATGTATTAAACAGTAAATTATAATTTTTTGTATAAGTCTAGATTTAAATTATAAATAAAACATATATTTATTAACCAATTAACTTACTATAATTAATGGCGTAATTGTAGAAAGAACTAGTGTTATGTAGCTTAATAATAATATAGTCTTAGAATTAATATAATAACACGAAACATAATAATTCCATTAGATCTTTGTAGATTTATTACAGGAAGGGTTGGACTGGGTTATCAGACTACAGGGCAAAGCCCAGTGGGTTGGTCCCCTTATCTATTGTTTTATACCGAAGGTGAAATTCTTTAACTATTGTAAAGGTAGTAAAAATGTTTAGTCTGGATTAATTTGTAGAGCTAGACCAACCAAGACTACAAATTAAACTAACACATTTTATTAAATAATATAATAATTCAAAATTTTTTATGAAACTGCCCTTTTTGTACGTTTTAATCATTTGAATAATGTTTTAGTTATAGTAAAATATTTTAAACATGTTTTACTAACTGTTTTATTTTGAATTATCGCACAGTACAGTGATTAATAGCCAACCAACCAGTATATGGTAGACGGAATCCTCTGTCACTTACTACCACTTTACAGCTGAAGAACGATAACAAAATGAATCGATTTCTTTACTGTGCCTACAACTGATTAATACATAATATTATTTATAAATAATATCATTATTATAGAAAAATATTTGTAGTGAAATTCATCTATAAACAAATATAAAATAATTAAATGGATTATATATCTAATTAAAAACAGTTTATTAGGTACTTTTGTTAAAAACTTAAGATTTAAAATGTATGGTATAAATTATTAATCAGTAATATATAATTCTTGTAGTATATTTATTCAAGAAAAGGAAGTACAAATTTTAAAATATTTAAAAATAATTACTTAGCATAAAACTAAATATAATAGAAAAGTACTTTTAACTAATATGATTATAGCCATACCATTTATTTTCAAATACCAAACTTTCTATTTATTATTTTATAGTTATTAATTAGTATATATTAGTATAGTACTACTTAGTACCATATATTATACAGTTATATTTTACAACAAGTAAAACTATTTTGCTTTATTTTTAGTACTTGAATAAATATTATATCACAATAATAAAACAATTTTCAATAATTAATTAGCAATAATATAATTAATTTCAGATTCGTCCATGTAATATATATAATGAAGAGTATGGAGATTGTACATCATTAGGATCAAGATTACATCAGATGTTTATTAATGGAAATACATCAGATTGTACTAATTGGCACACAGATTACACTAATTGTTTAAGATGGAAAAATAAAAAAGACATAAAAGCAGCAGTAATTTATTATAATAATATAACATTCATTAATGTCTTACAATACATATTAATTTAAGTATTTTTACACATATTTTTAATTTTTAAAGGAAGCCTTAATACAAAGTGAAAAAAACAAAAGAAACAATAGATGGAAAAATTACTATGCAAATAATGTATGGGAAACTAGAAAAAGTCCACCAACAAATTGGAATGATCCTTTGCCAGACTATATAGCAAAAAGGCGATCAACCTCAACACTCAAGGATAAGGTGGATGAATATAGTGAAAACTCAGATAGTACATCATTGTGTTCAATTATGTGAAATAATTATATACAAATTTGTTTAGTTTATTATATAATATAATAATGTTTAATAATTATTGAATATTTATTATATTAAATCTTTTATAATAATCAGGGCCGGATTTAGACTTTCAGATGCCCGGGGAAAATTTTTTTTGAGGCCCCTCTAATAGTAAAAATATTAAAAATACCCTGTATCTAAGTAGTTAAAGAAAACAATTTTAAATTGGCAAACTTGCGCATATAACTATCTACCTAAAACCTATTTATTTCTAATTTAATATACCATTGTATATAGAGTAAAATTAAGTGTAATAATCATAACATTTTTTTTATTAAAATTTTGAAATTCAACCTTCATAGCAGCTCCCTACATTAATAATAAATTATAAAATAGCTTAATTAAATTTAATAGTTTCAATTTTTTTCTTTACAGTAAGTTAGTAAATAGTAGGTACAATCAAAATAAATTATATCTAAATTGTTGAATAAAAATACTTTTTTATAAATTTCCTTCATTAAACACAAGAGAAATATTTTCACAAATTTGAGAACCCGATGCAAAAACTTCAGCATTCAAAAATTATATTTTTTCAGCACTAGTACCATCAATGTTTGTTGATTTTACAGTATTAGTATTAGACATGAATCAGACATGAATGTCTGATTAATAATTGCCTTAGAACTTTCAGAAGCTTTATTTTCGCGTTGTAATAGGTGTAAATATAAAGAAACTAGATATACTCTTTATTTTTTTTAATATTATTTTCAATTTTTTCTTCTTTTTGCTTTTTAATTTTTGTTTAGAAGCACCATTTTTCTGGACTTTTATCATATATTGAAACTCGAATAGTTTACTGTAAAAATATATTAAAGTTTAAAGCCAATATTTTATGATAAATTCGAAACCAAAAACCCAACCGCTATTAAAACTCGAAGAGAAAATTAAAAAAATTAAAGATAAGTGGGGATGTCGATTGTGAACGTTCTTCCTTCGGTCCTCAGAGAAATTAGTGGTTTATTGCACTTAAGATTTGAATGCAATGATATTGCATTAGAAAATACGATTCTGAGCGAATCTCTATATATTACAATTTGCTATACTAATAATCCATTCCAAAATTTTACGTGTGTAAATTACGAATTTAAATATTTAAAATAAATTTCAATTTCCTACGATCTAAACTTATTTATTTATCAAGAAATAAAATAATGAAACCGTAATTTTGCCGATTTTCAAAAATTCTTACTTTATAAAGTTATGAAAAAAAATATCAGTTACAATTATCAAAATATTTTGTAAAAAGATTAAGTAATATTTGTCTAGACTTCGATAAAATGTTCAAACCAATAAACCAAAAATTGTAGGAAATATTAAACATTACTGGAAAAAAAGCCAAAATTCTATACTTAGTCAGAAAATCTACCATTCGTTTTTAAATTTTTTTAGTAATGAAGTTCGTCTCAGTTAATACTCAAAAAAACTTTCAAGACACTATGATTAAAACTCAATTAGTTATCACGAAATTAAAAAATTTTAAATAACAGAAACCGTAATTTTGCCAATTTTCCGCCATTTTTTGGTAGTTTTCCCCTCCCAAGGAAAAACTTTTGAGAATTTTAAAAAAGAGCTAAATAAAGTACCAGCTAGATGCAATTTGCTACCGAAAACATAACCTACTTATGGTAATCGGACCATTATTTCTACCCAAAAAGTGTCTTCATACATAAAAAAAAATATAATATTCATTTCTGTTAAAATTATTCAAATTTTAGAAGCTTATAAAATAAAGTTGCAACTTACGATTTTGAAAATATTTTGTAAAAAGATTAAGTTGTGTATGATTAGACTCTGATAAAATTTTCAAATCGAAAAAGCAAAAATTACAGGAAATATTAAACATTTTTGGAAAAAAGTTGAAATTTCTATATTTAGTCAGAAAATTAATCAATCAAAAAAAATTGTTCTATAATGTAACATTCATGTTGACACTCAAAAAGTTTCAAGTCCTTATGATCAATACTCAAATAGTTTACACGAAATTAAAAAAATTTAAATAATGAAACCGTTATTTTTCCGATTTTCGAGAATTTTTATTTAAAAGCCTATAAAAAAAATTATCAGTCACGATTTTCAAAATATTTTGTAAAAAGATTAGTCGAGGAAGTTTATATATTGCCTGTAAAAGATCAATTCAAGAAGTTTATTTTATATTCTAATATTATAACAGCAAAAGAAATACTGAAAAATAAATTGTAAAATTCAAAATATAATAACCTTTGCCAGAATATGTTCATTGATATCAGCATTGATTATAGAATTCTATTCTATAATCAATGGTATCAGTCATTACTTTTTTCCGGATAATATCTTATTCCTGAAAATGTACTTCACAAGCTACTTGTTTTAAATTCTATCTAGTGTCGGTTCAGGGTTCTAGATATATATTAACCGTGGTGTCGGTTAGAATGTATAGTGATAAGGATTATCATACTTATCTGAATTTGGTTTAAAATATCTAAAATAATTTAAATGTTAAAATTGATGAATTATAATAATTTCTTTTTGCTCATTAGTTTTTCTTAAATGTTCGAACTATATAATTTAAATTTTGAGTTTTTTAATTAAAATACTTATAGTTTATAGCCGTTGGTTAGTTAAATACTATATAAAAATAAACATTTATTGTTTAAAATTTAAATGCTTAGTTGACTTATTTGAGAAATGGATTCATGTACACCAAAGTCATATTGGATCGATATTGTGTCAGCATTTCCAATATTGTCCAAAAATAAGGAGGTTTGTAAAATATGGAAAACAAATTTTATTATTTGATGTCAAAATAATACGTTTAATAATATTGAATTAATTATTATACATTAATATAATATTTTCTTTCTTTTTCTTTTGGTTAATTTAAAGTCAAAAGAAAAATAATCTAAATTATTTGCATATTATTATACTATTAAATTAAATAAGTAGGTATAATTATATGATGAATTAAATGAGTTTATATTATTACAGCAACCGGAACCTTGTAATGATGAACAATTTGTTACTATCAAACAAATTATTATTGAAAATAAACTTATAAGTTTTGTACATGGATTGGTAATGGATAATATAAAAGAAGATTTGATGTCAAAAGTTAATGAATTTTGGTTGTACTTTATGCCCAATGATATTGTTGAATTAAGTAATCTTATAACTCAAGAAAAAATTCCTGAAGATTTTATTGGTTTTGAAAAATTTGAAACTGCAATTGATGAGTTATTTAATTTAGCTCAATCATATGTTGACATAATAAATCGTCTACAAATGTTGTTTGAAGATAATAGAATAAATTTGTTAAAAAATTTAAATTTTCAAATTTGTGCTTTATTGCATTCTCAGCTTCCTAGTGATTATAATAATATAATTTATCAGTTTTATAGATGTGCATTAAGAGTTTTTACCAAAGATGATATGGTTGGAGGTATGTATACGTTTAAATAATATTAGTTTTTTATACATTTTTTCTAAAATATTTCAAAATGGAGGTGTTATTTTCTTGTTAAATAATATAAGATAAAAAAAAAAAATGCAATATTAAAATTAATTTTGTGATTTAAGATTAAAAATAAAATTTCAGATAAGAAAAATACTTCTAAAGAAGGAGCATTCCGTTGCAATGGTTGCTGTTTTGAAGTAATGCATTGTAAATGTGAATTCATATTGGAATCCTTCCATTTGACTAATTGGTAAAAACAAATAGTTTCATAAAATTATAATATTAATATCTTGGCGTTATTGTTATTTTATATTACCTATTTATAAATCATTCAATTCTATTAATGGCTTACATTTGTTTGACAGGCAAATGATAACAATCGGTATTTTAGAACCATTGGCTGGTGATGTAATCATTGATTTAATTCATCAAAAAATTGAGACAGAAGTTCAAGAAATAACTAAAGAAAATTTTGGAGAACATCAAATAGAAAATTTAGAAAAAGTAATTTTTGTAATATATTGTATTGTATCATAAAGTTTATTTAAACATAATTACTTTTTTTCAGTGGATAGATACCAATGTATATGATTGGATGAAATATATTTATAAACCAAAGTGTGCATTAGATAAATCAGTTGCAAATGATAAAAATTTGGAAATATTTATGAGGAAACTTAAACATTTACTGTATGAATCATATACTCGAACAAGGATTGATCAATTATTTAATATTATAATTGGTAAACTAATTTTCAGAGGAGTATTTATAATAGTTGTAAAGGGGAGGGGGGCAAATCAATATATAATAAAAATTATTACATACCTAAATTATCAAAATATGTTAATTATGAAAGTGATTAATATTTTTCTTAAATTTCTTACTTTATTTTTATGATTATAATTTATAGTCATTTCTAAATGGCTAAATGTTAAACAAATGTGTACAAATTATTATCCAGGGAGGAAATCACCTCTATCACGCCCTTGTATACACCCCTGCTAATTTTCATGAACTTTTCTAATATTATTCTACATTAATTTATTATTTGATATATAATTTTATTTGTATAGAATACCCAGATTCTGAACCATCTGTCATTGATTTATCATTAACACTTCAAATGACTGATTTTAAATCGGAGCTTTGTAAAAAACTACAAAATGCTTTACATAACAGATTATTGCACCCAGCTGTAAATACTATTGACATTATAACAGCATACACTGCAGCAATTAAAGTTTTGAGAAAAATTGACCCTTGTGGGGCACTATTGCAAGAAGTTACTCAACCAATACGGTAAAAATAAACAATTTTTAAATAAAATAATAATTTTAGTTTTTATCATTTTTCTATTAAAAATTATTAGAGCATATTTGCGAAGTCGTAAAGATACTGTTCGTTGTGTAATGACCACTCTTACGGAAGAAGGTCACTACTTAACTGATGAATTAGTGAGAAATGAAAATGTTTCAGATGAAAATGATGTTAAAGAAGAAGAATATGTGAATAATTGGACTAAATGGATGCCAGATCCGGTAGATGCTAATCCATGTTAGTTTTTTTTCTATCAATTAATTATTTTAATTTATTTAATGTATGTTATTATTTTTAGCTCAATCATCTAAACGTTTTCGTAGTTCTGATACTGTATCAATGCTTGTTGATATTTATGGTACGCGAGAATTGTTTGTTAATGAGTATAGAGCGTTATTGGCTGACCGCCTTCTTACACAATTTATGGACAATATTGGTGATGAGATTAGATACTTAGAGTTATTAAAATTAAGGCAAGTATTTGTATTCATTAAATTTAAATACATTTATATTTTAATATGCATAATTTATATATTATTTATTTATAGATTTGGAGATTCATTATTACATTCATGTTCAGTAATGTTAAAAGATGTTTATGACTCAAAACGCATTAATCACCATTTATATTCTGATCCCACTTCAAACTTATCATCTAATAATATAAATAATGAATTAGAATTTCCAGTTAAAGCAATTATTGTATCAAATCAGTTTTGGCCCAATTTCAAGGATAATTTTAATGTAGAACTTCCTTCAATTATTCAAAAGCATTTAGATGATTACACGAAAGCTTTTGAGTCGTTTAAAGTTGAGTAAAATTGTATTTTATTATAAATTAAAAATTAATGTAAATAACACATTTTAAGTAAGATAAAATATTGTAAAAAAATTCAAATTCATCAATAATAGATAAATAATACAAATTTTTTATTATTATAAAAGGAATATAATAAATATGATGTTATTAATATTATGTTATATTATTATGAATATTTTTTTATTTTATGAAACTAATAATTAATATACACAAAATACAAGTACTTAGTATTAAGTAGGTAAAATTGTATTATTAATTTATAAGTACATTATTTTATAGGGTAATCGAACCTTAAATTGGAAACCTAATCTTGGAATAATTAATATAGACTTAGAGTTAAGAGATAAAACATTAAATTTTACTGTTTCACCAATTCACGCAACAATCATATGGCATTTTCAAGAACAAAGTATGTTTTAACAATAGATTTTAAATACAAGTTATGTTACACTTATTGTTTAACTATATTCTATATTTATATAGCTGTAAAATATTAAAAATTAAGTAAAAATATTTATATTTTTAGTGGAATGGACCATTAATGATCTAAGTATAAAAATGCGTGTACCAGCAACCACCTTAAGACGTCGTATTGGATTTTGGCAAAATCAAGTATAAAATTTTTTATAAAGTATAGATCATCATTAAAGTATATATAATTCCAATTATTTATATAGGGTTTATTAAGAGAAAAATCTTTTGATACATTTATTTTTGTGGAAGATGGTATACCAACTGCAAGTATATCTGGAAAAGGAGGTAATCGAACAAGTTTTGTTGGTCGTAATTCTGAATTTGTTTATGGTGATGATGATGACGAAATGGAAAGTGCTGTAGCATCTGCTCAAGATCAAAGAGAAGAAGAATTACAAGTGCTTATAATATTACTAATTATTTAAATATACAATTATTATACTATATTAGACAAAATTAGTTATTAATAGAGAAGGTTATAAACTAATATTATAAATATTTTGTGAATTCATTAGGTTTTCTGGTCTTATATTGTGGGTATGTTGACAAATTTGGATTCATTACCTCTAGATAGAATTCATCAAATGTTGAAGATGTTTGCTACTCAAGGGACTGGTGTAGATTGCAGTTTAACACAACTTCGTCTTTTCCTTGATGAAAAAGTTAAACAACACCTTTTAATATTTACAGGAGGTCGTTATAAACTAGCTAAATAATATAGTTTTACAGTTGTAACATGTTTAAAGAATTGTAATTATTTTATTACTTAAATACAATGAACTGCAAAGAAAAATAATGTTTTATTCATCCAATAAAGATAAAATATCTAGAATTTAATGTGTATCAAATCAAACAATTGCAGTAAATTTATTAAATAATATTAGTATTCTAAAATGGAGTATGTAAAATTGTCAAAATTATAAAATAATATTGATGTTAATTTATATAATACATATTTAATATATTCTATTATTCTCATTTTTTATAAAAATATAACTTATCTCTAATTTTGATAAACATATTATGTGTTTATACTTTTAGTTACGTATAAAATTGTACAATATTTTATCATACTCATGGAATATCTAAAATCTGACATTGTTTATTCTATAGGGTTATATAATTATTTAATATTAATTTTTATGGTTTAATTTACAGTTCAAAAATAAAAAAATAAAATTTTTACACCAAAATTGTTTCAAACAAATCTAATCAATATCCACTATAAAATATATTATTGTGCAGTCCAAACTTTTAGATGTTTTACCAAAAATATGTTAACTGTTTGTTATTGAGATTACTATTTATTTAGTTAAATAATGTATATGTTTGTAAACTGAGTATAATTTTATCAACTATTTTTTTAAAATTAAATTTATGTATGATCATAATTAATATCATGTTAATATTAATTAATATTGGACCATAACATATTTAGGATTTTGTCATGGAAGGGGCTATATACAAGGGCAACATTTTATTTACCAAGAAAGGTTTTTTTTCTCTCACCATCGTCAACTTCGCATGTTAAAGGGTTACAATTTTGATATTGTTATTCTGTAATAGATATATAAAATAACTAATTTTCTATCAGTTTTTGAAAAATATCAGTAGAAAAAAGTTTACTGAAAATTTATCCCCTATAAATATGTCACTGTTCATTACTATTTTATAATATTATATTTATATAGTCTGTGCATTTAATCTGTATCGGAGACTATATGAAAAATGAAAATATACTGTATCACAAAAAAACAAACAGTCGTGATAATTATTACCCACGCCACTGTATGACAAGAAAAAGTGTATTCTACATTTAAAATAGTGAATTTTGTCATTAAATTATAATTTTTAAAATTTTTATTTACATATTTTATTAAAATAAATGATTAAATTTATAATATTTTTATAGTTTTAAATACATGTTATATTTATTAATTTAAACGTTTATTTTTTTTATATTAATTTTATACAAAATATAATAAATATGGTAATTTACGTGTTCTGAATTTGGATGTAGACAAGTAAAATTAAGTGGTGTACAGTTTCATCAGTTTCATATTATTTATATTATATATACAAATATACATCTCTCAAACTCAGTAAAATATGTTGTATAATATGGACAGGTTGTACCGTAAGTTTACCATGTCTATACCTATGAGAAAACTTAAAAAAAATTTTAAGTACCTACGATGAAAAATGCATTAGTTATTATGAAGAACCAAAAATCAATTTCATCAAAATTACGATTTCCCTAAATTTTGATGGTTTTCCGTCATTTTTTGGTAGTTTTCCTTCTCCCAAAGAAAAGCTTTTGAGAATTTCGAAAAATGAACTAAATAAAGTACCAACTAGACGCAATTTGCTACCGAAAACATAACCTACTTATGGTAATAGGACCATTATTTCTACCCGAAAAAGTATATTCAAGACAAAAAAAATATAATATTTAATTCTATCAAAAATATTCAAATTTTAGAACCTTATAAATATATATTGTGACCAACGATTTTCAAAATACTTAAATTGATAAAGTATTATATAAGTAGGCTTCTATACAATTTTCAAACCGTTAAACCTAAAATTGCAGGTAATCGTAAAAATTTTTGTAAAAAATTTCTAATCTCTAAGTTTAGTCAAAAAATCAACCAATCATTTCGAAATTTTTTTCTCTAATGTAGAACACCTATGTGAATACTAAAAGAAAATTTCAAGTTCCTAAAATCAAAATCTAATTAGTTATCACGAAATAAAAAAATTTTAAATAACAGAATCCGTAATTTTGCTGATTTTCGGTTGTTTAGCTTTAAAAGCTAATAAAAAAAAATTGTCAGTCACAATTTTGAAAATATTTTGTAAAAAGATTAAGTTGTATATGATTAGAATCTGATAAAATTTTCAAATCAAAAAACCAAAAATTATAAGAAATATTAAACATTTTTGGAAAAAAGTTCAAAGTTCTATACTTGACCAAAAAATCAATTAATCCGTTTCAAAATTTTACCACACTTGCATATTACTTATGTTAATACTCGAAAAAAAATGTTCAAGTCCCTACGATCAAAACTCAATTAGTTATTACAAAATTAAAAAATTTTAAAAATAGAAACCGTAATTTT
>CM023358.1:937939-1008257 GCA_013282895.1 Eriosoma lanigerum | reverse complement strand
AAATGAGCTAAATAAAGTACTAATAGTCAAGATTTGCTACCGAAAGCTTACCCTACTTTTGGTAATCGGACCATTATTTCTACCCAAAAAAATGTTTTCATATATCAGAAAAAAAAACATCTTTGTAAAACTGTAAAAGTATAAAACCAATACATCTGAAACATATTTATATAATTTGATTGAAAATTATGAGCGTACGTAATGTAAAAAGAGGAATATTTATTTTTTCAATCGTGGTGACACTGAGCGACATTTTGCTCGTTATCAGTCAATATTGTGATTGTCCATTCTGTAGTTTTCATCTATTTAGTGACTATTATATAGAAATCTGTGGTATCATGATTAAATATATATATTTAAATTTATATTAATTATTAATTAATTATTTTTATTATTATATATATATTTAGCCATGTGTGGTATTTGAGATAACCTCGGTAATAACATTATATTAAGTGATAACAATATTGATTACAATGTTTAAATTATTCAGACTAAGGCCATACTTTACTACCCTATATAGTACCCACTACCCTATAGGCTGTAATATTATTCATCGACTTAAAATCGTCATCGCTCTAGTGATCTGTTACAAGTAGCAATTGTGGCAACCGGCAATATTATATTAATACATAATTTTATGACCCTTAATTTATTTTTGACTTTGTCACTTTCTTTTTTAATATTACATGTGAAGATTTAAAATGAACAAAATACACCTGACTAACATTACAAATAATGAAATATTTTCATATTCAATTATTTTAATAAAAGGATTTATTGATGTTATGGGTATTGAATCAAAATTAATTCTTAAACATTATTCAAACAATGGTAAACAATTAGCAGAATCCTACTGGGCAGTGCATAAAAACAAATTTAAAGTAATAATAGAATTAAAAATTGGTGATAATAATTTGGTTTTTAAATTTGCAAATGAAGTATTGCATGCTAAATTATTTTATAAACAAAGAGCCACTAATTACACTGTATGCCCAGTTTATGTTATTTGTGCTGACCACGATGGCAAATTTCAGGTAAAATGTATACAATTAATCTAAATTTTATGATTATAAAAATTATAATAATTCATTTAATGACAAATTATTGGCTTTTGTATGATCTTAGGCTCCTGTAAACTATGATAATTCTGTTCAAAATGCTTGCATTAAAATATCATTGTGTTCCAAGTTAATTCAAATGTTAACAGCTGAAAAAATGTATGAAAATGGTTTTGGAAAAAGAACTTTTCAAGTTGAAAAAGAATGCCGTATAATTAAAAGTTCCTTAACTAGGCACGCAGTATTCAAAATGAACCCAGAGAGATTATGGGAATATATAGCGAGAGAACTGACAGCAGCCCAAAATTCTAAGTACAAAAAATACTTGGCTTTCCTATCGTGTACGTATTGGGATGGACTGAATTTACATGGTCATGTAGCATTAGGTGGTGGTGGGTTAGCATTATTCGGAACAGGCTGTCTTTATACTTGGCCTAGTAAGTTAGATGAAGTTTTACCATGTTTCACAGACATGACAAAAGTCGATACTGGCATATTAATGGACGACAGTTGTTTTAGGTAGTTTAGATTATTAATCTTTTTAAATATATATAAATTAATGTTTTTTTTTCTAGAGGAAATTTTGGTGGGTGCTTCAGCACGACATTAGGTTCAGTGTGGCATGAATTAGGACATACATTTGATTTAGGCCATTCCAAATATGGTATAATGGGACGAGGATTTGATAACGTCCATTTAATTTTTACATTGGATAACAAAAATATTGCTAATGAAATTAAAACTTCCAATAAAAAATATGTTATGTGTATTGAAAATTATTCAAACAATATTAATATGAAGGATGATTTATCTAATAATAACAAAGTAAATGTAAATGAAACAACAGACGAGTATGATTCAAAACACATTTGTTGGTCCATGGGATGTGCATCAATTCTTTTATTTCATAAGTAATAATTTAATTATTTTATTGATTTATTAAAAAAAAAAAAAAAACATTTTGACTGTAATATATAATGGTTTTAGATGGTTTAATGATTTCAATGAAGAAAATGACAACGGGAATGCTATTGATTATGTAGCAAAAAGGTTGTATTATTATACAATAATATTGTTAACAATTACTTTTATTGTTACTAAGTATTTCATTAATTTTTAGAAATTTATTAACTTCCATTAATGGATTACGAGTAGTTCAATTGAGGAAGGAAGATGGTCTAGTCATGCATTCATGGGAGTTTGTTAAAAATAACAATAAGCGTACATTTATTCTTCCAGTACAATTAGCAAATAATGGAATTACTATTATTGCTGAAGATTCTTGTGGAAATATCTTGAAACATTTACTGTGATTTACTTTAAAATTAAGTAAATAAGAGTTGAAAAATTGTTATTTTCAGTTTAAAAATTAGATGATTTTAAGTATTTTTTAATTTATTGAATATTATATTCTAGGCAATCATTTTTTCATAATATATTTTAGGTATTTTTTAGTTAGATTACGTAAAATAATAGTTAAAACTAGTCTACAAAGATCTCAGTAAAATAATTGATACCTATAATTATTATATAAATATTTTGAAGCATAAATTATTAAAATCTTTTGATTACTTATGAATACTATTAATTAAATAATAGTTTAGTATGTTTTGTAAAATTATTTTCTTTATGATATATTTTTACAATTATGATAGTAATTTTAAAATTAAAATAAACAAAATATTCTTTGTAGATAATTTAAATGTATTGTAGAAATATTTTTTAATAAGTATATGTTTTTATTTAATCTATAAGCAAATATTTTTCTTGTTGTTCTTTTCTAAAAATACTTTTAGAAATTATTTTTTTTTTTAATTTTATAACTCTAGTATATAATTATTGTTATTGTTGTTAATACATTTATATTATGATATAAATTAATTCCTTATATTATTTTATTTTTAATAAAATATATATTATAGTACATTGGCTTTATTATAAATGTTTTACAGAACACAAAATTACAAAACCAGAACTAAACCAAATTTGCATTATAAATTATAAATATATTATTAATTTATATAATTAGATACATTATTTTTCAGTAAGTAACAACAAACAAATCTCTATTCACTTTCACAGCTTAAGTACATAGTAATTGTAATAAACTACTTAATTTTTATTAATTAAAAATAACATCAATAACATACGTTTGTGTAATTTTATTAATAAAGGTTAATTACATAATAAGTTTGATGAAACTTATTATTGTTGGTTAAGTATTTGTTTTTATTTGGTGATTTTATTATATATTGTTACAAAGTCTATAGAGTAAAATTATTTGAAATAACTTCTTAATGATTTTGCAAAGGAACAATTTGATCATCCCCCAACAGCCCAGATCTGGTGATTTTCATCCTTTTTATATATGAAATCATTTCTTGGTAGCAAAAACATTAACTAAGACAATGAGATAAAAGAATCTGTTAACATATGGTTGCAATCACAATCCAGCATCTATGACGAAAGAATACAAAAACTAGTGATACCTTGTTTTGATAAGTGCTTAAATAATGGTGGCAACTATGTGAAAAAATAGCTTAATATTTGTATTTAATGTTTCAATAATTTTTATATTTTTTACTTGTTTTTACTGCCCAAGAAGGCTATATTTACAGGGGAGTTTAGGGGGTTCAACTCCCTTACAATATTAAGAACATGTAAAATATATACACTTCTACCAAGTTTTAAAGTATTTATTATTTATGTAGCCATGAAAATAAACATTTTTATTCTTGTAAATTACCAGTATTAGTAGGGAATTGTCATAATATATTAAAATAAATATATATATTAAACTGTATTTTTAAATAATTAACTTAATATAATTATAACTTCCCTTATACAATTTTCTATCTACAGCCCTGTACCCAACGAAACTTACTTTCTGGACGTACCTTGTATTTTTTAGATTATGACGATTTTCTTATCTTTTAATGTTTATCATTATTATTATTTTTTAAATATTTGTTTGAATGTCGGCACAAAATACAACTAAAAGTAATATTATTGTTTTATATTAATTTAAAATACAAGAAATATTGATAGTACGAGTATACCTACTATATTACATGTTATATATTACATATTGTGTATATAACATTTTACATATTTGTACATCACTATACTATGAAACAGTTGTTAACTTTTAATTCATTTAACCAATTTTCAGTAGTTTGAAATTATGAGCAATAATTTAAATACAAAAGTGAATAATTTAAATAATAAATATAATAAAATATATTAATTCCGAAAATATAATAATAAAATTTTTAATAATAGTGTGTAATTTTAAATTTAAAACAACATTAATTCTTATTATTTTGTAACATATACTTACTGTTGAATTACATTTAAAAACAAAATAAGTATATTTATATTAAATAAATGAATGTTTTGGTTTTACAACGATGTTTTTTTATTTATGTACGAAGTCACTTATGAGTAGAAATAATGGTTCGATTATTATAAATAGGGTATGAATTCGATAGTAAATTGCATCTAGTTGGTACTTTATTTAGCTCATTTTTCAAATTTCTTAAAAGTTTTTCCTTGGGGAAGAAAAACTACCAAAAAATGATGAAAAAACGGCAAAATTTACGGAAATCGTAATTTTGATGTAATTGATTTTAGCTTCTTCATTATAACTAATGAAATTTTAAGCGTAGGTACTTAAAATTTTTTTGAGTTTTCTCATATATAGTTTATACACATGGTAAACTTATGGTACGACTTATCAGTAAAATATATTGTATTATATTGAGTTTCACTCAAAATCGTATATTATAATGCAGTAGTGCAATATCATTGTATTCAAATCTTAATTATAATAAACCACTAATTTCTCCAAGGATCGAAGGGACGAAGGAGGAACGTTCAAAATCGACCTTCCCGTTTATTTTTTTTAACTTAGATAGTAGTTAGTCAACCATTTTTGAACATTAAAAATGTTGGAATTTCGTCTAAAAATTGTTCACTACCCCTGGTATATAAGATACAAAGTTTCAGTATTCGAAGCATGGAATCATCAAAATTGCCTATTCATTACGCCGGCTATAAATTAATGTTATTAACAGAAAATAAGTGTTCATATAGATATAAATATATTACGATATTGCATTATTTGCATTTATGATTTTTTCGATTTTATTACTATCGCCGACTGTAAGTTCGAAAATATTTTCTCTAAACAATATATTATAATAATGATATTGTAATTTGATTAAAATTAACAAATCATACAAGTATAATAAAGTTATTACATACATGCAAATATTATAACCATAAAATTAAACTGCCCCGATTGCCCCCCTCCTCCGAATTTGATACTGGTTCAAATAAACCCGACAAACCAGAGAATTTAGCTGCGATCGTACCCAACATAACAACGGTCAGTGAACCCGTTAATGATACTGCGCTAAATATATCAAGAAACACACACGCTCATAATAAAAACAATATTAGTTAAATTTTATTATCGACAGCCACGGTAATTATATACGATAATAAACAACATCCAGTGTTATGTTTCGTTATGTACTTTTGAATAGTGGGTCACAGCATAATATTATCATGATCGAGTTTATGTTACAATATTTACAATTAAAACGCGCAAATGCGTCTGTTCTGTCATCGAGATCAACGAATCTATACATATACTGTATCACATTCCGTTACAACAACTAAAATCACGAGTCACAAATTATACGCCAAATTTGAATTTCTTTATATTGTTCAAATTAACTACTAAAATACCATTAATAGACGTTTCTACGTTAAACTTACCGATAGACCTGGCTTTGGCGGACCCATCGTTTAGCACACCGCAAGAAATAGACATGATTTTAGGACCAGAAATTTTATGTGTGTTTTCGTGAAGCAACCAAAAGCCGCTAGGTTGTTCAAATTGTTCGCTTGATTTGCTCAGTTCGCCGGTAAATTTATAGTATCGCCAAACCAAAGTGTTTGCTGATTTTCTTATCTTATAGTTCAATTTGTATAACCGATACTCTTATATAATTCTTATAAGACCGAACCATGGTCTTATAAGATCTTATTAGGACTATGTTTAGCCATCAAACATCAAAAACAGAAATTTCGATAATCAGTTAAACTTAGGTACCAGGTCGCAGAAATGAGCAAACAATTTGAGCGACCAATTCCGCAAAAACGGTGTGGTAGTTAAATGTAGCGACCTGGTCACTTTTGGTTGTTTAATTTTTGCAATACCTTTTGGTATTATAAAATACGCAGTTAGAATGGGTCTTCGACGGTCCGATAACGAATTTTAGTAGTAATAATTATAATAAGGTCTCTAGCGTATCATATATTAATCGTATATTAACTCATACGTTGATGGAAAATATTGAAGATAATATTTTCGTATTTTGGTGTATAGAAGAATTATGGCATAGAATAATTACAGAAGAACGCATCTGTAAATAGCACTTTGAACAAATATTCGACGTGTCAACGACGATCGATATATCGTTATGTTAGCATTCCGAGAAGCACAAAAGTTATACCTAACTTTTATGATATGGCATTACGACAATTTTTAACATTGAAACGACGTTTACAATACGATAAACAAAATATATGAGAGAATATATTTAACTCGGATACATGGAACTTGTGAAAACTGACTTGTCTACGGACGGTTGTGATTATTTTCCGCATCACGCTGTACACAAAGAAAGTAGTACAATGACCAAATTACGCGTCGTATTTGACGCTTTAATGAAAACCAATACAAACGTTAGTTTAAATTATATATATTACCTAATTAGGTACATGGTTAACCATGTATACAGGAAGAGTTGGTTTCCATTATGTTGTGATTTAGAATGCATAAATATGTAATTACAACAAATATAAAAAAAATGTACAGGCAAATTTGGATTGCTAAACATCAACGTATTTATGGCGTGAAGATCCCGATCTTTCAATAAACATATATTGCTTCAAAACCGTTACATACGGTGTATTTACGTCCCTTGAAATGTGGCAACTGCGTGTTTGTTTGAAGACACTGTTATGACACTGTTGGACGAATGGATAAAGAAATACCCTGAAATTTATCAACTTGTCAAGATTTCTACGTTGACAATTTTCTTGGAGGTGCGTCGTCCATACCGGAAGCCATAAAACTGAGCTACGATTTAATAGAAATTTAAAAACGTTGGCTTTGAATTATGCAAGTGGGCAAGTAATGAACCTAGTTTACTGTATAATGACGTCGCATATATATATATATATATGTATGTATGTCACTACAAATAATGACCTTATATATTATTTTATATTGTAAAATAAATTTTCCATGGCGAGCGGTATATTCGAGTTTTGTTATTACCGTATACTCTCAAGATTTTATTAACATATTCGTGGACAGCTACTGCTATAGCAGTATTTAAAAAAGTTGATGTACATATATATACTACTGCTATAGCAGTAGAATAAAAATCATTTAAAAAAACACACTACTGTTATAGCAATATTAATTTCAATGGTTTCATATGAAAGACCATGTTTTACTGTCCCACTACAACACTTCAAAACATTGGGCACTATATTATTTATACGTTATTTTTAGCTTTATTTATAAAATTTTTCGTTGAGGTTATATAATTTTTATGGATAATTATTATAATAGTATAAGTCTTTCAAAAGAACTTCTGAATCGAAAAATACATACTGCTGGAACATTACGCAGTAATCGTAAAAAAAATCCTAAATGTGTAACAACAAAAAAGTTGAAACCTGGAGAATATATTTGGCGTCGTCAAGGAAATATTTATGTATCTAAGTGGAAAGGTAAAAGAGACGTGTTAGTGATAAACACAAAATATCAGCCACAGCTTTTATTATCAAGTAATCGATTTTGGAAGGAAAAGGAAAAACAAATTGAAATTATTCAGTATAATAATAATATGAGTGGTATCGATAGATCTGACCAAATGGCAAAATATTACAGTAGCCTACGAAAACAATCACGCTGGTATAAAAAAGTATTATTTCATCTTCTACAGTTTGGAATAATTTTTACATATACAAAAACGGTTTAACTGCAATTCTATGACTTTTAAAGATTTTCCCAAAATTCTAATAAAAAATATAATAAATCTTCCATTGAATATAACAGCTAATCAACTATTTAATATTCCAAAATTAAAAGATAAAAAAAAAACGAACAATAACAGAAGAACAACAACACTTTCAAGAAAAATTCTACTTTTTCCACTGTATAAAAGAAAAATATACTTCAAAAACTGCAAAATGTGTACAAATAAAAACTTGAGGAAACAAACTCAATATCAATGTAAAGATTGCAAAGTTCCACTGTGTCCCGGATCATGTTTTGAAGAATTTCACATAAATAATTCGTAAGATATTATTTTACATTTTAATAAAAAGTATGTACCTATTATAATTTGTTTTTAAATAATTTTTATTTTCTATAAGATTTTCTATTAAGAATTTCATTAGTTTTCTTTCAAGTTAAATAAACCGATTTGAGTTATTGATATCATTATTGTATTTCTTATTTATTTCTTAAAACATACCTTTTATCTATTAAGTATAATTGTACTGTTATAGCAGTAGTATTTAAGTGCATATTTAATAGTACTTTTTTTCCAGTCAGAGAAATTTAACTGTCTATGAATGTGTATGAATGAATGAATATATGCATGAATGTGTAACAATCATGGGTATACTATACGTATACTCTCAAAGCAAGTCACATAACGAAAAAAATATTTATATATATATATATATATATATATATATTTATTAGATTTTTTGTAATTACACATTGAATTCTACACTGTTATATTTTTATATAGTAATTTATAGTGTTTGGTGACTTATACCTATATATTACGATTAAATTTTATTGTAATAGGATATGAGAATATGAATAAATAATGAAATACGAGAAAATGTGAAGAAAGCTATAAGGGAAGTTTGTAAAAAACTAAAAAAAGAAAATAATTACGTAGAAGATACAATTCATTGCATTATAAAGGAATTTGAGATAATCAGTAATAACAATTTAATGGCTAAAAGAACAAAAAAAAAGTCAGATGAAATACAATACTTAATGGAAGAAAGAAGAAAGTTAAAAAATGATGAAGAAAGATACAAAGAGTTACAAAAACAAATAAGACGGAAAATTCGATTGACAAAGGAAGATTGGATCAAGAGCCAATGTCAAGAGATAGAAGGTCTAGAGAAAAAACATGACAATTTCATTATTTTAAATGATGAAAATTCATTACACTGCAAAATTTATTACTGCATAAGAAAGTCAAAGTAGCAACAGTACAAACCTATATAAAGTAAGCAATAATGGGAGATTACACGATAAAAATAATCAGATAATTATAGACAAGCTTAAAAAAATAGATACCGGGAAAAATTATAATAAAGAACTTTTCGAGGGTGGTAATAAATTCTGATTTCCAGAGTACCAGCCAGAGTATATCCCGAACCACTACGAGATAGGACAACGGTTGCGTTGGTGTTCACTTTTTATGTGGAGAACAACAAGAGGAGGAGAAAAAAAAATTATAATGCCGTTTTAATAACGGTCACACACGACTTGTTATAAAAAAAAAAAAAAAATCGTACGTGTATACAATGTCAGTATCGCGGGTGGTGTGTTCGTCACGAACCATTTCGCGCGGACACACGGCCATCGCCAGTGGGCGCCGCCTGTCAGTGACGTGCGGTGTCCACTGGTGTCGCCAACTTCGAGCTGACGATTGACGATTGAGTTATAACTCTGATCCGTAGAATAGATGTTTGATTCAAACATCATCATATCGCGGACCATGTCAAGTTTACATCTACAAATAGTATACCAATAATGATTGAGGAAGTCAAAAAGGCAATATTTCAAATCAATAATGGTAAATTACCAGGACCGGATAACTTACATGAAGAATTCTTCAAGTTATTAAATGAGGAAGGTATTACGTGGCTAACTAGGGCATTTAATAATATACACAGTGCTGGAAAATTACCCATACAACGGTTAAAATCTACATTCATAGCACTTCCTAAAAAACCTAGTGCTAAACATTGTAATGACATTCGCACTATTAGTCTTATGAGCCACTTATCACAGATCTTTTTAAAAATTATACATCAGAGAATTTTTAAAAAATGCGAAACTCAAATGAGTACACACAATTTGGTTTTAGAAATTCAGTTGGTACATGAGAGGCCATCTTTTGCTTACAATTGTTAATTCAAAAGGCTAGGTTATAACAATTATGATGTATATGCTTATTACATTGATTATCAAAACGCTTTCGATAGAGTTGAATACGATAAACTTATGAAAATACTAGAAATGACTGGAATTGATAATCAAGACCTGAGTATAATAAGCAATTTATACGGGAATCAAACTTCTGTTATACGAGTAGAAGCAGAAATTTCAAACGATATTCCAACAAAAAGAGGAGTGAGACAGGGATACGTCCTGTCACCACTTATATTTAACTTATATTCGGAATTCATACTTCAAGAAGCTTCAGATGAAGTTAACTAGGGCATAAAAGTAAATGGTGAATGCGTTAACAACATAAGATACGCTGATGATACAGTTGTATTCGCGAATAATATGTCAAGCCTTTAAAAAATTGTATATAGAATAGTGGATATAAGCGAAAGTTTTGGGTTGTCTCTAAATATAAACAAAACCAAATATATGGTAATTTCAAAAAAACAAAATGTAAGAGAAAAGCTATTAATTAGAGGACAGCAAATAGAAAAGGTTCAAAAGTATAGCTATCTTAGTATATGGGTAAATAAAGACTGGGAACATGGGATGAAAGACCGGATTGAGATGGTCAGAGGTGCATTTGTAAAAATGTCTAAGATATTTAAATGTAATGACTTTTCATTAGACAGTAATATTAGAATATTAAAATGCTATATATTTTCTATTTTGTTATATGGTGCAGAAATATGGACATTAACTGAAACATCGAGTAAGAAAATTGAGGCATTAGAAATGTGGCTGTACCGCTGTATCCTAAATAACTTATGGACAGATCGAGTATCCAACGTGTGCACTATGCATATTACAAATAATGCAAAAGAAAAAGAAAATACTGAAGAATATAAAACCACGGAAACTAAAATACCTGGGTTATATAATGAGAAAAAACCAAAGATGGAATGCTGCAACTTATACTTCAAGGAAAAATAGAAGGCAAGCGAAGTTTTGATAGACAAAGGATATTTTGGCTGAAAAATCTCCGGGACTGGTTTAGTAGACAACAATTGAACCTTTTCGTTCATTGTTATAGAAAGAGAATCAATATTCAATAAGGTTTCCAACATCCGAAACGGATAGGAACTTTAAGAAGAAGAATAATAATATATTTTAAATAGTCTTACTAGTCTTTAACTTTAATCTTTATATACAAATTATAGAACAAATAAAAATATACGAGAGTAGGTTAAGTTATTTTGTATTTATAAATTATAATACTTTTACAAACTAGTATTTAGATAAAATACCATACCTATATATATATATAATATTTATAACTTTAAAAGTATATGTATTCTTAGCTTAATTTTATATGATTATAGACTATAGTTTTTTAAAATCTAATTATACAATGTAGGTATCGATATCGATAACTCGTGTTTCATTAATAATGCAATAAAAATACAATTGAATTTATATCATTACTGATTAATAATTATTTCAATGAAACATAAAATTAAATTTTGTGTATAAATAATATTTTAAATTAAATTAAATATATAGATAATAATATGTATTACATAGAATTTTCATTTTTAAATAATACTGTTTAAACATTATACGTATTAAATTTCAAGTACGACTCCTATAATATATTATAACAGTCAATGCTGAAGTATATCTCATATAATCACAATACTAATATTTTAATGTAAATTAAAAATTATTTGTGTATCATAGTCAATATGTAGATATTTGTAGATCTTATATAATCCTTATACTATAATCCATAAGATATAATTAGTAATTAATTATTAATGATAACATTAAAAAAAAAATAAAACATTCATAACAGGTCTCCAAATAACTACTATATAATATATAGTAGGTACCTATTCTAATGACGAATTTTAAACGTACAGTTTTATACATAATATATTTCAGATCTTTCAGAAAAATTAAATTTCATGTTAAAAAATAACGCCGATTCATTAATAAAAATAAAACGTTTGCGAGAATCAGATAAAAAATTAAAAACACTATAAATTGCATAGTTAATTTTTTTAAATTGATAATAAATCCGCTTTAGGTATATAGAATATGGATTGTCCAATTTTATGCTGGTAATATTGGTAGTTTTGGCGTAGACAATAGGGCAGTAGACACGACGTATTAGTATTAGGTTACGTGTTTAAAAGTGTATTAAATATAAAATATTGTCTATAAATCCATTTTAATATTATCCGTATAAAAAAAAAAAAGTGTGGTAACTGTATATCAGTTATATATTACATAGTGTCATATAATATGGGATCTTACTTAACCTTGGTTCGTTGAGGCCCTAATTTCACATTATTGCCAGACAGATAATATCTGTCAACAATAACAATTTAATTACCGTTATTAATATTTATACAATATATCATACATAATATATAGCTGGTAGTTGGTTTATGCGCTGTACAAAGTATATAAATAACTATATAAAATAATATAATGATGGTTGACCACAGTACCTATCCCTCTCTATACATACATTTATTTACATGATATACCTGTTGTTGCTGTAGGTGTAAAACAACGATTGCGGTAAAGGGGGAGGTGCCAAAGCCCGAGGCGCCGGCTGCCGCTGTCGCTATAAAGTCAGTCACGGTTTGACACCATGGACGCGTACATCACAGCCGACGCGATCGTGCCGCCGACCGTTGTCAGCGATCACGCCGTGGCCGAGCGTAGCGACATCGTTGGCGGCATACAACTGTCGGACCCGAACAGTCACGTGCTGAACGTGCCGTACACCGTGCTTGAAGTACTGGTGGCCGTCGGCGCGACAATTGGCAACGGTTTGGTGATCGTGGCGTTCCAACGGGAACGTCGGCTCCGTCGGCGCACCAACTATTACATCGTGTCTCTGGCCGTCGCTGATCTGCTGGTCGGACTGGTCGGTATACCGTGTGCCGTTTTGGCCAGCGTCGGGTTGCCGCGACACCTGCATTTGTGTATGTTTTCCGTATCGCTCCTTATCGTTCTGTGCACCGTGTCTATACTCAGCCTGGTAGCCGTGTCCGCCGATCGGTACTGGGCCATACTGTATCCGATGGCCTACTCCACCAACTCCAACACCAAAATCGCAGTCAGTACGTATTATTTATTATCCCATTTAGTATATAATAATGTTATATCGTGAATAACAGCCATTATAGATTTATAGCTATACTCAGTATTTTAATATATTTAATTATTATTTTAGATATAAAAATACAAAAATCAGGCTGTTTTGCCAACTCATTTATAACTATGATAATAAGAACTAGGAATTCACAGCACTATATATTGTATATTTTATACTCATTAATATCGATATTTTTTTTTCGTACAAATTACAATTGCTTCAATATAATTATTATATTTATAATAATTATAATTATTCGTAAATACGTTTGTAAAATAAACAGTAAAATGTTTTACGAACATCTACGACATATCTGCAATAGTAAAATTGATTCTATACTTTGTGATAGACATTCTTAAAAATCCTAAAAAAAGAATACTGAAAATAATAATGGGCATTTTTTAAATTTCTATGAGTATAGTATTAGCTACTTAATTTATGTGTAACTACGAGAATATAAATTATATTGTTTAATATATTTCACTAATATATTCCTAAGTAGTGTTTACAGTACACTACTTGATCGATCTCATTTTAAGAATAGATATGGCCTTATAATCTATAGCTTAATAAGTAATGATTATGACTTAAAATGTCACTAAAATTATCTGCATTATTGTAATATTATTAAATCATGTATATAGTATACTACACCGATTTGAGAGACTTATACCGAAAATCTTTTGGAAAGCTAACTTGATCACAATTACGCAATATATAAATTATAATAATTAACAACACTCGATACCCACCTAATACATTTAAACGAATACTATCGCGCGTGCTTTCCTAATAATCATTATTGTAGCGTTCAAATTTATATATTATTTGTGCAATTTAGCATGATCTATAATCTATATAAAATATAATATTATAATATATAATAATTCGAGCTATATCGATGAATATTATTTTAGACAGTTCATAAATTTAAAAAATCTTTAACATTCAACTAATATGAGTAAGTAGATAAAATATGTTTATAATAACTTTTAAGTAGGGCTGGGATTTTAATTCTCTATAAACCTCTGAAAAATGACCTTAAAAAATGCAAAAATTACCAATTTAAGATTATTAAACAGAAAATTTAGTCATTATAAATATATCACGTTAGTTTTATCAGCTGCTCCAGTGGCGGAACTAGAATTTTATTTTGGGGGTTCCAAAGATTTTAAAAATAATATGAAAAACATAATAATAATAAAAACCTATATTCTTTTAAAAATATAGTATAGTTTATTAACTTAAGTATTAGATTAATGGAGGGGCCAGGCCCCTGTGGCCCCCCTTAAATCCATCACTGAGTTGCTTGTTATCTTGGTTTTGACATTTTAACAATTGTCCGATAATAATATTCTACGATTTACGAGTACCTACTTTATAATTTTTTATACTTATATTTATTTAAAAATCATGTTTGTGTGTAAACATTTTAAAATAAAATTTCGAATTCATATTTTGTATTCAAACACTCTAAAAACTCTAAAAATAATAAAAAATGAACTAAAAATAAAAAATGATCAATAATTGCAAAAAAAATACAAAATCAATTTTCTTATTCTCATTCAAAAGTACATGTAACGAATTTGTGTCCAAACGAGCATCGCAGAGCACCATTTGGACAAAAATGTAAAGTGCATCAAATTACCAGCCCTACTATAATATAAGTATACTAAATAAAGTTGTTTTCTTTATAGTGATTTTATTAATCAAAACATTATATCACAACAATTATAAAAAAATTAATAAAAAGGAAAATTATAATGAAAAATTAACTAAATTAAGAAGCAAGATTTTCGAATATAAAGTTATAATTTTATTATTATTTAAAAAAAAAATTGTTTGGTTGATAATTTAATCATAACTCTGAACGAGATAACTCGATATGAAAATATTTACACAGCATTTTATATAGACTGTAATTGAGAATATTGACGATGCTACCTAGTTAATTACTGTTATACGTAACATTATTGATTTTTTTCAAGTACAAATTACTAATACTTAATAAAATGTTTTATCTTATATAATATTGTACAAATATTAAATCATAGATATTTTATTACATTATACTAAATTACTATAAATACAATTATAACAATTTTTAATATTATTTAAAATAATATAATATAATAGTTGATTCGTGAAAGAGAAAATAAAATTTAAACGTTGAAAAGTTTATGTATGTTGTGTTTAATGTTTATATTGTTTTAAAATTATTTGTATTAATAAAAATATAAAACATAAAGTACCAATAAAAACGTGTACTGTAGGTATTAATGTATTATAGTATTATTCTATGATAATGTATTATACTATATTTTAGAGAGTTAATGTAATAGGTACTATTATAGTCAAAACATAAAATCAGAAAATTAAAATTAAAGTTTTAAATATAAGGGTCAAATACAAAATACAAACTGTATATCATAACAAATTAATATGATTACGGTATATTCAATATATTATAAGTAGGTACTTAAAATACCGAATATTCAAGATTTCTGAACTTCTTCGATAAATACGTAACAACTAACGTCTAACAATATGGATGAATAATTAGTAAATTTGAAATATCAATTATTTTTATAATATTTTAATTTAATATAAAATCGGTTTAATATTTAAAACTTGACACTTGTAATTGCAATTTTATATCAATGTTTAATCCTGATGACTAATACTCAGTTTTTAAAGTATTAAAATATATCATAATATTAAGTGATTTATCTAAATATTTAGATTTTAGATTAACTTTAATAGTATATTATTGAAAATTTACAGTTTCTATGCATCTAATATACAAGGAAACTTTTATTTTATCTCAAATGCACATATCATAAAATAATTATTTTGTTCAAAATATTTAAAATAAATGAACAATAATAGATAACTAATATGATATAGGTATTGAGGTATATTGTTCCTAAATTATAGTATATTATTTATTATTAATATTGATTTAGTTAATTAAATGAAGTTAAATTATCTATATTTTCATAAATAATTGTACATTTCTATGCATAAAAAACATTTATTATATTATGACAATATAAAAAAAAATTATGAAGTTGCTTTAAGGTATTTCACTTCTCATTGATTTAGTAAAACTATGCAAAACATTATTTGCAATGATATATAGGATACGATGTATAGAATAAGATTATAAACATTTCTAATTTTTTAATTGCAAAAATATTAAAATAACTAAATAATTTTCTATATTATAATATTATGTTATAGATTAGTTAATATTTATTAAACTTAGCTACCTATATAAATTATGATAATAAAATATAATTAGTAATAAAAATATTTAAACTATACAAAAGTTAGGCACCTTTACAATTTTAATTAGGTATATCAATTTGCCAACTACTATTTTCATCCTTCAGATTTTAACTTTTTGATAAAAGGAAATCATTTAACATTGTTTCTTATTTGACGACTTGGATAAGTTATATATATGTAAAGTTAAAAATACACGAAAGTTGTGATTAAAAAAAAAACAAAATCAATTTTTCGTTATAAAAAATTTTTCTAAAAAAATATTGCTGCTAAAATTGTTTTAAAGAATGATGGAGTACTCTTGATTTATCTAACCTAATATACTGTGTTTATTTATACAATATAAGTTTATAATAGTTTTTTATAAAACTTTTGACGTTATACTGATAAAGTTTATTTAATTACTCAGTTTTTGGTTTTCAAAAATTAAAAAAATATAATTATATTTTTATTTGTATAACATTGGAACTTCTATATTATCATAACTATATACGAAATATTATCATATTTTAAAACTCATTAAAAAATGACACTAAAACGCGTGCCATGAATATGAATTTCAGAAAATTTACACATTAATATATTACTAATTTTCTCACATCTAATATATTATCATACAATACTGAAAAATTCGTTATTAAAAAGTTATATAGATTGTAATGTATTCGGATTTCGGGTAGGCGCCATACCGCTACCTTGTAGAAACGATATTATTTTCTTTGGATCGTGCACTATACAAACAAAGTCAATCACGTTCAACACGGTTTTGCGATATTTATGCCGATATTTTGCTAATAAGCGTTGTGCGAATTATTAATTAGCACAGGTGTCTTATTTTGCATACTAATTATTCTTTACTAATTATCTAATATCCAGTGTTCCTAAGTATCAAATAGGGATACAAAAAAAATATTAAGACGTGACTGAAATATGTGTAGGATTAATATATTTAATATTTATATATTATATCTATATTTCACTTTAAATGTAGAACAAGGATTAAGTAACGATATAAATGTAAATATGTATATTATATGATTGCAAAATAATTAATAAATATTCAATATAATTTGTATTAAGTATTATTATGTTTTATGTATTATAAGATTTAAAATATAAAAACATTTAATTCTATATAGTTTAATTTTTAATTTTAATAGAAATTGCAATTTATAAGTTAAAATCAGAACTATTATTCATATAAATATAACTAAACTCTATACTTTAAAGTTTAAAATGTATATTTTACGATTATTTTTATTTTTTATAACGTATGTAGTTATAATACGTATACAATTTTAAAATGATCTAACTATTTTAAATTAGTTATTTGTTTTATAAATACAAGTTTACAGTTAGCATAGAGCTATGTTTATCTAGCTTAACTAAAATAATAGTTTAACTGTGTATACATTAAATAAAATCAGCTAAAAAATACCAAGCTATCCGTTATGTATATAAGGTACACAAGTGTACAACTTGTATTGTTTTTTATGCTGATTTTATAACTATATTTATTGATCGAATCATAGACACTATTCTAGTCTCTTATAATACTTTATCTATATAGTCGTAAATTATTTTAGATTAGTAATATTACAAACTAATTTGAAGATGTTGAAATTTTGAGCCTAACTCTAAATATACATTTTAACACTTACCTATAGTTGACACATTGGCACGTATTAAATATACTCAATCGAGATCTTCTTGTTACACCATTGTATACACAACACTATGATACAGATACTGAGATACAATAATATTCATATCCACGCACCGCGCAATAGATACATTCAAACACTCTATATTATTATAATATATTTTATAAGATGAACCACTTAAGAGTTAAGATGGCGTTATACGTAAAAACCTAATCAGTTTATTTATTTATCACGTAAACAGATAATCAAATGTAATACAATTCCATTATACTTATATATATATATATATATATATACTGATACAATATCCATGGTAAAGTTATAGTAGTATACTTAATCTAAATCTTAAAATAAATTATATACCTATCATATGGTTAAAATTTCAATAAACATAATATATATGTTTATATTTGCTGTTAGTCATTCAAATTTAAATATAGCCACATATTATGAACGAGAAATAAGTATAATTATAGCTATACTAAATTTATAATAATTTCCATATTTTCTATTAAAATAACAATATACACGGTTTTAGTGTTTTTTTATTGTTAAATAAATGGTACTGTTTGTTTAGTGAACGTCCGTCGATAGATTTGTCTATTGGAATCTTGAGGATATAGTTGGCTAAGCTATCTCTGGACTAGAGTTCTCTAAAGTTCCCTATTTAATTTATATTGTCCCAAAGATATTACTAGGACTCGTATTTAATTTTAGTTCAAATAAGTAAAACTCTCAAATTAACAACACAATGGAATATATATTTTTAGCAACGAAATATCAATATAAATATAAATATAAATTATACACCTGAAATCTGGATCCAAACGAATGATCAATGGAAATCCTTACCGGTTGGATGACAGGCGGAAATGAAACACACAGGCAACGATGATTTAAAATAAGATATGAAATAATTTTAACATAAATTATAATTTAAACCTCGCGTAATCATGGTAATAATTCAACTATCTTATTTATTTATTTCATGTTGTATGTTGCGTCTCCCCGCCTGTCATACGTGCTGGAATCGGGCGGAGAAGAATTTATGCCTAATTGGCAAAAATTGGATGAGCCGTTTGGGTCGCATAATATGATCGTAACACTGTATAACGTGAAAATAATAAATTAATTAAATTGCCTATAGGGCATAGGTTAAAACCAAAAACACACTTATTCGATGCATTTTTGTCGTGTTAAACTTAGCGTATTTGAATAATGAATGAGTATTATATTTATAACGTTAAAAGTATAATTAATCAAGTAATTAAAATATACTTGAAAATTATGGTAATACCAAAGTAATTATTTTGATGTTCTATTTATTTGTTAGTAAATCATAACAAATCTTGCATATCTTACGGTATATAAATATTAGAATTTTATTATTTAACATTTTTAACTATTACAATCGTAATAAAGGTATTTATCAATATTAACTATACATATTAATATTTTATGTGCAAATAGTTTTTTTATTTTATTTTTATCTGTTATAGGCATAATATGCGTTTGCTGGATAATGGGACTGCTAATAGGGTTTATGCCACTGATGGGCTGGAGAGCCGTTAAAGGACCTGTATTGGAGTCATGCGTTTTCAATCGCGTGATGGATTATAATTACTTGGTGTTTTTATTTGGCGTGACAATTATTTTACCTGCATTGTTTATGGCTACATTTTATGCTCACATTTATACAGTCATAATAAAACAAGTAAGCATTAAAAACATATTAAATATTTTAATATATTTAAAATTGTATAAATACCTACCTATTTAAAATATACCTATGACCTAATATAATATGACCTACATTTATTACATGAATAACATTTATAAAGTTAAAATTCTAAAAAAAATAATATACAATTATAAACTTGAATACTTTTTTTTAAAAATATTTATTAATTATAACTTTTACATTTTCAATAGATATGTCTTTATTATATATTTCGAAAGACAATAAAATAATTACTATCAAAATAAATTTATTCTTGGCAAAAAAATAGTTTAGTTAAAAATATCTTTGTACTTACTTATTTTACATTTATTAAATTGGTTAATGATTAGCTTTTTGAAAAACGTAGGTATATTGTTATATAACTAGGTATTACAGTTTAGAGATGAATAGACGAATAGTGTATTATTAAATTTTAAAATACAATACTTTACAGACATAATAAGCATGAATTGTCAGGTGTGATTAGGTATATGTGGTCTATATATGACATATTATAGTAATTGTAGTGAAGAAATGAAATAATTGCAGTATAGTACTAGTATATTTTCGTGCCATTATATGCGTGTGAAATATACATTACCTATATTATGTATAATACCTATAATACCTATAATACTTATACGCAATATGCATAATGCATATTCGTATTTTATATTATATATTTGGGTAGGTATCGGTATGTAGTAGGTAAATTGTAGATAAATTGAATGAATACAATAAACATATAGAGGATAAATATGTACTTTAATAATATAATTTATGAAATGTATAAGTAATTTAGGTATATTCGCTATTCATTTTGCACTTATAAATGTATATTATTATTATATAGTGTGAAACTGATTGTATGATAACTAATAGTTATGGGTTCTTAAATATATATTGACTATTGATAATATAACAATAATAGCCTAACAAATGGTAGGTACTTACTCTTTTAGACAGTAGATTATTTATTTTTATAAAACGTAAAATATTTAAAATTATATAACATGAAAAATGTATTTTTGCATTTTAGGCTATCTACATACTCATACCTATTTTAGCTAAATTAATTTTTTAGAATAGTTCCTACCTATATGCTATATATATATAATATTAATTGTTTTCTACAAATATTGAAGGTTTTGTATTATTTTGCTTATTTAGGTAGGTACTTATATCGAATTAAATAAGTTAATTATTTACTTTGTCCTTAACAAATTTACTTTCCTATTGATAATAAATTTAATACATAATAGGTATTTTAATATCTAGCTAAATACTGTTCAATTAATGATCCATTTATGGAATTTTATATAGTTAATATTTACCTATAAATATATTTAACAATTATTATATAATGCATTATGTATATATCTTAAAATCAAACTAATTAACCATCAAATCGCTTAGGAAAAAAACGAGAATAAAAAGTTCCTATTTCTTATAAATAAATCCTTATATGTGCGTTCAAAGTAAAAAAAAAATTCTATTTTGTATTTTGGGTATTTAATAATATAAACAAAGCAATACATTTATTTATACGCATCGTATATAATATAAATGTGTGTGTTTGCTATTGTAGTATAAAGTGTGTCAATAACGCCCATCCGGATAATGTGATTACACGCGAAGCGTTATAATAATAATAATAATAGTAATGAAAAAGCTAAACTGTTCGTTCGTTTCAGATCAAACAAATGACGTTGTTGAACGGGGGTCAGCGCGGCGGCGACAGTCCGACAAAGTTGCGTGTACTGGGCGCGGCCCGAAAGAGCGAGGTGAAGGCCACGCAAAATCTGTCGATAATCGTGGCGTTCTTCGCTGTGTGCTGGATGCCTCTGTACACGATCAACTGCGTGCAGGCGTTCTGCGTCGATTGTTCTGTGCCTTCATCGCTGCTCAACGCGTGCATCATTCTGTCGCATCTGAACTCGGCTGGTAATCCGCTGCTTTACGCCTATCACCTGAAAGACTTCCGGAACGCCTTCAAGTCGCTGTTGTTGTGCAATGGCCGGCACCGGGGCCGTGGTGGATATCCACACCATAAACAGAACGCCGGCACAGTAAACGATTGTTCGGTCAGCTCGTTGACCTATTCCGGAGGTTCAACCAACTGCTGGCCACGATGGTCGTCTACCAAGAGTGTAATGGCCGCTGCCGGATCCCTGCAGTCTATCGTGATTCGCCGACAACAGTCGACCGGCGACTTGCATCAGACCAAAATCGTCCGCACAACCACCGTCACCGCATTAATCATCGAACCGTCCGCGCCTATCCTGTTGTCCGTCCGTCGACTTGTCGAGTGAAATTGAAACGCAGTGATGGAGTAATGAATTACAAACGTAAACGCTGATACAAAATATGGTCCGAATCGTATTGTCACGCGCGTACAATACCTATAAGTACCTTCCTACTGTATTGAGTCAGCTGTAGCGCTAAACGAATAACTCAAAAATTAAAACGTCAAAGTAATACGCCATAAGTAATACCATCTTGTGCATAATATGCTATTTATTGTTTTGGAAATCAAATAAAGATTAATGTCTATATATTATATAGTCATTATTTATTTCAGGGATGTTCAGGAGGATATCATCTCCTCCCCAAATTTTTTTTTAACCTGTTGGAATATAACCATAATAATATTAAAAATAAAAAATTGTAAAAGGTAATGTTTTTGTATACTTATTTAGTATATTTTTGGAACCTAAAAAATTCACAATATCCCCCTCACCTGGAACACAAAGTCAAAAATAAACACTGTCTATAGTTATATTATGATATATTAGTACCCATTGGTGGATATGAATGTTATAATAGATTAATAATATAATAAAGCATCACTGCATCAATATTCAATATGTATTATTATTATTATTATTATTATACCTATCTATACATAAATCACTGACAAATAACAATTATACCTAATGATTATTAATTATTTTTATTAGGGCAAAGGACTTTCATGTGTACTTATATTATGCATATGTATTATAATATTTATCAATATTAAGTATTTCCCTATTTGTTTTACACCATCACCAGAATAACCAAGATTAAAAAAAATAGTCGTTACCTACATATTTTAGATTTTTATTGAAAATTTTATGAATTTAAATGTTTTTTAACTAAAAATGTATATTACAATGTATTTTTATAATTAATACTTTTTAATTTATTTTTGAGTAGGTAGGTAATAGAAAAACAAAAAGAATATTTTTAAGAAGTTAATTTAAATCGTATGGTTTTATGAATTTTTGTATTAATATAGAATTTATTAAAATATCAGAGAAAATATCGTATTTAATAATTACTAAAAATCATTAAACAGTATTTTTCGTGTTTATTTTCAATGCTTAGTTTTGGGATTTTAAGTACATATATGCTTAAATATTTTATGTTTTTTTAGTGCTACAAGTCCTCTACTGAAATATAATATAATTTTATTTAGCTATAATACCCATGTAATTTGTTTATGCTTTGTTCATGTATTTTTCTAAGGAAATAGTGCATTGTATAGTATTCATTATAGTTACCTATATACTACACTATTTTTAATTTTAAAGTTAGTTTTAGTTTAAGTAAGTAAATAAAAATAATTTTAATCTTTATAAAACATATAATACCTATTAGGTATTAATACATACCTACAAGTATGTAATATGTTCAGATATAAACATATGGGAGATATACTATATATTAGGTAGCAGATATGTAGGATGGGTAGGTACTATAAAAATATATATAAGTACCTACCTACATTTTTATAAGGTTATTTACCAAACGTGCTCACTCGCCTTAAATAGTTACACTATAGGTAATATATGTATGAATATTAAAATTTTTTTTTTTTTTGTTAAACATTTAAGTTTACTTTATATTTTTATCAAATAGTTTCTATTACTTAGATTTTTATATAATTTTAAGTTAATCATATTATGGTAACTAATTTTGTAAATTCATAAACCTATTTAGAATTAATAACTATAACAACTGAGTATACTGACTATTTTTCTTAGAATATAAATTAAAACAACTATATAAATACACATATATACATACATATATATATATATATATATATATATAAGAAACTGCTCATTGAAATTATATAATAAATTAAATATTTCAAATCTATTTGTTGAAAAATAATAATTTGTAGGAAAAAGTAAAATTTTCATCTCAATTGAAAAATAGTTTGTATACATATTGTAAGTAACATACACACACACACACATATATATATATATATATATATATTATGCATAGGTACTTAAATATTAAAATATGAATATAATATTAAGGTTAAAAAGTGGAATAAGCACACTTGATGAATTTTATGTTTATGTATAACTACAAAGGCTGTTAATAATGATATAATGTACTTATATACTTATATATATATATTTATTTCATATTTTCATATAAGTAATACATTTAAAGGAACTTAATTTAAGTAGATACCTAAGTATTTTAATGTTGTATTTGTTTGAATTTTTATACAAGTTTAACAGTTTATCATTAATTATATTAATTTATAAATACCAATATTTATGATCATTTTTATTACATAATAATAAATATTCATTAGGATTATTTATTATAATCTAAACTGTTAGTACTAAATTATTGCGCATATTATATGTAAAATTATTGTAAAAAAATACTATTGTTTAAATTATATTGTTATGTAAATTTTATATTTTCTTATAATTACATATAAAATTAATAGTTTATCATAAATTAAAATATTTATAATAATTAAATAAAAGTTATATGCATCAATATTATTTTAATGATAATGAAAGATGTGTGCCTACCTAAATAAATGCTTTTGTTTCAATTTAAATAATTGATTTGGATATTATACTTATACTTCTATAATTCTATTATGTCAATATTGACAGAATAATCATTGTATAACTTGTTACATTATAGTATATCAAGATAGAATATCATATAATTAGGAGATCATACATAGGAAATCAAGTTATATAGGTACATAAATATATAATAAGTATCATAATTAGGTATTGACTTTTTTTTTCTTAACATAATATTTTAATATTTTATTATAAAAAAAAAATCACGAAAAATCGTCAAATAAAATAATACTTACTTAGTAAATATAAGTATAATAGAAAAACAATTGTTTAAAATTTAAATGATAGGTAGGTATAATATTAAATGTACCTTATAATAAAAAATGATGAAAAATAATGCTAGATAGGTAGGTAAGTTATTGCAGTTAAAACGTGTTAATTAACGATGTTTAATTAAAAACAATAAAAATATCATATATTAGGGCGCCTGTATGGGAGTAAGGGGGACAATCCCGCCTCTAGAAAATATAGAAAATTGGAAAATCATGAATAATTAAATTTAAATTATTTGTATAAATGAATTGCTATTTTCCATAATTTTCCAATTTGGTTTACATAGTGCAATAGTATAATATGTATTAGGTATACAGTATAAGGTATAACTCTGTCCATCTTATAGGTAAGCCTATCTATAAATATATTAAAAAATTAAAATTGTATCCCACCTGAAAATTGTCTTATGCACACATATTATGGTCATATAATGTTTGGAATTTATTTTAGTATAATTTTTCTTTTATGAACATGTTGAAAATCTCTTTAAAGTAGATGACGTACGTCGTACATATACCTCTATCCTTTATATTTTATTTTTCTATTATATACAATAGTTGTTTTTAAAAATTGTATAACATTTTTTTATAATTCTAGGTTTCGTTAAAAAAACACTATTTATTTTAAGTTATATGTATAGGTTTTCTGTAGATTTAAGAAGTATAAAAACATTATATTAAAAACAATCAATAATTTTTTTGTAATTAAATGTCGACTAATGACACGGTAGCTGCCCAATTTCCAAAAAAAAAAAAAAATATATATATAATATAATTATATTAGATGAAATTTGTCGTTTTGACCCTTCCTAAAATCAGCCCTGGAGATACCTATTTTCACCATGATGTTTTGCCAACAGGGACGTACTCAGGGGGTATTTTGGGTGTTCAAACACCATCCTCTCCCAAAAAAAAAAAAAATGTTTGACTATTTACTTATTCAATTTTTATATCATACTATACTTTAATAGACAGTTATAATATATTACATTATATTTGTAGCTAGTGCAAAATAAAAATTTAATTATAAATCGGACCATTATTTCTACCCGAAAAAGTGTCTTCAAACATAAAAATAAAAAAAAACATAGTAAAACCAATACATTTCTAGCTTCGCTCAGAATCTAAAATTTTGTATCAAATATTTTAAAATAATTGATTTTAGTAGTTACCACCTATATATAAATAAATATTATATTTTACATGTTTAATAATTGTTGTTCTGATTTTTCATAGTTTTTTCTACCGTCAATAATTTAATAATGTTACCCTTTGAGCAATGCTCATAACTATCAAAATGCAATAACAAATTTCTTGTACCTAATAGAAGTTGGCAAGTTGTAGACTTTTAGTAAAGAATTATTTTGCGACGTTAATTTTAAATTCTAATTCTTTTATTTCTTTTCAATTTTTCAATGAATATTTATTTAAATAATATCTTTTTTATATTACATCCATGCATTTTGTTTTTAATTGACATTTACTTATTTCATTATTTGTACCAAAATACCACACCTTCATTTGAATCTGATCCTGATTCGAGGCCAATTGACCTATTTTTTATTTTTTAAATCATAGGTTTCTATATTTTATCATCATCTGAATCTAAAACCGTATATAATTTTAATTCATCATTCAATGGGGATTGAATATTAGTTACATTCAATTTTGCACAAAGCATTTAAAAAAAAAATATTATTTAAGAAAACCACTTTATATTCATGTACATGAATTAATTGGTCTATAAAAACCGTCAGTAACTCATGAAAAATAAATTACTACCCATGAAATTGTATTAAATAATAATATTAAGTAATAAGTTATTACTAATAACATTATTAGTGTTTTTATTAAATAATTTTATAATAATAATAAAAACCTGTTCACAATTCCATAAAGTAAACACGAATGTTTTTAAGAAAAATTTATATTCTTCATACTACTACTTAACTAATATGGGTCTACATCACCCGCAAGTCCAACCGGCTCTGTTGGTGATCATTTTAAAGTTCATAAATTTTAATAATATGTTAGACGATAATTTTCGGTAATATGTATATGGTATATAAGATAATATGTTTCATATCAATTAGGTAATATATTAATACACATTATTAAATTACTATTGGCTTTTTTTGTTTTATCAAAGCCTTAATTAAAAATAAATCTGATATTGATGGAAAATAATCTATTGTAAAACAGCATCTGTAGGTTAATAAAATAAATTTTCTGTATTTATTTGTGGTTTTTTAAGTATCAACATCAAACCCTCAAATTTTATTTTATATTACACGTCAACTACAGTTTAATTTTAAATTCAATGTGTTATGTGAATAATTGATAAATTTTTTTAATACTTTATGAATATTCTCTCATATAAAAAGTTACAATTTAAATCTACTGTTAGAAGGTACAACTAAGTATAAAATATCTTTATAGATTATCAACAAATAATATACGGGGAAATTTGTCCTACCAAGAATATTTTACTGGCCCATCTTGTAAATTGTATCTTTTAACCAGATATTAACTGATAAATAAAGTATGGTACTAATACCAAATAAGAAATGAAATATACAATTACGATTAGAAAGTGATAAATTATTTGGGAGACTGAAGAAGTGAAAAATTAGGTACTGACTTAGTCTTTTAGAGAATAAAAATACTGTTAAAATAAAATACAAAATTATTTTTTAGTAAATTATTAGACATAAGTAATTTATTTTTTTTAAAAAAAAATGTATATAATATTATATAATCACAATGACAATATTTAAATAATCTTTAATTTAATAGGTATCCATTACAGAAATATAACGTACAAAAGTTATTATTGTTGGTTATTCTTGGGTGTACAGCTGTTAAACAGAGCTTCTTTAATTGTTTGAGACATTAATCCACATAATATTTCAATCGAAGCTTTATTACTATCTTTAGTAGCTTTAACAAGCTTGTTTTCAGCTTTTGTTCGATCCACAGGTTCAAAAAACGTACGACTTAGAGAAGTGTCAGCTTGTTCCAATTTATCGGAAAGATCATTTATTTGACCAGTTAAATAATCAGCATTGGTAATTAAACTGGAAGAACTTAATGTATTCACCCAATATTTATTCCATAAGAGGTCCAATAAACGTCGATCAAGTGAAGATTTAAAATAGTTTACTTCTAATGAATAATACTGTTTACAATGAACTCCAAAGTCTTCGATTTTATTCAGTGGAATAGTTTGATACTCAGAGGGTTCTTCATTCGCTGGCTTGTAACCCTATAAATATAATTATTTAGTATATTTAAATAATATTAACATAGTATATATGAACCATTATAAATCATAAACTTACTTTAGGATATGTTCGGAACGCACCCAAACATACTTTACCAGCAGAAATTGTTCTTACAGGATCAATTACAATTGCTACGAATGGTTCTTGAAAATTTTGATTTAACATTTGTGTTGAAACATCAATACCAGAAAGCCAACATCCATATCCAGGGTGACTGTGATACCAACCAATTGCATTTTCTTGACGTCCAACCTTAAATATATAAAAAATTAACAATAAATAATAAAATACTACAAATATCAAAATTATATGTAACATACAGTATGATTAACTAAAAAAAAAAATCCAACATAATTCAAATCCAAGTTTTAACTATAAGTACCTATTCAACAATATATTATAATTGTCTCAATTTTATATAAACAAGAAATTGTTTTCAATAAATACAAGTAAAATTAAAATAAATACATAGACAAAATATTCAAGACACATAATTGTATAAATAAATATGGAATAAATTTACATATCAATAGAAAAATATTTGTTAAAAACAAATAGTAAATTATAAATAGATATGTTTCTAGAAAATAACTTCCAATTTGTTTTCATTAACATATTAATATAACTACCATGGTTAGTTATAAGTAGAAACTGGATTTTTATGATTTTACATATTTTTACTAAGTGTATGCAGGTCTAATTGGATGTGCTTTCTCGACAATTAATTTTCCTATGAACTGATATACATTTTTAGTGCATAAAAAATCATATTTTAAGGTTAAAGAATATTTTATCCAAAATGATGTGTGTTAAGAATATATAGAGGTTTTATATGAAAATTTCATAAAAATGTAATGGTTTTAAAATAGAGGCGTATATGGGAATTTATAAAGAGGGGTTCAGATTTTCTAGAAGCTTTCATGAAGCAGAACCCCCTATCAACGTCTTATAATATAAAAACATTAATTACAAAAAAATGAAAATAAACATGTTCTGTATTTGTATACATTATAATGCAAAATCTAAAACAATATCTAAAATAATATTATTAATAAAGTTTTTTTTTTTGGTTATGTGGGAGTTTAAACCTGTTCGACCCCCTTCCCATAAAAACGCTGCTGTTTTTTAAAAAAATACAAAAATAATTGTGACCCTACATCAATGTCTACCCCCCAGACACAATGAATAAATCATGTTACCACTCAACTTAAACATAATATATCAATATATCAAGACAAAAAGACGCAATGCAATATTGATAAGAATATGAATTATTTATTAATTTAATAATTTTATTATTCAAAACATGTTATTATTAAATTTTGAGTTCACAAGGGTGAATTTTAAGTATAAAAAATATAACTATTATAAATTGTAATTTTTTTTTCGTTTTTTCAATATTTTTACATACATTTTTATAAATTTTATATTTTTTCATATATTTAAAAAAAAGGAATATGTATGCGTATAAAATATTATATCGGCGAAATTATATATATATGTATAATTATATTATGTTTTTAAAGGCATATAAATCCGGTCTCTAGTTATAAGTATAACAAATATTTTATTTATCTATATGTCAAAATAATAATGTACACTATAACTTACTACTTTAGCAGACTCAATGTATGCGGTCATATATTCATAAGCTTGTGCTTGAGCATTAACTCTAGTTTCTGTTCCTTCAACAGGTAATGCAAAAGAATCCATAACAATCATGGTATTACCTTCCACTTTTCCAAGTAATAAACCCATTATTTCTAAAATACCTCCAGATCGAGCATGCATAACCATTTTCAGTAGAGCTAATGCAGATATTTTTATCTCTTTAAAATAGTGAGGACTGAAATCAAATTACAAATAATAATAAATTAATTTTTATAAGTTATTGGATATCATATAATATGCTTTTATTATAATTATTTAGATATTGTTATAAAAACTAAAGTCTAAAATATTATTAATATAACATTATTTTATTAATCTATAATTAGATAATAAAGTATCTAGATACTTTATTATTATTATATTATAAAATTATTCAGTTTTAAATTATAAATATTTTTAAAGTTTATGAAATCCACACGTCTAATAACCTAAAATCTATAATATAATGATAAATTTTGTTTGATGCTGTTGGGTTAAAAGCAAAAAATATATTATGAACATACTCTTTCTCCCAAGGTTTAGCGGTCAAAATATCTTGCTGTTGTTGTTTGTCATATTTAAATATATCATCAACTGTATTAACAGTTTGGACATTGTTTTCCAATTCCCATGTCTTTTTAGCTACAATTTCTTGGGAATCTCTTGATGTAGATGCCATATTTTAACAACTTGCCAATAATCTAAACATTAATAAAAAATAATTAAATTATATGTTATTTGGTGGTTCACAATAGTAAATATTATAAACATTTACATTACGAAAATTTTTCTGGAATATTTATTATTTTGATTAATTCATATTTTCATAATATTAATAATTACCGCAGAAAATGTAGAATAATAATAATGAACACGAGTTAATACACTATTACACTATGATTTAACAAATCAATATTAATTCAATAATTCCTTTATTCCTTATTTTCTTACAAATAATAATAAAATAAAGCATAGACAAGAATACAAGATAATAATATAATATACCTAGAGAAGTTAACCATAATACCATGGTCGGAAATATTGTACTTCAACCACAACCATGGTTAACATAACAAAAAATAAATACAGATTATAAAAATAGGAATATACAGTTTTATTTGATAAAAAATATGGCGGTTTTTGAACAAAACATTAACCACAATTTAAGTGAACAATTAAATTTTGATACCTACGTTAATTTTTTCTATATTTTTTGTTTATAGATTATGTACCATAGTAATAGTACAGTTTTGAGTATAGTTATTAGTTTTAAGTTTTTAATCTTGTGATTATTTAATAATATAAATAATGTTAATTTATAAATTTGATTTATAACTTGGGTAGTACGGTAAATGATAGATGTCTATAGTATTCTCGGACTAAAATCTATCTACTACTTTAGTACTGCCTAAGAAGATCTAACAATTCGTATTTTATATTTGAATATCAGAATTATAAATCTTGGTTTTTTAATATTTAAAATTTAAAATGGACAAAGAATTTTGTATTTATTCGGACAGAAATCAATTGCAAACACCATCTATTACAGAATATAGGGTAGAAGAATTACTGAAACCAAAAGAATTGAAACCATCTATAAAATGTAAACTTTTATGGATATTATATTTTAAATATAGTTAAGATTTCATTTATGTTGATTTTTTATTTTAGTATGTAAAGAAGAATTAGATTTTAATGGCACGCAGTCTATAATTAAAAACTTTGATAAACTTTTTTCATTTATTGAGTTAATGGACCAAATGGAATATCAAGATTTACATTACGTTTACGAAGAAATTCTTGTTAAAAGTAAGTTAAAATAATATTGATTGTAATAAGTGTTATTAATGAATATATTTTTAGATTTAAATATGATTGCATCATTTTTCTCGTCTTATGGAACTGTTGAAGATGTACCATCAGATTTACGACATCAGTACATAACTATTATAAAAATGTCTGTTTATCTTTTTGTTGAGTTTGCTTTGAGTTTTTACAAGAAAATTGAAACAGATTATAAAATGTTACTTCTTGAAACAAAAGTATCCATTTTTTGTTTTCACTAAATACAATTTATAAAATAAAAATGTTTTAAAATTATAAAATAATATTTAGGGTAGAAATAAAATACAAGACTTGATTCAAAAACATACGTCTGATTATGATTGGAATTGGGAAAATAAGTTGTGTGATGGGTTCAATGCCATTAATAGTATAATTTCTAATAACATCACTCAATTATATAATCCTCCATATGTAGATCGTATATTTGTTTCGTAAGCAACAATTTGTAAAAATTTTAAAATAATACTAAAACTAAAACTAATAATACTAAAACTTTATTTTCAGATATATAGCTGCCTCTTGTTATACTCAGTTAGAAAATGCTAATATAGCTTTTGTACGAAATACCCCTCTTCGTGACAGTATCATGCAAATACTAGTAATTCTTGTTACTGACTATGATCATGCCCACGATTTTAAAATTCAAATAGTTCGTGTAAGTAATTTTATAAATATATTTGTCTATTTTGCATGTTGTATTTATAATATGTGTTGTAGATATTCCTATAAATTATTACACAGTAGACATAAAGTTATATGAATAAATAAAAATAATAAATTTACATATAAATAAACCTCTTTCTAATATTACAATAAAGTTAATTTTATAATGTTATATAAGATAATTAATTACTAGAACTGTAATTAGTTTTGTGTTAGATCTTATTGTATAATAATAATAATAATAATTATATATATTTGCATTTTATTTAAATTTTATAAACATTTAAAATAATATCCTAATTTTAGGTTGAATGTAATAAAAACAATCATTAATAATTTGTATTGATAATTTCAAAAAAATTATTTTAAATTTGTTATGTTCATAAAAAAAAAAAACCTATACAATTTAAAAACTGGAAGTGATTTTATGTCTTAGTTATTATACTAACAATTTTTTAAATTTATATTATAAATATAATATAATTTCCATTTAGTTGATGAAATCATATGAACATTTACCAGTGCATCTGGCTAAAACTGTATTAGAAGTTATTGAGTCTGATGTTAACCGTTCTTCATTAATTGAATTAATTGTGAAAGAAATTGCACTCAGAGGTGAGATGGAAAGTATAAAAGATATAAGTCATCAAAACATAAGTGGTGGCAAATCTTATTGTTCTTTTCTTGTGGAAATTGCCAAACACGCTCCTAAATTATTATTACTGAATATTAAACATTTGTTACCATCTTTGGAGTCCGATGTGAGTAATATGTAAATAAAATATATCAATGGTCTACTATATTATATTAATGTTATAATTTATATTTTATTTAAAATTTTATTTCAGCCATATACTATGAGAATTTGTGTCCTAAGCGTACTAAAAGAACTTATTGTACATATATTGAATCATGATGAATTAGACGATCTTGGACGAAAAACAAGAGATGATTATTTATTTATTATACGAGACCACTTATTAGACATTAATGCATATGTTAGGTCTAAGGTAGTTAATTAAAATTTTTAATTTATTAAAGTTTGTAATGCTGTATGAAAATATTTTAGGCGTTACAATTATTAACTGCAATAATAAATGAAAATTGTTTACCAAAAAATATGTTTAGAACAATATTAAAGTCTGCTGAAGAAAAACTACATGATAAAAGTTCATATGTTACAAAAAGTGCTATTCAGCTAATCAAAACATTAATCAAATCAAACCCGTATAGTTTTGATGTAATTAATACAAATCTTCATTTAATTAATTAATATAACAACTTGTTTATAGTTTACAGAAAATAAATTGAAAGATAAATTGAAAAAAGAAAATTGTATATTAAAAAATATGGAACAAGTGCTCGAAGAAAAAATAAATAGTGGAATGAGTAAAGAAGAAAAATGGTCTTTGATTGAACAACCTTTAAAGTTATTCTTAGATGATATTTTAGAAAGTAAGTTGTAATTGAGTAAAACAAAATTCTTGACTACTAAATGTGTTTATATAAAAAAAAACTTAATTTTATGATAAATTATAAAATTATTATTCAAAATGTATGTTAATGAATGTGAGACGATTATATTAACCTTTATATTACAGTCTATGATATTTATTATATTTGGTTTTAGATAGCAGTTTAGAATCTTTTAGTGAACCTGAATTACTCAAAGACATGGATTTATGTGATGTCATTTTGAATATTAAAAATGATATTAATTTACATAAATTTAATGTGGTTCTGAAATTTGTGTTATGTGGAAAAGAAACATTCAAAGATGAACCATTATTTAAGTATATTTTATTTATTAATATTTTTGTACAATTTAGGTTAGGTTATAGTAGTAAATAGTTGTCATAGTTTAATTATAGTCTACTGATCATAGGTATCCTATTAATTTAGTAATAAATATAATTTATAAAAATATACTAAAAGATTATAAGTAAAATTATCATTTTCATAAACAGTTTATGTAATATGTAATTTTATTTTAGACTGCAAGAAGAAGGTAACTCGTCAGAACAATTATTTTTACTAATAAAAAATATTTGGTGGTATAAGAACACACAAGCAAATGTATCAATTGATATAAAAGATTTTGAATGTATGTCTGCGGAAAAATTAAATCAACAAATATCTTTAATAGAATCTAAAATCTCATACCTACAGGTACTAATATATATATATATATATGTACTTCTATATTATTTTTAATCTTTTAAATGTAATAAAACTTTCTATAGTAGCATTGATTTTATAACATACAATATCACACATTTAAGAAGACACTACTCGCTTGTTTGTATAGTTATTAATCAGAGTAATTTTACCTATTATCAAGTTTGTAAAGGAAAATATAAATTGTGCTTAGTGTTTGGTTTTTTCAAATATTATTTTAAAACTATTTAATTGTATTTAAAAAAATGAGTTATTAAACTACTTATAATTTATTAATTTTTTTTAAAAAAACAATTCTAGAGCACAATTTATATTCTCGACGTGTGTAAATTACCATTGTATATATTTCAAAAAAATATGCAAGTTTCTATGATCAAATTTCAAGGAGTTAAACCTAGAATTGCAGGTAATATTAAACATTTCTGGAAAAAAATCCAAAGCTTAACGGAAACCATAATATTGTCAATTTTCCGCCATTTTTTGATAGTTTTTTTATCTTCTAAGGAAAAACTTATGAGAAATTCTAAAAATGAGCTAAATAAAGCACCAACTGGATGCAATTTGGTACAGAAATGACACTTTTTAAGTCCCTACGATCACAACCTAGTAAGTTATCATGAAATAAAAGAATTTAAAATAATGGATACCGTGATTTTGTCGATTTTCGGTAGTTTAAGTAAAAAAGATTAAGTAGTATATGATTAGGCTTCGATAAAATTTTCAAACTGATTAATCCAATATTTGAGGAAATATTTAAGATTTTTGGAAAATATTTTGAAGCTCTATATTTAGTCGGCAAATAAACCAATTCGTTCCAAAATTTAACTACGCTTGTAAACTATCAATTCCAATACTCAAAAAAAGTTTCAAGTCCCTACAATGAAAACTCAATTAGTTATCATGAAATAAAAAAAATTTAAATTAAACCGTAATTTTGCCGATTATCCTCCATTTTTTGGTAGTTTTTCTTCTCCCAAGGAATTACTTTTGAGAAATTTGAAAAATAATCTAAATAAAGTACTATTGATAGCATACTCTATTCATGATAATTGAACCATTATTTCTACCCAAAAAAGTATCTTCATGCTTGTTAAAAAAAATCTTCATTCATTGATTAATTATGTATTGTATAATTAATCAATGCTTCATTGTAAAACCAATATATTCTTCACTTCGCTCAGAATCTAAAATATAAATAATAAAAGGCAAAAACACATGTATAATATATAACAATAAAAGTAATAAGTATTAAATTTTAACTATTATCATTATTATTATTATAAATGTGTAGAGAATATAAACTGTGTTCTAGCATCGTTATTACATAAAATAATCCATTTTAGATTCTGAGTGAAGCGAGGAATGTATTGGTTTTACAAAGATTTTTTTTTTTTATGTTTGATGATATTTTTACGGGTAGAAATAATGTTCCGATTACCACAAGCAGGGTATGCTTTCGGTAGCAAATTGCATCTAGTTGGTACTTTATTTAGCTCATTTTTCGAATTTCTCAAATGTTTTTCCTTTGGGAGGGGAAAAATTCCAAAAAAAGTAGTAGAAAATCGACAAAATACAGTTTCTGTTATTTAAAATTTTTTAATTTCGTGATAACTAATTGAGTTTTAATCGTAGGGATTTGAAAATTTTTTTGTGTATTAACATAAGTAATATACATATGTGATACAATTTTGAAACGGATTGGTTGATTATTTATTTTAGTATAGAACTTTGTACTTTTTTCCAATAATGTTTAATACTTCCGGCAATTTTTGATTTATCACTTTGAACATTTTATCGAAGTTTAACTATATACTACTTAATCTTTTTAAAAAGTATTTTGATAATCGTAACTAACAATTTATTTTTATATGCTTTTAAAGTAAAAGTTCTTGAAAATTGATAAAATTACGGTTTCATTATTTTATTTCTTGATAACTAATTAAGTTTAGATTATAGGAACTTAAAATTTATTTTAAATATTTTTATTCGTAATTTACACATGTATTACATACAATACATTTTACACAAAATTTTGGAATAGATTATTAATTATAGCATATTGTAGTATATTGAGTTTCGCTCAGAATCATATTTTTTAATGCAATATAATTGCATTCAAATCTTAAGTATAATAAACCACTAATTTCTCCGAGAATCGAGGGATGATGGAGGACTATTCACAATCACCTTCCCATTTTTTTAAAATATTTTTTATTATATAGGGAATTTTCAGTCTTATTAGTTTATGTAACATTTTGTCAGCATTGTCAACATATGTAATTAATATTCTTAAATATATTACATGATCAAGTGCATTTGTCATTGGAAAATAATTTTTACATCATCTTGCTTCTTCTGCTTTTTTATCTATATTTATATTTACTGATGAAATTTAATTAGTAATTGATGATCAGTAATTATCTGGTCTATACTTTTGGTGCTACTCATAGCAACATAATTAACATACCTTTAAAGTCTTTCAAATCTTGAATATCTTCAGTGTATTCCTTCACGGGGACAATCTTTAAAGTTAAATAATTTTGTTTTCCTAAAACAATTTTTATGCCATCTGCTATTAATTTTAATTAAACATCAATGAAAAATAAAAGGTCTTATCCAGGAACATAATTTTTACCTAATACATTGAGGTGGTTTCTTTAACAATGCATAAAAAAATATAATTATTAATTATTATTATTATTGATACATTAATTAAACATATATTCGTTTATTTTTTCCTTACCCACCGACAATGTTATTCCTTAGACTTTTCTCCAATTAATCTTTTTTGGTTGAATCTTCTTATGATTGAGTCAGCTCCATCAATTAAATACCAATACTCTGATCTAGTTGTGTGTGTATGATATATTTATTTATAAAACACTGATCGGGAAGCAGTATTAACTTCTTCTTCATCAATAGCTTAACGGTCCATTAAGGACCTACACTGCCACTAGTAAACTTCTCCATTTTTCTTTGTCCAAAGTCCAGTCTAACGTTGCATTCCATCTATCAATCTCATATCCTTTTCTATGGTGTCTTTCCATCTTGTTCTTGCTCTTCCAAGTGGACGTTTTTTATTTATTTTTCCTATCAGAACATTCTTTAATACATCTCCATCAGCTTTTCACACATGTCCCAGACACTAGACTTTTATAACTTATATGTGAGTATATTTGGTTTTTCATATAGGTCATACAGCTCTTCATTGTGTCTCTTTTCATAGATTCCTATGTTGTCATTGTACACCGGTCCATATATATTTCTTAATATATTTCTTTTCCATATAGCAAGTTTTCTATTGTCATCTTTTACCGTGGACCAAGTCTCACATCAGTAGGTTATTATTGGTCTAAGGTAGCTAGTGTACAAAGTAATTTTTGACTTTCTAGATAGCAGTTTTGATCTTAATAAGTTGTTTAAAGTAATACCTATTTCCTTTCGATATTCTTTCTTTTATTTCCATATGCATGTTGTTACTGCTGTTTAACACCTAAGTATTTTAAATCATCCACCTTTTTAAAATTCATACTTCCCACTTTCAGGTTTGACTGAATAATTTCTTATTAAAATACATACAATTGGTAATTCATTATATAAATTACCAAATTATCAAATTACTAATAATTATTTATTATTTTACAGTGTGTTGTAGTTATTAGTTATATTATGTGATTAGATGTTTTATGTCAATACTACAATTTCAGGAATGTGCTGAGTATTTAAATACCATCAAAAAATCATTAAACACTATAAAACAATTGATGTTGGGAAATATTTTATCGGTATCAATAGAAGCTATCGACTTTTTTACAACTGCTTTTCAATTTGGTGTACCTGATACTCAGACTGGAATTGATGCTATGATTTCATTGATTTATTCACCAGATAACAATATTAAACAAGCTATGATTAATTCTTATAAAACTATCTATTTGAGTAGTGATGAAAGTATGGACTCTACTGCACAAGCTACAACTGTAATGAAAATTATAATACGGTTTTTCCAATATAAATAAAAAATAATATTAAAATATTTTATTTTAGATCATGACCAAACTCATTAATTTATTAAAAACCTTAAATATAACCAATAGAAAAGCATTCAAAACTTTATTAAAGGAATGGATTAGTAATTCAAATTTAGAGAATGATTGGATTATGATATTATGGGCATGGTTTACTAAATCTATAATTATTTCTGATGATGATCGAGTATTTACTGCACTTCTAATATCTTTGCTTGCAAGGTATACACAATATAACTTTAAATTATTAATAAAATTTAATAAATAATAACTCTTAATAATTAATGTAGAATTGAATTATGCAATTTGCAATTTTAGACCTACTCAAAAAGTAATAGGATTTTTGACTTCTTGTTTATTGAAATGAATACTGTTAAGATTCATTTTGAATATTTATACCTTGATGTTTAACCTTATGATATGCAGAATAACCATTTATTTTGGTGTTTTTTTTTTTTTTTAATGCAAGATACTTAACAATAATTTAATTAAATATATATCTACTTTATATTAAAATGTTACAAATTTATACTTTGTTTTTTGTTTTAGCTCAAAACCTTCAATTGCCCAAGGAAACATTGACAATCTCGTGCACTATGGCCTATGTAGTAATTATCAATTATTTATTTATTCGTGTGAAATATTGTTATCAATTTCGCAGGAAGATTTTCAAAGGTAAATATTGATTATAAATATTACAAATTGTCAATTGCCTTGTATTTCGAAAGCGCCCATCCAATGTTTAATTTTTGGTCAATTCATTATAATAGTCATAATTTAATATTGAATAAATACTTTTTTTGAATTAAATATTGCAATAAATAGATTTTTTATTAAACATCAGTCTTTATATGTCTCATTACACACTTACTCTCTATAATTTTGAACATAGGTATTTTTACTCTAAAACTACTCAGTAAGTAATAATATTAAAATAACTTTCACATATTTTTATATTAATTTATTTCTTCTATTGTAACCTAACCTTAACCAGAATAAATTTTGAATAATTCTCACTATCTGTTTTTATAGTGCTTAATATAATCAATATAATAACACTAAATAATCTGGAATAATGAATTTTTATATTTTCAATATATTATTTATAGATTTTCGGAAAATGGTGAAATGGTTAATCGTGTATTAAATGTAATAGAAACATGTTTCAACGAAGGCAATGTTAAAATATTTAATGATGTTGCTGCATATGGCATTAACGTAATATATAAAGTTAGTTTCTTAAAATTAATAAATAAGAAAGAGAATAACAAAATAAAAATTAAATTAAAGACAATATATTAATTAATATTTATTTTTTAGTTGACTATTAAACCAGATGCTACTTGTTCTAATCTGATTATGAAATTCCATAGTTTTGTAGTGAATAACAAACATGGTAAAAAATGATTATATTATTTATTACAAATTTTAACTCTTATTACATCAAATATATTTTATACTTCCAACAATTTTATTATTTTATTTTTAGATCCTATTGATAATGAAGAAACTATAGAAGTAGATGCTATTGATAATGAAGAAACTATAGAAGTAGATCCTATTTTATTTTCAAAATTTATATTCATTGTTGGACATATTGCCTTACAGTAAAACTATTATTTTATATTATTGTTTTTATTCAATATAATTTAAAATGTGATATTTAGGCAATACAACCATTTAGAAGATTATGTTGCCAACGAGTTAATTCGACGTGTAAGATGTAAATATGATGCTAAAAGGTCAAAAATGGACAAAAATATGAAAGAAGAAGTAAATATCATAATATTATTACTTTCATTATATATAAAATACAATTTTTGTTTAGTGTATACACGATTATGAAGCAGTTGAAATAGATGGTGTTAATGATCGGATCCAACATATATGTAAAAAACATCTTGTTACTGGAAATGGATTTTTATCTTCATTTACGTAAGAAAATAAATGTTTTATTAAATATAATATAATATTATTTATTTATTATTATTTGTAGAGAAGAAATATTAAACGCATGTAGTTCAGATAATTCAGATATAAAAGTAAATGCAGTTATTACTCTGATCAAGTTTATGACAGTTTCTGAGTTGTTTTGCAAAGAAAATTTACCGGTTTGATTTTAATATTTATAATTTAGTTTTACAATAATTTAACATCAAATATTAATTAATTTTCTTCCAGTTGTTTATAGATCTTCTTGAAAACTCTGATAACCTAGAAACATGTATTGATCTTATATCAGGATTTGGTTCGTTAATTTTCAAACATCCTAATTTATTGGAACCATTTACTGATAAACTTTATGGACGGTATATAGATTTAAATAATTATATTAAAATTTTTATCACTATAATTATACATTTTGAAAATGGATCTTTTATTCAAGATTAAATGATAAACGGATAGAAGTTCGCTATAGTGCTTTGATGATTATTATTGGACTTATACGTCAAGAAATGATTAAAGTTAAAAGTCAAGTTGCTGGAATTGCAAAACTACTTGTTGATGAAGATGAAAAAATTAAATGTATGTTATAATTCATTGAGCTAATATAATATAATAATTAATATCCATATAAATAATAATAATTAAACATTACTTTTATATATATAGCCTTAGCAATACAATTTTTTGGAATTCTTACTGGAAAAGGAAATACTCTTTACAATGTTCTATCTGATATTATTTCAATATTATCCAATCCAGAAGATTATGTTTCAGAAACTGACTTTCAAAAAATCATGAAGTAATATATATATATAGTTATTTAAATATACTTATAAATTATATACACACTAATTCTATTAAAAATAATATCGTATTTATCATTTTTTACTTTATAGATTTTTAATTCCACTAATTTCTAAAGAACGCCAAATTGAAGCTTTAGTTGATAAATTATGTTCCAGATTAAAAGGATCTAATAATGATATTCAAGCTTATTATATATCTTACTGCTTAATGATTATTAAGTATACAGAAAAAAGCTTAGTTAAGCTCTCTGATAATCTACCCTATTACTCTGATAAATTAAAGAATATTAAAGTTTATATTAATTTTATTACACTTATAAGTACCAATTCTAGAATGGCAAAATCTGCAACTAAAAACATATTGACAGAATTAAGTGATAAAATTGAAAAAATAGTAGAAGACAATGAGTTTACTATTCCACTTTCTTTAAAAACACCAGGAAAACGTAATTATAAAATATATCATTAATACATACAAAAATTCAATGCATTTCAGTAAGTAATTATTAATTTTATTTTAAGGTTTATTCTCTACAACAAAAAAAAAACAAGCCAAAAGTACCACAAAGAAAATATGCAATGAAGATGAAAAAGTGCAATTAAAGTCTGTAACAAAACAAACTAATAAAAGTCGTATCATGGTAAATAATAGTTTAATAGAAGAAAACGAAGAGACATGTGAAATTGATGATAATGAAGTTAATGTATTTAAACAAAATAAGAGACAAAATAAATTGAATAATTCAAGTAAGAAATAATTATGAAATCTTAAATTAGGAATAATTAATAACTAATAAATACAAATGTATGATTTTACATCATTCAAATAGTTTTGTAACATATTTATAGCAAAATTATATATTATATAAAACTACAATAAGAATATTTTTAATTCATTGAATTCTATGAAAAAATTATTTAATTTTTAAGCAGTGTAATTAAGAGTGTGTTTGCCAAGTACACAATTTTGCCACCTTTTTTAATAGTAAAATTTTGAGGTGCAAATTTATATTACTCTATTCTAAATAAAAATACATAGACACTATAAATCCAAATGAAATGTGCTTATGCAATTTTCCATGTATAGTACTGCCAGCAACTGGTGACAACATCACCAATCTATTACCTACTGTGTAGAGTGTAGACTGTTGTAACAAAATAAAGCTATTTACTGTTGTAATGCTCTGTAACCAATGTTAATTGCATTACTGATGTTAATCGATTATCACATTAATTAATAAGCTTAATTACGTGGCTTGGGTTTCTAGGTTTGCTCATTCTGCATGTGGTGTTTACTGCTTTGGAATCATGGGAACCTGGTATTATAAACTACATGTAGTAATTTTTATTTTAGGGCACAGGATTAGCATTGAATTTAAATATACACTTAAGACATCACTGTGTAAATGTTTAAAGTTCTCAATTAACTTACATTATTAATTACATTATTTTTAAAGGTTTATGTATAGTAAAAAAGAAGGCATTTAAAAAAACTACAAAGGAAAACATAGAAAATGAAACTGAGTCAGTGGTAACAAAACAAACTCTTAGAAGCCATTCCAAAACAAAGAAAAAACAAGTAGAAAATGATAATGATGCTAATCTATGTAAGCCAAGTACAAGACAAAACAAATTTAAAAACTAAGAAAGTGGTAATTATATTTCAAATCGTAGATTAGGTATATAATTATATATTAAATCAATGTGTTTATGCTATCTATCTAATCAACGGTTTTGTTACTGTTATAAAGTATAAAAAAATCATTTTTATCCTTTAATTTATGTGACTTATTTATTTGTAAATTAGGTAATATTATAATATTAGTATTCTACAAAATAATAATTTCTTTGTATTAATAATTATGTTATTTAAATTTATAATACAAATTTGTTAATTTTATACTTATAAAATTATTTTACAATATACATATTTTTTTTTTTATTATTTTCTTACATATTATATATAAGGTCAAAATTAAAATAACTGAAATGTATTTGTACTTTGTTATTATTCAATGTCCAATTTTGCCAATGTGAATTTGATACCTAAAGTGTGGTTGTAGATATTTTTATTTATAATTATATACCTTTGTTGTCTTGTATTATCTACAGATTGTCCCAAATCTATTTACTAATTGCAATATCTCTGTGAAAAATTAAAATTTTTAAATTATCAGTTAGAAAATAATCTCATTGTTATTATTACACCTTTAATATTACCTGTATTATTATTTTTTAAAAAAGACCTCATAAAATAAATAATAATAAATATTAAAAAAATATATAAAATATTAAATAAATAATAATTTTCAAAACTTTATTTTTGTGTAATGTGAAATTTGAAAATATAAATTTTAAAGAGTATATTTGTGTAAGAATTTTGATGTGTTGAAAATTTCATATTTCTTTTGTCAATATTTGTAATAACTAAATATTTTAATACTTAAAATATATCTGCAAAATTTGTTGCTCATTATTTACTTATTATATTATTGCATATTAATATGAATTTTACATTCTAAGATACAATAGATTAAAAATAAAATTTAAATAATTACAAAAAATATGATTCTTTAAATTAACGAAAAAATTCCTAAAACTCACTACTTTGATTAAATTGGAACTTTAACCCACCAAAATGTTCATATAAATAAAATCTTTAAACTGGCCATCTTTAAAATTCGTGTAGCTTAAAAAATAAAAACTACTTTTTATGTTTTTTATTTGAACTAAAAAACTAAAAAAAATAATAGAGATAATAATATATTCCATTGCCTAAATAATAATTTAAAAAAATTACATTTAAAAGTGTTACAGAAATATTAGAATTTATTATTAGTAAATAGATTTGGGAGGACACCCTGTGTTGAATTTTAAAATTGTTATTGTCCCTGAAAACTTGTATTTGATCAATGTTTGATCAGTTGAAAGTTAATAAGTAATGTACTTAGAGTGATGTGTGTATTAACACACATTGAGTAATTATAATTATATCGAGTCTAATTTATAAATAAACTATATCAGTTAGATTAATTTAAAATTTAAGGCTACGACCGAGTTCCTTCAATATTGCGATTATACTAAAACAACACACCAACCTTGCATACTATCTATCTAATAGCGAAAGTTCTAATTATCCAACGATGGCCTGTTGGTCTAGGGGTATGATTTTCGCTTCGGGTGCGAGAGGTCCCGGGTTCAAATCCCGGACAGGCCCATTGAACTTTTTATATTAGCTAGCTGGCTATTAATTTTTTTTATCCACAAGTTGCATATAAAATCTCGTCAAATCGCTAACGCACGGAGGGGAAAAAACCGGTTGACGTATTTTTTACGGTCGGAACAGCACACCGAGTTTCTGCGCATGCTACGTCGACATTCTCGTCTGATATTTAAAGATTGTGGCCACTGACCAGTGACGTATTTAGGATTTTATTAATGAGGAGGGGAGGCAAACAGAAACAATATCAATATAAAGAAATAACACATAATTAATACGGTCAATAGACAAGGAAAACATGACCCCCGTGTCCTCCCAGGCATCATTATTTAGAGAAGAGAGGACACTCACCTCTTCGTTAAAAACTATTCGTAATAAAAAAATTGTTGTTGTTAATGTTCGTCTGTTCACTCATCTTTTTGCAGGATTCCTTTTCATTCATACATTTAGCGTAGTCTATAATCATCCAAATCCTAAGTCGGTTTATTTAAAAAATTAAAACCCTTTAATTGATTACCGCTTACAATAAAATAAAATAGATACCCACCAAAAAAATGGCATCTCCCACTCTTGTTCTTAAAAACAGTCGGCAAATTTATGGGTCTGCCCTAGTCTAGTAAAAACTGAAATAACGCTACTGGTAGGGAAGATGGAAGATACAGAGTAACAATGAAATAGAGCAGATTTTAGAAGACGAAAATATAGTAAAATTTATAAAGTCAGGCAGGATCAGGTGGTTCATGTGGAAAGAATACTTAAACGCGTAATGTTGGCCAGAATGGAAGGAACCAGAAGATAAGGATGACCAAGGAGTAGATGGATACTATCTATCTATCCATTGAATAGACGAATTAAAGAAGAATATACAACAGATGGGTATAAGGAACTGGTGAAGTATTACTAAAGATCGGTTAGAGTAATTGTTTTGGAAGCTAAGGGTCACTATAGCCTGTAGTGCTTAAGCATACTGAGTATTAATAGTAGACTAGTATCTCCTATTATTGTTCTATTCTGTGGTAGTAGTAACGACTAACAAGGAGTCGATGAATATAGAAAAATCACATCAACGCATTACATAAATGGTGATGTTAAAGTTAAACTTTTAGAGTAAAAACATATATAAACAAATTTAAAGAGAAACACATTTTGAAGAGAATGTCGATATATCTATCCGTTTTGTAAAATATCACGTGGTAAAGAAGTTATAGTGTTTTAATTTTTATATTTTTTTAACACGCTAAATATCCTATGGATATCATCGTTGCCTCCAAAATATTATTGTCTTTAAATTTGCTAATATATGTTTATACTAAGTTCACCTCAAACGTCAAAATCAATGTTCTGTGACTCTGCGTTGCTGTGAGTATATTCCCGTTAGATAAACAGAAAAATATTCAACATAAATGAAAAACATATGGCCATGCGAGTATAATATCTTCTTAATTAATTGATTAACTTTCATTGTTCTTTTACCTATGAAATAATTTTTGAAGTGTACCTCTAGCGTTTTATTGAATAGGTACTTTAAAATTATTTTAAAACAAGTTACAGCTAAATTAAAATTCAAACTTTTGTTCTCTTCTATAAATAGTAATTAATTTACATAATGGATATGTCAATCTTTCAAAAATACTTATTCTTTTTTTAAAATTTGATAATAAAAATCTTGTTTCGTTTAAGCACATATCTAATTAATTATATCCTGTGGTTTAAAGTTTTTAATTTACCAATGACCATAGGCGTGCGTAGGCTTCTGTTTCAAGGTATGCAAATAACTAAAATGTGCCTTAATTTGATGAAATATTTACGATACATTGAAAAAAAACCGGGATGGTCGATTCTGGACGTTCTTCCTTCGTCCCTCCAGTCCTTGGAGAAATTAGTGGTTTATTATAATTGAGATTTGAATGCAAAGAAAATACAATTCTGTGCGAAACTCAGTCAGATTCAGATTTTAGATACACAATATTATACTAAAACTTGTTTCAAAATTTTACTACGTATGTAAATTATTTATGAGATTACTCAAACATATTTTCAAGTCCCTACGATCTAAACAGAATTAGTTATCACGAAATATCAAGATTCAAATTAATAGATATCATAATTTTGACGATTTTACGTCATTTTTTGGTAGTTATTATTTTCCTAAGTAAAAACTTTTGAGAAATTCGAAAAATGAGCAAAATAAAGTACCAAATAGATGCAATTTGCTACCGAAAGTTTACTTTATTTGTGATGATCGGACCATTATTTCTACTCAAAAAAATGCTTTTAGACATGAAAAAAAAACATTGTAAAACCAATACATTCCTAGCTTCGTTCAGAATAAAAAAAAAAAATAAATATTATAAAGTGATTTTGATATTTCAAGAATGTTAAATACTTCAACTGCAATTTTATTCATAGTGGTCAAGCGCATATAAATGTATAATTTATATAGATATTTTTCGTGTGTCTTCACAAAACCGCAGCTTTCAGCCCTCAGGGCAGTAGCGGCGGGAACGAGGTTTTTTGGGACGGGTGTCCCATCACGCTTTGGGGGTGGATGGTTGGTGGCCGGTTAAATGCTATATGTAGGTATATAAGCATGTCATAAATTCACAAGTATAATTGTAAGGCGGTATATGTAAGTGCGATAATCAGATAAATGATAAATGATAAATCATTTTTAATGTTTTTGAGTTTATATATAATTGAATTATCTGTTATGCGTAACAATGATTTCGCTCTATTTCTTGTAATGTAAACATTAGAAACAGCAATATAGAAAAACATGTTAATATGTTATCCAGAACTTTCGTACTAAACAGATAAAGAAATTAAGAATTTTTGTGGTTGGGCCAAATACTCAGATGTTCCTCCATCAAATGACATAATTTACGTTAAATTTTAAGTTGATGAAAATCGTAGTGATGCGAAATTACGCACGGGAGCTTATAACTGAGATTTGAACACGGAAGAGTTCTTGAACCCGAAGCGATAATCGTACCCCTCGATCAACAGATTACAATATACACTTCGTTGAAATTTTACTTATTTAACATTTAAGTTTGACATGGAGTGATAAACTGATAAGCGATAAAGTTATGTTAAAGTGATAAACTCATAGAAAAAAAAAAAAATATACAGGACAACGACTCTCCAATTCATGTTATAACTCATATTCTAAAGGTATTTGTGACTTAAATAGTTAAATCTTACGACGAGACTTGTTTTTGTTAAATTTTTGTTTCCTTATTTAATTTTTTTATATTTATACTAAATATACTGATCTCAATATCTCGTTTGTCCACCAACACAATGTTATACAAAATATTTCATCAAAACGTTTTCGAAGTCGTAGGCTTAAATTCGGCTATGATCATGACGGCATCGGTGCTTGTCGTTGGATACGTTTGGAATTGCTTACGTGCGTCACGTAAACAAAATATGTTAGAATTTGAGAATAAACCACACAGAGTGTTGTTGATCACAGCACACCCGGACGACGAATGTATGTTTTTTGGTCCAGTTATACAAAAGTTATCGAAAATGAAAGATATTCAGCTGTACTTAATGTGTTTCTCTGTCGGTATGTTTTGTTTTCTTTTTAGTCGACCATTATTTAATTACCTACTTATGTTCTAGGTGACTTTAAAGGTAAAGGATCATTGCGGAAATGTGAACTTTACGAAAGCTGCAAGATACTTGGTATTGAAGAGGGAAATGTTTTGCTATGCAAGTAAATACTATTAGTTTGCTTATACAACAAATCTTTTTTGTCATTGAATTGAATGTTAATTTCAGAAATACTTTACTTCCGGACAACCCAAGGGCAGATTGGGACACAGTTTTATTGTCCGATAAGATTGTAGAGCATATAGAACAATTGGAAATTGATATTGTATTGACATTCGACAGTTATGGTGTTAGTGGCCATAGAAATCATATATCAATATACTTAGCGTTGTTTCATTTGGTATATAACAAATTACTTCCTGGATGTAAATATTAATTTTTATAATACATAATATTCATTATTATAATATTGTATGTTGTACGCAATTAAGTTGCTAATTTGTAATTAAAGTATCAATGGTTAAAATATGTTCACAATTTAGATTGTCGTTTTTATTCACTTGATTCAGTGAACATTTTACGCAAATATGTGAAATTCATTGATCGATTGTTTAACAACTCTTCAGACTTTAATTGTACCATTTCAACCAACGAGCAACACTGCGTAATGGTAAATAATTCATTTTAATGTTTTATAAATTTGTGTTAATTATATTTATAATTTTTATTTTAGAAAGCAATGAAAGCACATTGTTCTCAGTACATTTGGTTCAGAAAACTATATATGCAATTTTCTAGGTACACAAGAGTAAATACATTTACAATTATTTCAGCTGAGTAATTTTTTACTTTATAATTTAGAGTATTAGATTTTGTTATGCATTTAGATAGTTGATGACTGTGATAATTAATAACGTAATTACTGATTAACATTTAACAGTTTTAAAATTAAACTTCTCGTTATTTATATATTTTATGACTTGTTTCCTTTTTATTTTGTTTATAGTTTTTTGTCTTCCAATCATTATTTATGTTTATAGATTAAAATGCCAAAAGTATTATAAAAAAAAGTATTTTTTATTTTTATTTTTACTGAATTTTATCCTTTATATTGAGAACAAATAACCAATAAATATAGAAATGTAAATATTATATACTTATAAAATATGTACATATTTTTAATATATTTATAGTGAGATTATGAAGGTATTTTGTTAATGTAAATAAATTTGTAATTATTTGATATAATAGATTTATGAGAAAAATGAAAACATATCTAGAAATAAAACGTACCTTATACTTATATTATAATTATTATTATATACCTTATTGTTTGTATAAACAACATATTTAGAATTGGGACTGGAACATTAATGATATTATTAGTAATGGTTTAAATTTATTTATTTTACTTTTAAATGATTGAGGCTAATTACATAAAATATATATAGTTTGTTGATAGTAATAATTAAAAAAGATAATACATACAATTGACAAATAAACAAATAACAATTATTAAATATATTATAAACTATAAGTTACAGTATTACTTAAATTAGTAAAAGTTTGGTAGGATAACTGGATCTATTTTAAGATCATTTACCGTAACTTTTAAAATCTAAAATGAAAGTTTAAGTTCTGTTTATTTGGTTTAATATAATATATAAGTAATTACCATAATGTAAAAATAAGTACCGATTTAAAATTTTTTATTAAAAATCAGTTTAAACATTTTATTTAGGTATCTATTTTAGTCAATGATTTGAAATTTATCTAAATTACAAAAATTTGACTTTATAAATAAAGATATAAATGCATTGTTTAGCTATAAATTATTACATATATATATATATATATATATATATTAATTGTATAATAGTTCAGTTATATATTAAGAAATGTAAATATAATACAAATTACATTTATAATGAATAGATCAAATCTGATTAAATAATCAATTTTCAACAATCAATGTATGCAACATTGTTAAAATATGAAATTAAATTATTGTTAATAGAAAACAACATTGATTATAATCTAATGTATAGTTTACAATTTTAAATAAATAAAAGTATGAATAGAGAAGGGTTTGTAATAAAAATGTATGTTGTTTAACTGTTTATCATTATAAATTATAGTAAAATATGTAGTATATTATTATAATACATTATATTAAGGTATATTTCAAAATTATAATGTAAAAAAGATAAAAAATTTTTTTGTAGAATATTTGAATTAAAATGGTACTAACTCAACTGATATTATGAAGCTTTACTTTGTAAAGGAATACTTTGTTTATTAGTATAGAAGACTTAGTTAGTAATTAGTGATGTTACAAACCCTCATTTTTAAGGTCAAACCGAATATTTCAATTAATGTCTGAATCTAAACCGAACTATTTAAAAATTTTATTGAACCTTAACTGAACTATAAAAATTTTTGAATACAATTATTGGTTATAATAGTAAAAGTACTAAAATAGTATTACATATTTATAATATGTTTTAATTTAAATTATTTATGGTTCATAATCTACCATACAGACAAAAAAACAAAAATAATAATATTCAAATATTGATTGCTTTTCAAATCAAACCGAACAGTTTGTAACATCTCTGCTATTATAATATAAATTATGATCTACATTATCTAAATTAATACTAATTATTGGCAATTTGTTTGTTATTTGTGTAGTGTGTAATTGTAATTTTTAAGATTACTAATTCTATAAATAAAATAAAAATGATTTTATCAATAATAAGTATACCATTTTTTTTTTTTTATATATTATATCAAGTACACTGTTTAAAACTAATAACCGTAAACTTATAATATATTATAATAATTATATTAATATATATTATAAGTATATGTTTAAAACGGATTCTGACACTATTGTTATTTGTTATAATAATAACACTTAATATTAATTAAAGAAAAACAAATTGTAATTTATTTAATATATAAACAATTTTTTATTGGTATTAGAAATATGGTCCAATAACATAAACAGAAGAGTAATAATGGAAGAATCAAAAAAATAATATTTTAATACATCATAGGTATTTAAAAAAAATATATATAAAATAAAAATATTGGATACTGATAGGTGTTACTGAGTTGGTGAAAATGGAGTAGGATGTAGTATCTTTGATTGCATTTCTTTAATTAGTGGTACTGTGTATGCAACACATTCATCCCATCCTGGGGACATCCAAGCAGCTTCTCTAGTTTGTGTACGCACTTCTAAATTTTTATAACCTAAAATATATTTAAACAGTGTATTTAGTTTTATACATTATACTAATAATTTGAATACTTACACCAAAAATGATGAACATTATAGAGACGACCCACTTGCGAGAAGAAGCCTGCAAACGGCTCATCATTAGAACGTCGGTGATTGATTGCTCGTGCCCAATTATTACCCCACTCAATCATTGTACCTGGTTCTAAACTATAACTTCGAATCTCATATATATTGGAACCAGATTTTAATTCAATGGAAGGCCAAAAACTGAAAGCCAACATATACTGTAGATGTCGCGAACGCAAAAATTGGCCACTTTGATTGCGCAATTTTGTGTATTCCTTAAATAATAAAAATAATGACATAATGAAGACAAATGTATAATTAATGGATTAACTAACTTTATTATGCTGAAGGATATTATTAGTTTTATCAATTGCTGCATAACCACCTTGATGTTTCCATAAATGTACATATTGGTCTAGATCACCTACACGTACAGCCCAAGAACCAATAAGTTCATACTTTATGTTTGATAGTTTTTGACATAATTGGACCACCTGTTCACTTGAATTAAAAGAAATTAATTAAGTGTAATATTACAGAAAAAAAAAGGTGTATACCTATATCTTTAACATGTATAATGATTCCATAAACCATTCTTAATGTAAAAACGTTTGAATAATATGTAGCTTAATAAAATAAAATCAGTTATAATAATAAAACATCACAATATAATTTAAGAACTGTTTATATAGTTTTATGTAAACACAATTGCAATATTAAACAACTCCTTACTAGTTTTTTATATAATCACTGGTCGAATCAGGCCGAACATTGTGCGTTTGTAATTCGTAAATCACTTCCTTGTCGGATAACATACGGGAGTGTTGTTCCTTTGTCGGCTCTATTCGCCGGACGAGTAATTTTTTCAGCCATCCTTCATTTGTGTTATTTTCGAGGTATTTATTTTCTTTTTTGTCCTTACAGATGGCCGGGCTCAAAGACAAACATCTGGAACAATCAGTAATTACAGACAATGAAAACGCAATGCCTAAAACGGTCTAAACAACAATGACGTTTGGCTTACCGAAATTGAAATGATACAACGATCTGTTTCGTACATAGTTTTAATGTGGAATTAAACATTTTAAAGTTTTAAATAAATAAGAGATAGTCTGAACGTGATTGATAGCGATTTGAAATTACACTCTTAGTTGTTGTTGTTACTATTATTAATATAAACGATAGTCGATTTGTATTTCGTCACAAACTCACAACTGCCGGCACGTCCTGCCCACCCATCGTGTACACTATCACTGTAATATTGGTAGTACACTAATAATATGGTGATAAGAAAGTTCATGGACTAATATTATCCTCTACTCGTTTCCATTCCATAGAGGTCCACGATATTAAACTTTATGTCGATAACCCCTAATCAGTAATCACTGTTTACTTGTAACCACGGTTGCCACGGGCCTACACTTAAAAATTGGCCCCTCTTTATAAATGAAAACTAATTTTTATTCTTATGTTCTTCTTTGTTTGGTAATATATCTAAGAGTATTTTCTACTTGTGTGTATTGAACCATTAAAAAAGTAGATATACTTTTTGTAAAGAACCTAAAAAGTTCGTAGCTTCAGTGCAGTAGCCTACACTGTTTACTCCAACCAAGTTTGGTGAATAAGCTTTACATTGTATAAACACAATTAATTAATTTTAGATTCTGAGCGAAACGAGGAATACATTGATTTCAAAATGATTTTTTTTTTAGTGTCTGAAAACATTTTTTCGGGTAGATATAATGGTTCGATTACCACGAATAGGGTATGCTTTCGGTAGAAAATTAACAACTTATTTTTACTTTTCTTTAATAAACATTTGATAATTTTTATGACTTTCATTTACATGAAATTTTTTTATCACTATTTTCAATTTTACTAGAAAATATCAGGACATCCTGATGTTTATAATGTACTTTGGCTCGACAACGTTAGATCTTAACATACGGCAAAGCTTCTAGAGTTTTGTCTTGCCCCGGAGTTCCACGCAAACGCAATTACGCAACTATATAATAATTATTATCGTCCCTCGTTGTTTCGAGATTATTGTTTTGATTTTTCGACGATAAATCTTTAAAATTCGTCTAGACCGTGGTTTTTCCGATGTAGTAGTTTTAGGAACACTTATTTCACTCTTCAACCATATTGTATAATACCGATAAATTCGACAATTTATCGAAGTAAGTATAGTATAATAGTAAACCTACTATAGTTCATATTTTTTATTATATTTTAATGATATAGATCGATAGGCAATCCTTTAAGAAAAATGGCTATTTCATATTTTAGTCTTAAATTAAACACGACGCACATGACGTTTGTTTTGTCAAAAGTGAATTACTTCATTAAATTTTTTAATTTCATTATAATAACGTGCCTATATAATATTATGAATGCACTGCATGTTGTGTATAGTAATTTCGGAAGCAAAACTTGTAAAAGTTTTGTATAGACATTGCCAGTAAAGTATTCAAAAAATAAAATTGTGTTTTTACTTGAATACATAAACGAAAAAAAAAAAAAAAAACGAAAAAGCCGGACAGTCACCGATTTCAGACGTTTCTTGTCTACATCTACTCTAAACGTCTCAATATAATTTAAGAATTGTTTATATACAGATTTATGTAAACATAATGTCATAATAATGCAATATTAAACGACTCCTTACTATAGTTTTTCATATAATCACTGGTCGAATCAGGTCGAACATTGTTGGTGTGATTTTGCTATATTCCCCGTTTAACGGATACTTAATATGAGGGTATCTCTTAAGTTTGAACAAGTCTGAACAAGTCAACAAGCAGCATTGACAGTCAGTGCCGTAACTATAATTTTGATTTTTGGGGCCCTGGTGCAAAGCAATAATTGGATACTTTATTTTAAAAGTAAAATTATATTTTTCATAAAAAAGTTCCCTTTCTTGAGTTTTTAGCGCTAAACCTTTTGCACCACCGTTAATTAGAGCACTGTTGACAAAACTACGTGAGTTACCTAATTATTTATTTTAATATCACTGTTGTTATTAATTGTTTTTATTTGAAATTATATAATAATTATTTATTGCTCGATAAACTTTTACAAAACTCACTGTAACAATAAAGTCTAGAAGTGTTTAAACTTTGTTGGTTGACGGTTGCAATTAATATAGTGTAAGTATATTAATTAATATCTTATGCAAATTTTGAGTACAAAATACGACTGTACTTTTAAATTTTATCAGACTGACTGACTTTTAATTGAATTTACTGTGTATTCTGTGTAATCTTAAATCCGATACGGTTTAATAATATTATAAATAACGATAAAATAATTAATTAGGTAGGTAGGTGCCTAATTTTAGTTAATAATACAAAAAAACCACAAAATTTTATTGAGTGTTTTTGAACCTTTAGATTTTATGAAGGTACAAATAGACGTGTCACAGCAATGATTTAATTGTATTTGTACATATTTCTTTGAATGATAAAAAATGCAATATTTATCCTGTAAGTTAGTTGTCATTATTAAATTTTTATAATATTATAATATGTATTTGTATCACGAACACGGAACACAGGCAAAAACTAAAGCTAAAAGAAATTTCGCTGTTGGTCGGTGAGGTGCATCGACATTTCGATTTGTACCATTGCACCTAAATAATATACTGAAATGCCATGTTTTTAATTACTTTCAAGGAGTTTTGGGACTTCGAATATTGTTTTAGTTTCGTATTAATCATTCTCGTGATAGTTTTAAAATATAAATAATATAATACGGTCGTAGTCATCGCGCGTCAGCCTAAGGATAGAAAGTGAAAGTTGAAACTGAACATTTTTGGTCCCTTACTATAACAATTTACAGATAATTTAGTTAAAATATTTTCCAAATAAAATGGGAGTGTGTGACAGACGTTGCCGAAACGACAATTTTTGTGGAAATATAATGTAATGACACAAAACAATATAGAGAAATAAATGAAATTTTAATAGAATTAATACAAATAATTAAAAAATATAAAGCTTATCTTGTATTTTCTACTTACGCACCAATGTTCATAGAAAGTTTGGTCGAATGTATTAAATGTAAATGAACAAAAAAATATTTATTCTAACCTTTTGTGTACTGATTAGGTAAATTATATAATAATTAATAACTTACTTACATAATATTATATTATATTCCTACTAACTTAATGGTTTATAACTTTTGCAAGACATTTCGTATAATATTTAATATAATATATTATTAAGGTCGTTATTGCGGATAGAAGCGTTCGAGGTGAACTACAAATTATATCAATTATTTTGATCAAAATGTCACATTTTGTAGCGTCGCGTTTCTCGTATCGCTTACATAGTTACATAATACGACTGAAAATTTGAACTAATTCTTACGTATAGCAGGTATGATATAACACTATATGGTACCTATATATCGCTCAATTTATAAACAATAATAAGTTAATAATATTGCCAATTAATAATAAAGAACTCGTTCATCGGATCAATATAGTCGTAATAAGTATTGGTATATAATAATATAATATAATATTCCGACTATAAAAAATAAATAAATTTTAATAATGCATATAATATTCGATATTTTCACGTTTTTGATTTAGTAAATTTAAATTTATATCCAAAATATGAATTTATTCTGTATATTTAATATTTACATTATATATAGACATTAGTTATAGGATTCCTATAAGTAGGTACTAAAAAAGAGAATAACTACTTAAATTATTACAATTGTATATACTATTATGTTTTATGATTATAATCTTTTAAGATTAGATCAATAATTTTTATCACATTTACTCTCTTAGTATAAACTAAAAGGTAAAATTATTTTGTGGTTATAGGTTAATTATTAACATTGTTTTACTCGATGCTTTATTATAATTCTTTATAATTTACATTTAATTAATTTATCAGTTGTATTGTGACATTGCGTATCTACTATCTTATACTTGTATTCTATGTAAAGTATGTATAGATATTATATTTTATATATATATTATACGCTAACTACTTATACAGATACCTACTATAAATTATTGTTATTGGAATTTGTAGGACTTGCTATAAAATCATCAATATTATCGACAAGCGATAACATAACAAGCGAATGATCTTTTCATATCGGTTCACAATATTCACATATCACACATTATTATAATTGAAACGGAATTGCCGATTTTCATGAATATTTTAATACTTAATATGCATTATAATTATTATTATTTTCATGTACAAAGTATATTTTATAAGTACACAATATTTATAGTTATAGTGAGCTATTTTTTAAAATTTGTATACCTATAACTAGTATATTTGTAAATCATTATTTCGATTAACAATTTCTTTGATAGAAATTATACTATGTATACTTATATTGCAGTCTACATACATTACACTAGTAAAATACTCAGTAGCGCAGAATTTCACAGTACATTAAATTTCAATGCGATCGACATCGTCTGTCCCTTTTTCATCCACAGTCCAAGGATTGAAGCTCGATCCGGAAAATCCACTCTACGTTTGTGTTTTACAAACGCAATATAATATATCACTCCTTTGTATAAAAACAACAGAGTGTTCAATAAAAAAAAACATTTGTTATCTTATATAATATATTATATTTATATATTTATTATTCTATGCATACCTAGTATTTTTTATTTTTTGTACCATATCGTTTTATTTATTTATGTAAAAGAAGAGTGTACAGAAATATGCATTAAATAAGCCTGATTACAAGAATTATTGAAATATTTTAGATTTATTTGATAAAAAAAAAAAAAAAATTTTATATAATATAGGTAATTAATTGAATAATTATTATATTAAAAATTACGATATACAGGCATATAACTATATAAGTATGGCATACAAAAATATGCGAGTGAATTTATGTAAATAGTAAACTATAATTTAATTAGTTTTTGGTGCTTACGAAAGAAACAGATTCGTTATCGTCATATAAATTTTCATAACGTGAAGAACAATACTTGAAAAGTTAACAACTTACTTATTGAAGGAAATTCAAATCGTGTATAAAAAGTTACTTAACTAGGTATAATAATTTTAATGCGTTTAATAAATAAATACCAACCTAGTAAAAAGTTACAATTATAATTGTAAAAAGTTTTTTTTGAAAAGTCAATAATTTCAGGAATTTGTATTCATTAAAAATTAATTATAATATAGTATAATATGTGTATAATAATATCAAATGTTTTAAATATTTATTAAAAAAGAAAGAGAATGCGTTTTACTTTACTCGACATCCTTATAATATATTATATTTAAAATTGAACTAATGGTTTAAAACATTAATAATTTTGATGTATCTTTTCATATTTAAAACTTTATTGTGGCGCAGGTACCTCGTAATCTATACATTTTACGAGAAAAATGATGACTATAAAATACATCTAATAACTTTGTTGTAAAATGTACGTTTTCAGTAATTTTTTATAGCGTTGAGACAATGTTTAATGTACCTATATGTCCATGTAGGTAGGTAATGCATATAAATAAATAATAATTTTATTAACGAATGTCTTCAGCGTTTTAAAATGATTGAGCAATTTAATATAACAAATATTGCATAAAATACTTACGTTCTACGTTAATAATAAGGCACCTATAACAATTAGGATTTAAACATAAAAATAATATCGTTTAACGTTATATAAAATGTATGTTAACTGTTATTAAATATAATATACCTAATTGGTATTTTATTTTTAGTCTTGAAATTAAATATTACCTAATTATTCATAATTTTATATGTAAAATGTAAATAGGTATAATGTTTTATTCCATTGTGATAGAGTTAAAATTTAAATGTATATGTGATTAGGTTAAGAGTTAATATAGAGCTGAATACCTGCATGTTTTGTCTTCATCTATTTAATGGGGAATTGGGGAATATAGACAAATTATAGAGTAACGCAGAATATTAATTTGACGTTTAGATTGAACTTAGAGTGTAAACATTTATTAGAAAATTTAATGAGGATCATATTTTAGCCTTTTAGAGGGTATAGTATATTCATTTTGTAAAATATTGTCTGAAATAAAAGAAAAAATATATAAAATTTTCATTCAAAATCGTAATAATATTACGATTATTAATAACTGTTTATTGATTACCAGTTTACCTACTAATGTTTAATGAGATTTTTTTTTTATATATATAAATTTAATTACGTTTTTCGGTTTTATGTTTATCGATTGCGTTTAATCATATTTTCCGTTTTAAACGTTATAATTATAAATTATAACCAAAATATTGTTAAATTACTAAAAATATATAACCAAATAAATTATTAACAAAATTGTCTATTATATTATTTCTAAAAGGTCCTGACGATGACTGACCTGGCCATACTTTTATGTTTTAAATACAATATTTTACATCATGACACTTAGATAATATATAATATTATAACACAATAAAAATTATGATTTATTACCGAGTAACGTATAAGATATTAAACTGAAATAATCGGTTCTTGGTTTGATGCTGTAGAGAAATCGTAAAATGCATTTTACTTTTTTATCACAGTTATTTAGAATGAATCAAAAAGTCAAACCATTGTAATTTATTTTTTATTAAACATTTTCCAAAATCGATTTGTCAATTCCTCAAAAATATTCTTCTCTTTAAATTTGAACATAAACGTTTCAGTTTTACATTTACATTATCTAAACGTCACAATTGTTGTTCTTTACGTTAGACAGGCAGAGATATCAAATCGTGCTTTTAAATTTAAATCCTCATATTTTTCATTATAATAAAACTATTGGATATTTATGTAATAATATTATAAGCAAATATTCTGTTTTTTTCTTATTCTCATTATTAAATAAATTTAGAGGTCCGAGTTAAGTTCCACTTACCATGTTTTCAAACGGACAACATAAAATATAAACTATAGTCGATACAGTTTGCGTGTACCTTATTATTATTAAAACATTGATTTTTTCTGGAAGATAAGTTATTTAATAATTATATAGGATGACTTATATAATATATATACATGAATTATAATGTTATATAGTTTACGTTGCTGAATGCGGCACTGGGTAGGTATATAATATTGTGGAATTATAGAGAGAATAATGGCTGACGATGAAATTCTCAAATATTAATCTATTTCTACGACTAATGCCGATTTAAAGTTTTGTGCATACATCGAATATTATAGGTTAAATTATATTATGGAAATATCCACAATTCTCATATCATATTTAAACACTTTAAAATGTTATTTTACTAGTTTAAAAAATCTAATATAGGTTTTGGCAAACCTAAGAGCTATAAATTATAAAATAATACAATAAATCTGCTACAAACAATATTCAGAGTTTAGCAGAGAGTTTAACTATTTAGTTAAAACTAAGTTGTTTGACTATACGACTTTTTAACAAACTTTAATCTACACTTTATAGTTTAAACACTATAATGGTATTTTGGACGTAATTTTTATTGTATCCAATTAACATTTTAAATGTTTTTACATTTAATTTATATGCAATAGAGTTGGAACTTGTAAATTAAATAACTAAAAATCACCATATTGAATATTACGAAAAAACGTATGAACCTCTGGATCCTATTTATGATATTAATAATTGATATACGTAATTTAGTGAATTTAACAGGTAATTTTGGTAACTAGACCCTAAACGTGTACATGTATTTTCAATCATTACATTGTTAATTTTCTCTATTTATTTGTTCCAAGTTTTCCATGTGACAATGTTTGATGTATACAATTACAGATTAGACATATATTATCAAGGTTTCGAAATTGCATGTGTATACATATAACTTAATATATGTTTACAAAATGTATCTACAATGTGCCGGACGATTAAAATATTAAAAGCTGGAAGCCATTTTGAGTTTTTGTAGTAAATGCTGTAACCTATCTAAACAGTATATTATTATTATTATTATACTTGGAATTGTGATTACCGTGAAAAAGGATTTTCTTGTCTCCCTTACTCGCATTCGTAGTTTCCGCCATGGGCCATAGATCTGTCTAACGACTTGTCCGTTGTGAGTACTGCATTATAATATTTACGTTTGACAAATATGCTAGAAAAGCATTACGTTTGATTACAGTTAATATTTATTTGAAATGGTAATTTATATGGAAAATTCTAGGAAAATACTTTATAGACATATATTGACAGTGTAAATAGCCATGCTTTGGTTTATTGAGACTATGCTACCGAATTAGCTTATTAGAATATATGATTATGTCGTTGTCGTGTGATACTTTGGCGCAGGATACAGTCCAAATATTCCTATATAATCATCGTCATAATTCTTAAAGAACATTTCAACAAAAAACTTGTTATATGAATATATATTTTGACGCTATACATCTCGTTGTATACAATTAGCGTAAGTCAGAATGATTAGAATATTTTTAATAAAATTCGCAGCAACATGATAATTAATACATCGAAAATAACAATGTAATAAAATGAGTTTATTCAATAGTATATTTAATTTATAATGATTTAGCCTTAAGAGCGTTGGTAAAGTTTTATTGAAATTGTACTTTACAAATAAGCTGTATATATTATATAATATAACTTTTCTTTTTTTATTTACGGTAGGCAATGCGGACGAAAGACAGTGAGAGGGAGTGGGGGAGTAAACAAAATATAGAAAGTCAAGTTTCATATAATGGCGTATAGCCATTATTAACTTGTTGCTTGTGTGAATAAAACTACAATAACACGCCTGATAACTTTTTGCCGTGAACTTTGTAATAAAATTATTTTGTTGTTATTGACATTGTATAATAATTATTACTGTAGGTATACTTAGGTAAACCTTGATTTTTATAAAAATATGATTAGAAAAATAAAGGTTAAAAAAGTTTTCTATAGTAATAACACTAATAACTTTAGATTACTATTTGCATAGTATTTATTTAAGTAGCCATACTTATGTTTAAGCTATAGCTATCTCATTATTATGCATGTACTTATTTGTATGTAAGCATATTACAAATCTATCTTATATTCCTTACCCAGTAGGGGCTATTATTTTAGAAAATACAACAGGTCTTCGCTAAAATAAACAGGTACCCTTCCACCTAATCATCACATAATAAAATTAAATTCTTCATAAAATTAATTATATTTATAAGATAAAACAAATAGTGTGTAATATTGAAATTATATTTTAGTAAAATATTATAATGAAAATTAATGTTTAAATTAATAATTTGTCTGTGTACTGACACTTACTTACCCAATTTTCATACAAATTATGAAGGCACGTTTGAGCACCCTTTTATATACTTATATACCCACCACTTCTAGATATATATTAATATATTTTATAATGTGAAATCGAAATTTAGCTATGTTTAATACTTAAACATTTTAATCATACGAATATACTAAATTATCTAATTAAGGTTCAATATAAATTTTTATTCTATATAGGTATAATGTATGAAATATTGAAAACAATAGGAACTTGGCGTGCTGATAGTGTACTTTACTGCTTTTCATATTTAATTATTACTACATTTTATATTTATGCTAGTTTTTTTAATGTCATTTAAAATTGTTATACCCGCTGTATATGAAAAGATTATAAACATAAAATATAAAAATTCTGTTTTTTTAATAAAATATGTAAATTTAGACTTGTATTACATATGTACAAATACTGTAAATTTATTTTCATGCAATGTCTCTAGTCATATGACATTTTTGTAATAATATAGTATGGGTAGGTAATACGTAATGTGTAATATTTTATGATTCGTTCATAACATAATACATATTTAAAGTATGTTCAAACTCCTTCTAGAAAAATATCAGATACGGAAACATAAGGTGATAAAAATAATTTCATCTTTTGTATATTAAGCAACATAAATACAGTAGGGACTTAATCCCCCCATGACATATTTTACTATTTGTGCCGTTGTTAAGAAAGTATATTTTACATATCAAATTTATATAAAATTAGTAATTAGGATCGGAAGTGCAAAAGAATAGTATTTCTGAAGAGTATGAAAAATAAGTATTATTTTATATACGAGGTATATAGTATTATATAGTATTATTCTGTATCATAGTATATAACATAGAATAGATTCATATTAGTAGGTAATTTATTAATTATAGGTTTTTAATTTCGTTTTAGTTTTTCTGCTCTTATTAAAAAGCCTAAAATGAACGCATGACTAATATACATTAAAGGAATTTTTATTTTAAAGTTATTGTGAATTGTGACTTTTTTGCTTATTTATTGTTATAAGGTATAATATGGTTATCTTATTAGGTACTCAATACAAAATATCACATTAATAATATGTTACAAAATGTTCTATCGAATAATATATATTAACAATATCATATCATTGTATTGGTTATTTGATTTATACCAAAATGGTTAATAATATAATTTTTCCTGAATTTTAATGCGGTTTTTGACTTTGTAAAATATGAATAATGAATATATATAAATTATTTCATCATGTCTGATAATACAGATTAATATTCTTAGTTCAGCTGCGACTTGATATGACACAATAAATTAATTTCTAATGGGTTAGTTTGTTAAATATTTTTTTTTTTAGATTCATACATTAAATTTTTTACCAGGTATAATCCTTTCCGAATTCATGTCATTTATAAAAAAAAAACAACAATGTAAAACGATATAATATAGATATTATATACAAATGTAAAATAATAATAATATAAACATTAAACATAGTATGTTATTATAAACTATGTATTTGTTGTTATACATACAATAAATTGATCCTTGAGAAAAATAATATCTGAGTGAATTATGTTTGTATGTTAAACTTTATATTTATTTAATATGTAAATTATCATTAAAATATTTTAATTTGTTTTTAAATACCTATCTATTGTTATAGGTACTAATGTTTGTCTGAAATATATTTTAATATATTAAAAATAAAACGTGTTCTCAAAATCGTTTTTTTCAGTTTTTCAGATTATTTACTATAATAACGAACATGGAGGATATACATTATAAGTAGAGATTTGAACCTAATGAGCACTTAAAATCATCAAAATAACCGTTTATAAAAGCACCCAATAATACTTTCAAAATAAGTAATTAAAAAAGCAATTACAAAATAAAAAAAAATAGTGTCCCCTCAATAACTTTTTTATAATGGTATAAACTATAAAATGTATATTATCTATGTCAAACTTTAAAAATAAAGTTAGTAAATGCTTTAGATATCGAACTCCCGAACATAACTTATTGTAACATTATTATAACATATTACACAGTGCTGGATGTGAGAAAAAAGTAGGAGAATATTTTTATCCTTGAAGAAAGAACTCCCAATCCCTTTTTACCCTCTTATGACTAAACATTAAACTATACCTCTCAAATAGAAATATTGTACCTCCGTACGATAAAATTTCTGGAAAATTAGTTAAGGCACTCTGCAGTCAATTTGAGTTTTGTATTCGGTTAAAAAACGAATGCAAAATAATGTTTAATATGTACATAATTTTAGTAAGAATATCAAATAACTATATAATATCTTTATTCATAACTTTTCTGATCATTATATAATATTAAAATTTATTTTTAGTGTACATCATAACTGAATATAAATAAAGAATAAACAAAAATATATTAAAATACGTTTACCATATTTTTTTTATAATTTTACATTTAGGTATGTATATTAGTGAATATTAATATTAATGAAAAATATTGATCATTTATAATATATATTTTAATTATACAGCAATAAAAACCAGTGTTGTTTTATTTTGTTGGTCCATTAAATAATATACTCGTATTATAGAAATAATCTGAACATTAAATATGTTTATTTTAGATTTCAATTTTAATAGTTTTAACAGCAATAAAATAATATCATTTTTATTGTACATACTTATCCACTAATCATCATTGATAGTTTTCATTATAATAACGTGAAGTACTTTGGTACAAATTTAAATATAGTTGAAAAATATGTAAATCATTGTATATATATATATACTTTGAAACTTGTATATAAGGAGTTTATGACTCTTTTAAATAGTTAGATAATAACATGATAATATCATTATATCAATATAGATTCTTTATTTGGAAAATGACAATTTACAATATTACAACAATGGGTGTTGAATAGTATTAATAATATAAAATTGTTTTAATAATACAGGGTTAGTTTTCCTTAGGAATGTTATTTAATTTAAATAAGAATAATAATATATGTGGGGTAAATAATTGATGCCAGCGACACAGCTGAAGATTTCTAGACGCCTTTACTTATATACAAGTTGATAGGTTGATATAATATCTATACATTACTTTTGGTTCGTATAGTTTGAAAATAAATTAACAGTTTAGGTTTTTGAAATCTGGAAAACTTATTATAATATACTAATGAAGTTTTATTATATTTATTTTTCAAAACATTTTCAATAAAGTAATATTTATATAATCATGTGAACAACACTATTTTTAATGAAAATGCTGTAAATTTATTTATTTATTTTATTTCTGAACGAAATGAGGAATGTATTGATTTTACAATAATGTTTTTTTTTTTTTAAAAAAGACATTTTTTTGGGTAGAAATAATTGTCTAATCACCACAACTAGGGTATGCTTTTGGTAGAAAATTGCATCTAATTGGTACTTTATTCAGCTCTTTTTTCGAATTTATCAAAAGTTTTTCCTCAATAAATGACGAAATTGAATTTAGTCTTTTCATGATGATAAATTGTTAACAATTACAATTTTAAACGTAGGTATTTGACATTTCTTTGAGTATTCATATAGGTAGTTTTACACGTGGTAAAGTTTTTAAACGGCTTATCAGTAATATATATTTTATTATATTGAGTTTCCTTCAGAATCGTATTTTCTAATGCAATATCATTGCATTCAAATCTAAATTATAATAAACCACTAATTTCTCCGAGGACCAATGGGACGAAGGAGGAACTTCCAAAATCGACCTTCTCGCTTTTTTATAAATACATTTGTTTAATTGAATATGACATTTTAATATGAAATGTTTATACAATATATACAGTATAAGATAAACACTTTATTGGCTCCATTATAAATACTCCTACTCGTATTATTATATTGATATATTTTTTGTATGATATCTAACTTTTAAAGATAATTTATTTTGGAGTTACAGATACGTTATACGTCATTACACAGGAGATATAATACTGAGAATAAAAATAATCTTCCATCAATTGTATAGAACCAATTTTAAAATTAGAATATTTATAGTATATTTTATACTATTTTTAAATTGTTTCATTAATTTAGAATTAATCAATGTATGATTGTTAGGTTAATTAAAATTACTGTTTATTTATTATTGATATTAATATTGATATTCAAGACAACATTGAAGCTAATATTTATATACTTAATCGTAATTAACAGTCTATATTAGGCATACTTATTCAATATTGGTCATTGGAATGGATGTGAGTATTCGGAAATATTTTTTACGCACATTGTCCGCACAAAGTCAGTAGGCGTGATCTGCATTTCAATTCGTTGGAAAAAATATGTTGTGTTTTAGACGTTTCCGCAGTATACCTAATAATACTGTTATAAATACATAATTGATAACTCGAAATTATTATTCTCACGTTTTCACCAATGTGCAAGTATATGTATATATATATATATATATATATTCCATAAAGGTTTTCTCAAGGTTGAAATGTTTTTGTAATTTGTTTCATAATTACATTATCTCGGGACTTGAACACCGATCGCGGTTAGGAATATTAAGATCCGAATTTTATAAATATCGGTCGAGAAAAACGAATGTTGGAATTCTCTTTTCGTTTAGTTCTTAAACTTAAATGGGTTTCCGAGTATTTAAGAACGATGTAAATTAGCGAAAACTATTGGCGAGATCTATCTTCGTATCGGTTTTTATATTGTGGGTACCTATAACCTATATATCTTTTATATCTAATATTTTTTTTTTGTACTTTTTTATTTAAACACAATACGTGTCTCAAAATATATAGTTATTAATGATCATTAAATTAACCTAACGAGTAATATATTCTAATATTCAATAGGGAGTTAAATCATTTTTTAATATATAACTTATCCCTTTAAATTCGTTGAAATTCGTTATTGCGTTCAATATTAAATTGTATACTTTTAAATGAGTTGTTATGCTATTACCTACATTTTGTTGTAAATTGTAATACATCGGTATTTAAACATAATTTCTTTGCGTTTATATCTATATAATATATAATATAAGAAACTTTAGATGTAGATTAAATTATTGTTTTATACGCGAGAAACACGTCGCTTGTTGCCTTGTTTGTTAAAATATTAGCCACCGAAATACTTTATATTTTAAGTTCATATTATAAAGTCAAAAGTGCAGTTAAGGTTATCGTGGTTATAATTTGTTTATCATAATGAGCTTTTAACAAAGCCTAAACCGACCAATATTTGCATCGAGTTTAATTACATATCTTCCGCAGTAATTTAATAGGTTTGGTTAGGTTTTCGATATACAATAGATTGTACTATTATAGTACGATGTAATACAACGTATTACTATTTATTATTTTCTTGACAATAACATTTTTTTTTTGTCTAGTTAAAAATGTATTAAAATGCATAAAAATAAATGTATATATAATATATACAATTATTATATTAAAAATACAAAGACTACGATCGTAACTACGATTTTATTTGCGTCATTTGATAATTTAAATAGAATTTGCATTTTAAATCTGTAAGAGTGAATGGTGGCGATGGAACATAATATTATGAAATTATTCGGAATAATAGATTTTTGGCCGTAAATAAAATCGACAAGCAGAAAGTCTGTTGTTGAACATCTAAAATAAATGAAACGTATAAAAAGTCGATCGTTGTCTAGCGATTTCCGATATAATTGGAAAATAATGTTATTCTACATAGTAATAATATAATAATAACAATAATAATAATAATAATAATAATAATAATTAAGAATATAATACTATTATGGCTGATATGCGGGTGACAGCCTACTGGTATTATATGTTTAATATTATTATCAGAGTAATTAGTGCGTACATCATTTGACATTTTGACGTGTTAAACACCTGTAGGAATTCAGAAGTTACTATCATAATAAATTATAAAAATTTAATAGTTAAGTACTAAAATGATTAGAAAAATACGAATACTTCTTTTACACGTTGTTAACCCGTATAATATTATGATGCTACGATTTTATCTTGTATTTACACGCCCACATGCTTCAACCGTAAGCACGCGATGGATAATAATGTTATCTTACACCTACTTCACAACAAATACATAAATTTACTACTATAGGTTCAAAGTACGTTTTTATTTTTATTTAAGTCCGAGCAGGTTCCAAAGTTCGGTGTGGTCGACTATCCGCAATTTTTAACAATAAAATATTAATAATAAAAAAAAAAAAAATAGATTTCTTTTATAGGTGAACACAAGCTTCTCAGAAATTTGAGATGATTTTCCCAAATGTAGATCATCTCATGACTCCATGTCTGAGTGAATCGTTTTATGCGTGAATTATATTATATTAATTTATCAATTTATCTAAAGTTATTATTTCATTACTATACTAGGTGCTATAACAATAATATAATATAATCTTTTATCAAAGATCAATTTATGAAACTTTTACGGTTTATATAGATCGACCCAAAAACTGTGCATACACTGTTAGGGTATATTCAGTATTAGTATATAATATATATACACAATACACAATACATATTTTAATAAGATTATACCAAATGTCGGACTTGATTCAAATTTGACGTTCCGGATAATAATTATACACGGAAAACCAATTTAGTCGTGAAATTCAATTAATAGTCGTATAATACGTCAATGAACGTGGTTGATTATGTAGTTGTATATATTATGATATTGTTATTTACCCGTTGGATGGTATAATTTTGAATAGACATTGCAATAGTGTTTGTACGGTTAAATTATATGATTAAATAAATCGTGTAAATGGTGTATTAAAATAAAAACATGGTTGTATTGTAATTTAAACTAATTTAAACTTATATAGGTATAAGTTCAGTATTATAATCTAATCTATATATAAATTCGAAGACCGGTCTTATAATGATAATATTATTATCGTTTCAAAAGAACGAGTCACTCAATTAAAAACAACATGAAGATGTTTAACATATTATAGGAATATTGGTAAAATTATTAAAATATTAGAAATAAGAATGTCACTCCGGTAAGTAGTATATGACGTAGGTATACTAGGTATTATAGAGAAAAACGCTTAAACAGAAATTTCTCAACGAAAATATTTAGCCAAAACTATTTGCGCTAATTTATATGTAATTTGAGTATTTTAATATCCCAAATTACTAACGGTTTTAACTTTTTAAGGTATTAATTAGTACAATTTATACTTTATATTTATTAGGGTTTTTGATTCATGTTAAAAAATGTCATAATATGTATTATCGATATACTCTTATATGATACCAACTGCAGGCTTAAAATAATAAATGGAAAATTAAGTTCAATTTGATGTATTAAATACTTGATATAATAATTGTTTAAACTATATAATTAATATAACGTATATTGTAGGTATAAATTAATTGATACATACATATTAATATATTTTATTATCACGCGGCATCATTTATTTAGATGTTCTATAATGTTTATTATTAGGTATTAAATATTTATGTAAAACATAATATGTTGTTATTATTTGTTACAATATGATAATAACTGTATATGTCACTAATAAAATGTTGTTAAAAATATGCACACAAAATTTAACTTTTATCTGTTTAAGCAACGTTGGTATTGGTTCACCAAACTAATGCAAATAGACATTTTATGGATTTAAATCCATTTTATCTATCACCCACCTAAAAACGTCCCAAGTCGTATTAAATCGTCTTGATAATAGTTTCGACGAAATTGGAGTGGGTATGTGTCATAGTTAAATTTATAAACATTAATAATTTATTTTTAAGTCTGATGTCGATTCTATTTTACATATATATTTATTGTACTTTAAATTTCAGTAACAATAAATAATTCATGAAATTAAAATTAAAATTCATAACATTTTCCATAAATATAATTCAATTTTGTACGTATTGACCGCAACAGGAAAAAAAATGTAGTTAAGCTAAAAATCAAAAATATAATATAAATCAATAAAGATTATTTAATACAATTTATTTATTATTTTTACTTACTTATTATTATTTAAAACTCGAAAATCTATTTATAAAGAAAAATAAAATAAACGAAATCCAAAATTCAATCCATTTATTATTCAAAGTCTAATCATTAAATTAATTATTATTGTAATTATCAATTGTAGGAAGTATAAATGATTTTGTTGTTATTATTCAAATATTAACTTGTATAATTAAATATAATAATAATATCTTTTTTAAACAGTTTGAAGAGATAAAGAAAAATAAAACTA
>CM023358.1:776423-932939 GCA_013282895.1 Eriosoma lanigerum | reverse complement strand
GTATTTTCTCAGCCTGTTGTCTATGATTTTTTCTAAAAGTTTCCCTGAAGTGTTTATCATACATAGCGGCCTGTATGCGTGTGAAACCTAGTCATTGACCAAAGGTGATAGCAGAAAAAAGTCTGTATAATAGGCTATAAAATTCTCTCCTTTATTAGGAGAAAACGGCTAGAATGGTTTGGGAATACATGGACAGCAGATGGGCACCTAATTAAAAATGTATTAGTCAATAAAATAAATAAAATAAAACAAGACCTCTAGGACGACCCAAAATTCGATGGATTGACGTAGTTGCCAAAGATTTATCAATAATATCCAGAACGCAACTTTAAAGACAGCGTATCAGAGAAATAGATAGGTAGGATAGAGAGAGAAAAGGATTTTGATTACAGCGATGGTCCTAAATGGACCATTAAGCTGAATAGGAAGAATAAGATTTATACTATTTATATACACGAGACTGAGACAGCAGTTGATCCTCAAAACCAATTGTCCGCTGATTACATTTTACAGGATGATGTCATCAGTGATCGAATCTTGTAGTAGTGGTATAATTAAATATCTTATAAATTAACGATATTTTAATGACATAATAGCATACACCATTGTAAAATCAATACATTCAATGTTTTGCTAAGCATTTAAAAGTATAGGAATGCATTAAAAATAATTAAAATGATCGAAAAATGAAAATAAATATTTATACTGTTGAATTTCGACTTTTGAGTAACGTAAATAAAAAATATCCAAAAATTTTAAATACGAGTACTTACTCATTTACTGTATAAATGCGTTTAGGGAGAACTGTCATTATTTACGTATTACAATTTTTTGGAAAAATATAACGAAATATCACGGTTTTTTTTTCTATCTGGTAAAAGTGTTGTGTTTAGATGGTATAAAATCAAAATTTAATAATCATCCGTACAGCTCAAACTATGTAATTTACACGTAGGCGATTATCATAAACGTGTTATTTAAATATACGGGTTGACGTCGCAAATTCCGGGTAGATGGGATATATACAGAAAACAGCTGTTGCTCTACATAATATATTATATATTGTATAAGCCGTGGACGAGTTAATCCCTAATAGCTGTGAGCTGTATTGGTACCCGCGGAATTTTAGTCACAAAATAATATAACGACGCGCACGTACAATTCACTCAGCGAATGGGTAATATCTTTGTTTGTATTTTTTATTATTATTATTTATAACCATTCAACGACGTCTATAATGTATAATATGCGGCCGATGTGTAAAAAATATGTAAATTAAATAATGTTAATGATAACGAATGATTTTTTTTAAAAAATACCAAGAAATGTGAAAGTATAAAAAAATATACCTTAAAGATAATAGTAATTCATATAGTTGACATATATATAATACCTATGTTTAAGTATTACTACTATTTTTTTTAGTAAAATAAAAACATTTTTTAAATAATTAATATATTATTATATAATATTACAATAACTGTTAACGGGATAATAATTATTATAATATTTAAAAATGTAAAAAAATATCAAAATTTCTATTAGGTTGTAAACAAAGTACCTACATAATTGTAATTATGATGAAATTACTATAATCGTGTGCATAAATTATACATTGTAAAGGGATGTGATTATACAACAGTGATTATAAAGTCAGTGTGATGTTATATATACTATTAACTGCAGGTCTATTGTATAGTTTAAAGATCCTATACACTCTACAGGTAAACCTGTAGATATTACCCATCGGGGTGTTATTTTCTTCTTTAAAAAATATACTTTAACATAATATTATTACTAATAGTGTTTAAAAAAGTAACGGAAATTATCACGTTTTCGCCTAAAAGTTCATAAATTATCTTTAACATATCTATACACAAATAATAAAATTATCATTCTCTGCGAGTATTGTGGACCAATAAAAAGGATTAATAATAATAATAATGGAGCGAAAATATGAATTAAAATAAATTCATTTTAACTACTGATAAAAATGGAATGTTTCCATTTTCCAAATGTATATTTATTAAATTTTTATCGAATACGCGCGTAAAATAATTAACGTGGTATAACGCCACATTTCGTATTCATAAATGATAAAACTGAACCACATAATATAAATATATGAATATAGTGAAATGGATACCTCTATAAAAAAGTACATGTAAATTATGTAGATTATAATTTAATTAATCAGTAATTATTTGTATTAGTTTGCAAACTAACATAAAATTATAATACATAATACACTCGTTTAGTTTTAAAATATTAACTGCCTTTTTAAAAACGTTATATTTAATAAGTATCAAATATTAGGTACCATATTACAATATATAAAATTTGTGTGTTTACATCAAATGTTAAGTCTACACAAATTATATTTACTTATAAAGTTAAAATTATAAAATCATAAACTATATCTAGGTACTTACAGTATTATATTAATATATTATTAATTATTGTAAACATACATCAATATATGCTCGATTTCTTCAGAGATTTTTCTTTCTTAAAAATACAATGAGCATCATTGCACGTTTTCTCGCAGCTATTAATGAACATTTTTAAAATTGTGATTTATTAATTTAAGATAATTTGAAGGCAATAACGTCATTATTAACTTAACCTACAAGAATAATAAATGAGAATGAAAATATTATCGTACATTTCACCAACCTCACAATTTAAAAATTTGTATCCTTTCCAATGCAAATAATTAGTGCGTAATTAGTGTGAATTTGTGCGACTATTTTTAGAACTTGTGTAGAGTCTGTTTTGGATTAATATTTAAAAAAAACGCAGGGTTTTCTTCTTTGTGTAAAAAAATCATCTTTTGTAATTTTTTCAATTACCTAGTGTAAATTTGTCGAAAATCGATTTCTAGGAAATTTAATAGATTTTGAATATTTGTCATTGCATATCATTTAGCATAAATTATTTTATATTACTCATTCATAATATAATTGTATACGAGCTAATATCGATTTCTAATAGTAAAATAATATTGTTTAATTTTATATTCTGTTAAATATTATGTGGTATTTCTTGTGATGCGATTTTTATAATTCCGATATTAAACAAATAAGTGCAAATAATTGAACTGAAGTGATCATCCTACCTGAATTTCGGGACGGTTCGATTTCTAACTGTTCAAATATGTTTGATTTTCTTTACCGAAAATTAACATTACAGTCTATGAATATAAATGTTTTACCACAGTCCCAACAATCTTTAAATCTAATATTTATTATTATTATTCATGTGTTATGCATCAATTATCATTAATTTATATCAATTACATATTTAAAATTTGATATTATTAACTGTCGATATTATATTATTTTATTTAAATAGTATATAGTCTTTACTTCTTTTGTTGTTTTAAAAAAAAGTCACAAAAAGTTACACTAATTATGCACTAATGATTTAAATTAGAAAAAATACAAATTATTAATTTGGGCTTGTAAAATGTACTTAGAAAATCGCGTAGTGTTCTTATATTGTTTGTTAACTATAAACCTGCAGGTATGACATATTATTATACTCACGTAGGAAAACTGTGAAATACATACGTCATGATGCATGTTTATATTATATTTGATGTAATAAAATCTCGAAATTAAATGACTTTTGATGTGCATTGAACCATAGGCGTGTGTGTATTCTACTTTATAGACATTGTCAGCAAAGTAGTTACAAAATTATGTTTATATATGTTTAAAAAAATTACATTCTTAAAATCACATACTAACATAATATTATAATTAATAATGATAAATGTATAAATATATTAATATTTAATATCTCAAATAGTTATTATCAAACTATATAATTTTACTCCTTAGTCCTTACGCAGCTGAATTACGTATTTCAGTTAATATTTAGATTGATACTTTGAAGTTTTCAATAGCATCGACAGCACCTTCTACATCAATAATATTTTACGCCAAATCATGTTTAATATCAAAATAATTATTATAATATATTTTTTAATTTCTTCTGTATCATATGTCCATATATATATATATCAAATTATATATATATATATATAATTTGAATAACTAACACTATAAAGTGACTTTAACAATAAAATATTGAATTGTCTTTATAAAAAATGATTTGTTAAATAGTGTTTTATCAGAATTATGAGTTTTTAGCTCTTCAAACTCTTCAAATGGTTTTTTTATTACATTATCTTTAGGAGAAATATCAGTTTTTTGAAACAATCGAATTTCTGATTCAATATAATAAAAATAATCTCTTGTAGAAGTATATTAATTTTAATACCATAGGTTTTAGTTTAACTGTAACAATATTTATATTTCATATTTTTATATTAATTTGTTAATAGGGACTTTTTAACAACTTTTTAACAACTTTTCAGAAGAAATCAAAAATATATTTTAAAATTTTTATGAATATCTGAATAATTATAAACACCCTTAAGGCAAAAACAATAATAAATCAAAAGTCACTTTCAAGTTTCATTATACATAAAATGATGAGTTTAGAATATACAATTTATTATAAAACAATTTTGTTAAAATATATTGTGATAAAATCCTTTTAAACAAAATATGTCAATTCAAATAATACCATAACTACACGTAAAAATTTAACAAAATTATAAAATTAAAATGTTATCTAATAATATATTTCTTAACTGAACCAAACAGTTTTTAATTTATAACATTACTACTATATGAAAATTATATTTTATTAAGATTTTTAATTTAGAATTTTAATGTTATTTCTTGCCACTGTTTTGTCCGATTTTTATCGTGTCCTAAACTTCTAAGTATGGTCAAAGTCTATATGTTAGCGTAAGCTTCAGTTGTCCGTCATCGCCGCGCTGAGGGTTGGCGTGTATACGACGGAGGGCGGAGTTGCATCGAAGTGTGTGTATACCTATATATAAGGGCACCGGCATTTCGGTTGCCTTCATTTATTCCGTCGATTTCGGTACGTCTTGTCCACCTGTCGCTCTGTCGCTGCTGCTGTATCGTTTAACGCAGAACAGCATATTATTATTATATTAATCGTATAAATTATTTATTTGAAAACGATTATCAAAGACAACGCGATAATCAGTTATTGCGTCGAAACGCAATAGTTTCATTTTTCATCAAATACTCAATTTACGTCCTATTTTACAGTAATTTACATCCCGTCGGACGACAACGACAAAGTCAAGAAATCTATTTAAAACCCGTTCGTTTTGCCGCATATTAGAGATTTCAATCGTCCGAATCCGTCGATTATTTCTCGACGTTCATTCTTCTAGTCATCCGCAATCGTCGAAATTATCGTCTTAACGCTAACGATGGCTCACTACAGCACCTTAGCGATCGCCTCGGCACTGCTATTCGTACAAGTTACAATGGCCTACCCGACTTCGGTAAGTTCGGTAGTTCGATTATTAAAATTTGTATTTATATATATATTTTACATAGCGAGTATAATTAATTATTTTCATCATTATTTTGTGACGCGGTGTTAATGTACACCTGACCTAACCTAATAATTTACATAGTTATGGCGAGTACAAAAAAATATAAATAAATATAATCGAAAAAAGACCTGAAGAAATAACGATAAAATATTTAATAGAGCTCTAATTTCGTTTGATATTATTTTCATTATGTACGGCTGTGAGCAGTTATACTTAAAATACATGTTACAAAGTAGTAAAATGTTAATACTGTCTTTATTACGTCGTTTGGACTGCATTATATTATTATATTGTCATCACGAATTTATATAGTTCTCTTAAGATTTTCAAATGATGCGTAAATGTGGCAGTTTCTTCGAGTAGATACCTACGACTTACCATACGTATATATATATATATATATTAATAAAATTTGGTTTCTCAATTTGCATTTAGTTGGCGTTTTTGTTTTGATTATCGGTTATTTCAAGCTAGTGTTCTCGACCGGAATCGTTTAATTGACGTTTTACAAATGGTCATCAAATCAAAAGGATTAACGAAATTTTGTTTTGATCGTAACTAAGAAATTTAATTTTTAATTTGTAAAACTATAATTACCGTGTATCATAAAATAAATTTGATTAAATTATATAAGTATATATTTTAGTTCATTCAAGGCTAAAGTAATTGTTATAATTTGTTTATATTAGGTTTTTAAATGAAAGGATTTATAAAAAATACTTTTCATAATTTAAGAAATAATTAGCTGATAATTTTTATTTTAAGGGTTTTTATATTGATGAGTTAATTTAGATCAATTTATACTTTCATATTTTACAATACATTCTTTCAAAAATATATAATGTTACATTATGTAAAATTTATACATGTTTATTTTTACATGTTCTCTTGTTAATTTCAACTTCTAACTATATATAATATTGTATTTAGCCATACGGATTATAGCCTTATAAGTTATAGGTATTATATATATTTGAAACTTGAAGTTATATTGTTTTTGTCAAAATGTTAAAGTTTAAATTTAAATAAAACGAAATTCTATTACAATACACGTCCACAATAATAATATGTTTAAAATATTAAAAATGCAAATATAGACAGTATTACATATAAATAGAATAATAGTTATAGAAAAGTTTTTACTATTTATGTATATTATTTACACATTGATTCAGGTCTTAATGACTGCCAATGCCGAGAAAATCTCTACGTATATTATATTTTCATAAGAAAACATTTATTATACAAATAATTGAAAATTAATATAATAATGTTATACGCCAATTGTTTTTCAAATTAAAATTTGTTACAAAAATTAAAAACAAGTTAAGTACATTTAAAAAAAATAATTAAAAATAATAGACCGGTAAAATGTTGAAATCTCATTGAACCGAAATAAACAAGTTGGCTCTGCTCTGAAAATATTATACTATATATTTTAAAAAACAAGATAGATTCGTTACCTTTATGAATAATAATTGTTGTAACGTGGCAAAATATTTGTACGACGCTGAAAGCTCTTTTTGTCAATATAGATTTATATTTCTACATATTATATAAACTTTATTTAACACAAAAACCATCGATAAAAAATACCAAATATAGTTAAATCTAAATCTAAATGTCAAACATTTATACTATACGGATTTTCTTGTTTTTGAACATCTAATACGTTAAACAAATTCCATTTAACAATAGATAAATAAAATTGACGTGAAATGAAACATTTAATATCAGATTTATTTTAACGACTTAGCTGTTAGTCGCGAATTATACGACATAAACTTAATGATTTTGCAAAATACCAATAAAGATTAAACTTATTGTAATAATTTTTTTGAGTGCCTTAATATTTATATTGTTAAATAATAATTGGTTACTTACCTTTATGCATTTCACTCGTAGTGAATAGGAGTAATAAGAAACCGAGATTTGTTTTTGTAATGGATTTATTGTTACTTTTCTTAATAAAACCCTATATAAGCAATACGTGAGCATAATTTGAATATCAAACCATTTTGTCACAAAACTGATAAAAAAGCTGTAATGAACATTATTTTTGAATAAATTTTCTTCGATATAATATAACTAACTAAAAAATGCATGAGAAATCAACATTCGAATTGTGAAATGGCAAATTTCGTTATCGCCTATCGGTATAATATGTACATGTTTAGATATGTACCGAAAAATTAAAGTTGTTAGTAAAACAATAATAATTTTAATGATACGTAATAAGTTAAACAATAAAATAAAAGATAATAAAAGAAGTTTTGATTATAGAAGAAAATAAATTATGTTAAAGTGACTTTAAAAAAAAATCTACCTACGATTTGGAAAGTTAAATCATGTTTGACCAACTTAGATAAACTCTATAAAAGGCATTGAACAAATACTACATGTTCAACGTTGGCAAAACATCAAAAGTCATTCTATTTGTACCCTAAAAAGTTTAAGAAGTAATGTTACTTATATACTTATTATATCCTCACTTTAGGTGAATGTCTCGAAAAAAGTCTTGTAATTCGTTTTTATATTTTGCTTGTATCTCTTCGAAAGTTTGAATAAATTCCAATAAAACCGATAACATTTTTTAAATTATTCAAGACATTGGTAAATGCTAAATAATATACTTCCTTAGGTTTATGTTTATATTTTTTATTTAAAATGATTTAAAAGGACATATACATGTTAGTTATTTCTATCTTACTTACGCATAACATAGAAAATCTATGTACCGCATTATTACTACAGTTTATTTATAATTAATATAAGATTAAATTTAATTTTAATCAATTTGTAGAGTAAAATATAAACTGCATGTTTTCTAGCGTCGAGTTTTTTTCAAATATTTTCATTTTAAAACTAATAATGTGTATTTTGAAAAATGAGTCATTAAAATACTTAATTATACTAAAAAAAGTTTTAAACTTTCAAAGTTCATAAAAAACTATACGGTGTTGTTGTAACCTTTAAATTAAAATTATATATAATATCCTAATACGTATATAGGTATACACTGTTGTATATTATAAATTCAAATATTTAAATGTTTTCCAATAAATGTCGATACAATAAATTATGTATATCGAAAATATCCCTTTGTTTATTCGATCAATGTTTCTAATTAAAAAAAATTCAAATTATAACAATGAATTATTTAGGTTCAGTAGGCAGTAATATTAATCGTAGCTTATAACTAGCTTATGGATGTAATATTAAGTTATGTTTAATATGCTAATGTAACTATAAATTATAATATAATATAGATAAACCGATATACGATAATATTATATAACATTGATAAACTTTTTTTTTTAGAACGTAGGTAGTCTGAACTAAACATCAAAAACTAACCTAACGGAATAAATAAAATATTCAAAAGTTCGAAAGATATAATATACATATTAGTTTAATTAGATTAACCACCATAAACATAATCCATTTGCAAATATTATATCATATTATATTATAATCCTTGTACGTTAGCTACATGGATTGATAACTGTTATTAATTATACTTATAATTAATTTAATCATTGTTATTATTATTATTATTATTATTACTATTTGAATATTTGACCTACTTATAACATTAAAATATTTCAGATTTTATTTAATATTTACAATTTATAATAATAATAAATGTCAAAAGCATATTAAATATAATAACAATAATTACAAATTAATTAGTTAATTAGTTAAATTAATGGAACTTTTAATGAATGTTTAAATTAATATACAAATTTAAAAATATCGACTATTATTTTTAATATAATCAAATAATATTATTGATTATACGGCTTTTTTAAAACATATTTTTACATTAAAACGTTAAAACAAAATTAATTTATGAACATAGGTTAAAAATTATAATTTTATTAATCTTTTAATTAGTTTAAATAATAATGTCATAATTTTCTAAAGCGTTGATTATGAAAGTGATAAATTCGTAAGTAAAAACCGTAAGTATCTTAAACGAATTTTATAAATGCTTATTTTTATCAGTGGTATTATAGTGTTTAAATAAATGTATAAATATATAATTATGTATGTGTATTTACATTTATTATATATTGCGAATACTGTTTATTTAATTATTTATTATAATTTAATAATAATTTATTATATGAGTTAATTTCAAAAAGGTTTTTTTAAACCAATCGATTTGTTATTGTTATTATTGTATAGCTGTATTGTAACAATATTAAAATATTAGAATTGCATTCGAAATGATTGAAGTCATACAATTTTTTTGTATCTCTGAAATTTTTTAGTTTCGCAATTGGAATATTTAAATGTTACGTTTTTAATTTAAATCGACTATTGCAAAATAAATTAAATGGTTTATGATGAACCATATCATCTATAGATTAAAGAAAATGTGAAAAATAGTAAAATAGTTACATGACAAAAATTTTTCAGTTTCCAAACCCGTGGATCAATATAACTTCGGCGTAAAGATTTTGAAAAATTATGATACTAAGCGTGTTTAGGTTACCTCTATAATACGTATAATAATGGTGTTTGCTTGTCAGATGCGTATTTTCAAATAACGAACTAAATGGGGACTGAAATAATTAAACAACAAAGAGATGAATTTAATTTACGAGTGACAACAAAAACTTGGCTCTACTGCACTAGTTTGATTATGTAAACATTCCAGCAAAATATATTCCACGTTGATCTTTTTAAAAATATTATTATGAACGATGAGAAATACACAATTTGATAAAATATGAAATAATCCTTTCCCGAGTTAAGATCAACACCTGGTGTACATACCTCTTTAATATATAATTGGATTAATGATAACTATTTTATCACTAATGGCCGAAATTCAGGATGACAAAATTCAAACTGGCATTTGTCCATTAATAGAATCAATGTTTAAACATTTTATTAATGCTTGGTGAATACGTCGCTTACGTAAAATAACAGCCAAGTATAACCAATATTATGTATTTTTTGACGGAAAAACTCATTTTTACATTATTTAATTCACCGCATAGAAAATCCAAATAAATATAAATAGGTATTTGTATTTTATATACAATGTGTTTAAAAAATAATGGAGATATTATTAAAAACGTATGTAATAGTTTCCAGTGTTTCTACTACTTTTTACACGAAATTCTGATTATAGTGTGGTGTAAATTACATTTAAATATTATTGCATTTTTTCATATTTATTTAGGTGTAAATAAGCTAATAATAGTTCGTATAATAATATTAATGAAAATTATTATCTTCTATAATTTTTAGGAATTTATTGAGCTTTATTTCTAATTTGTCATTTTCTTGAAAGTTGAAAGTCTATATTTTGTTATAGCAAAATAATAATATTTATATAGATACAATGGCTATATTAAGATATTCTTATCTTAATATGGTTATTTATTATTCAATTTAATGTAGCTATTAGTTTGTTATAATTTGTTTGTTTAATGCATTTATCGCTATAGTATACTTTTATGTTTAATTTTACCAGAACACCAGAATTTCTAGATATTTGCAGTTTATGCAAATATTTATGATATATTTACTCTCATTGTTTACTCATTTAGAATACAAATATTTGATGCTACTTTAACCTATTTGCACCTAATATGTATATTAATAATATTAATTATTAATTAAATTAAATTCCAGTTATACCTTCATAATCTACGTTTTTAAAGACATAATTTATAACGGTTATCTATATTCTATAAAATGTGGAAAGATAATATTTAAAATTTTAATAACGTGCTTTAATAATGCTTATATTAATATATTATAATAATTAAATTTATGTATATTATGATTAATATCAGATTTAGACTCAATTAATTTCATTTTCTTAAAAAACTGATTATTTTATAACAATTAAATTTAATGTAATCTACATCATAAAATTAATTGAAGTGTTAGAATTTTTTTTTAAAAAAATTATGTCTTTTATTAATTTAGTATTTAGTATTGAATTGAATTTTAATTCGAATATAAATTATAGTTCAGTACATTTGAGTTTTTATTATATTCTTCAAATGAAATAGATAATATAATATATATATAAAAATAATTAAATAAAATATTTTATAAAATATATAGAACAATTTGAATTAGGCGTAATACATTACTATTTGTAGTTTTAACAATATATTATATTATAGGTATTACATATTAAATTCCAGGTAATCGGAAAAATATTTTCCCAAATATTATCAATAAGAAAACGAAGCAAACGAATATATTACTTATGGTATTCAAATAATAATAATCATGGTACATCATCAGGGGTGGCCCGTTTGTATATATGAGTCACTTTTAGTCTAAAATAGGATGTACGATGGTAAATTTGTATAATGGTAATTAATTATCTCAGATAATAATAGATTATAGGTACAGAAATATTATAGTAAAAGGGTTAAAAATTAAAAAGCTATATTAAATTGTAGGGGTGGGCTGGTTATTGATTACTGTGCTCGATCCAAACATATTCGAGCCGCCATTGTACATCGTAATCGATTTCGTATATCGTTATCGTAAAATACATTCCTTATAGTATCATAACACTGTATTCAAAACATGATCAATGATAATTCATTATATTATTATAATGATAACAAAATATTATTTAAAAATATATTACATATTATTATTATGATTATCTGTGTGAGTTACTCTATTGTGTCACGTATCGCACGCGTGAGGCCGGTTCGCTTCGAGTGAACAATAACAATTATTAAAATGAAATATTATTAATATTGTACTTAAATGCGTGTGCGTAGGTTAGGTTTGGTGAGACATGTACCTAACCTATGTGTGAATATATTAGATTATACATTCGTTGCAAAAACATTTTTGTGTCGTTTTTACACAACTGTCTCAACAAATCTGACTTTTTATTTCGTTTAAATACAATTTTTATCGAAAATCGTTTGATTATAATAATCATAAATTATTCGATCAGAATAATTATTTAGTTTATATTAATTATTTGAAAATCTGGATAATCTGTACTGACATTAGAATTTTTTAATATAAATACGCTAAATTCAAATCCACAGATTAACCGAATGATCGAACAATTCACGACACACTATAATTACACACTCTCGACAATTGTGATATGTATAATATAACGATTTTTTGTATTATTTTGGCCGATGATAATTAATTTGATTTTACGAAACGGTGATAATATATTGATTTCGTTTTGTTTTTATGCGCGTGCGGACAACAACGAATACCTAAATTATAAATTACCACTGTTATATCAAACTATACACATTTAATATTAATATTTTATTTATTAAAGCATAATGTTTTAATGAAAATACCAGAAAATGCTATTTATGTAAAACTTTTCCTGTTCCTTTTACATTTGTTCGAATTTCTATTCTGAACTTACATTTTAAATTATAATATATTTACCGGAACATATTGTTGTGGCCTTAATATCACTTAGACCCTATATAGTCGTTATGATGTAGTACTTTGATGTAAGCTGTTGTGAGTTGTATAGTCTAGTTGGGGTTGCCTACAACGAGTGGAACTTATAAAACCACTTTTAATGCGAGTTAGTATTATAATGAAGATAAATCTTATCAATACGTTTAGGGTGCCTACAACGTACAGCAGGATTAATCATAAATTATACAAAAATGGTGAAAACGAGTCGCAAAAGGAAGTCAAAAGTTGTATCCTAGTCACTGATTTATATAACTTTTGAATGTTTATTACTTATTTACTACTTGTTTAATAAAATAATAACAAAAAGACAGTGCATAATCTAATTTAAAATTCAAATTTTTTATTATAATGTTTAGCATGCTAAATATATTAATTTTGATAACCAAAAAGTGACTTTATATATATATATATATATATATATATATAGTTAAGTATTATATTAACTCACATACATAGTTATAATTGGTAAAAACGTGCTTTAAGTTAGAATGGACAAAATGTATCTCAAACCAAAAAGAAATAAAATAAAATAAAATTTAATATATAAAAGTATAACAAATTATTTTATCTATAATTTAATTTAATAATTCAACATTTTAAAATGAAAAATAAATAAATAATGGGTTAACTAATGAAACTAGTCATTTAAGTTTTATTCAACAATTAAAATATATTTTCAGTTGTTAGCGTAATATATAACAAAACCGTTTTGTAATTAACTTTCAATTACTTAATTATAGATAAATTATTATCTATACTATAGTATAGAAGAAATATTGATTCATAATACTTAAAATTACACACGTTTGCGATCATAAATTAGTTTAAAAATATAACTAACGTATATATGAATTTGTATATACTCGTAATATAAAACCACGAAATAAAAGTAATAAATTAATTTTTACCTGTTAATATTTAAACAATTAAGATAATAATTCAGATAAAATTATTTTTGTGGATGCATTTTCTCAGTTACAACTACAGAACATTTAATATTAATAGAGCTTTACCTACGCATTAAATATAGAACAGTTAACAAATGTAAAATAATAATGTAATTTATTTTCTAAATAATTCGATTTAACTTTTGACTGCCTGCAGTATCTTTAAACACTTTGATGATAGATTGACGGTTAATTGGTAATTTAAATTTTTAACAACATATTGTTGCAAAACTATTTTTTTGATATTGCAGGATGTTTAAAAATTATTTCAAGTAATTTTCTATTTATGATTTTAGTTTTCAATTTAATGTTATTCTATTTTAAGTTTTAACAATACCAAATTGTATATTTTGCTTAAATGAACCACTATTTTTCATTTCTTTTTAATTGTATAATCACAATTATTATAAACATTTCCCAAGAATTTGTTACAGACAGATTGGATACATTGTCTTTGAAAAGAAATATGAATTTCGCATGTTTTCATAAAATGATTTTTATAACTTGGTCTTTTAAAGATATACATTTTTTTATGTTATGAACGGTGTAGTACATTTATAGGTTGAACTCCCTACATACTTCCAAAGACATTAAAGTTCGTTCAGGGAAAAATATTTTTTTTAACCTAACCTTCATTGTGTTTTTTGTAATAGTGCGCAATAAACATTAATACATTTTGCTAAACAATGATTTTGAGATAAACAAAAAAGTCGAAAAATAAAATTATATCTTCTATTCTTATATTGTTAGACGTTAAATATTTAACAACAATTTCTATCTGTTGCTTAAGTATTTTTATCTCATGAATGTATTAATTAAACGAACATGCAGCAGGTGAATATAAAACTCAAATTCATCGAAGACATCAAAACATATTATTATTTCTTTCTGTTTATAGCACAATATTACGTTTAAGAGATAAAGCAATTTTTTTGTATAATTTTTATTATTTATTTTTATTACAAAATATAATTTTATAACTTTAATTACTAATTGAAAATTGTATAAATAGTAATGAGAAATAACAATAATTACATTATCTAGGTATAAACCGTCTGAGAGATACAGTTATCACTTCGTAATTTGCATAATCTTCATTATTCCGAGATAAATCGGGATGTTTATTGAATTTTAACGGAATAAAATATATATATTATAATTATGATAATTTGCATCACTATAATGAGTATTGTATAAACTATTATATATATTATGTTATATTATAATTATATATATATATATATATAATACATAATAACAATACGTATTTATAAATATTATAATATTAAATAGATATTATTATATTTCAAGGGTATTATCACTCTAACTCGTAAGTAATAATACAATTTTATAATAAAAATATAATTCGCCATTCTAACCTATGTGATGATATGTTACTTCATAGAATTATATGTACTGCGTTTTGAATGAATTTTTATTTAGTTTTTGAGATCTTATAGATATAATTTTGCATAAAATATTACTATGCAATGCCAGAGTTATTGTGTACAAATTTAACATTTTGATAATAATTATATAAATATTAATTAAATAAATACTTGCTATTTTGTTTGTTTTTATAATTGATATAAATAAAATTTTTATAGACAATTCGACTACTTATGTGTATCTTTTTTAAAATTCATTCGTCCCTCCTCCTATTGCAATCATTATCAGACGTGTTATTTCATATATATTAATAATATAGGTTAGTAATTTTTGGTTAGTATTTTGTATTTATTACCTATAAAAGATTCGATTTATTGGATATAATGGATTTTAGTTATTTGATTTTGAAATCGAACCTTTCTAAACAACGAGTTACGAAAGTGCATGATGTCAATGAAAAAATTTATTTAGGTCATATTCATTTTATTATTTTGCTACATTTTAATTGTATTAAGACAATGATTTAATAATAGAAAGAATAAATAAAGTAAGTTTTAATAAAGTATTTTCGTTATTATAATATTATTTAACATTAATAATTAAATAAATTTTGTAACATCAGTTTTATAGAATATGACAAGGCTAATTAAATTATCGTCAAAATGAATGATAATATTTTGCTTATTATTTTATAACATATTTACTTTTGTTGCATATTTATAATAAATACAATTACGTAGAATCAGAAAAATATTACAAAAATCGAATTGGAGGCGCCGGGCATCGATCCCGGTACCTCTCGCATGCTAAGCGAGCGCTCTACCATCTGAGCTACGCCCCCAGTTGTGTAAATAAAGTAAATTGACTATTATTAAAAACACAAATAATATGAATAATAGAAAATAAAATATTTAAAAATATTTGATGATAAATTATTATATAGTAATATTATTTGTTCTATTTTTTTTTAAATAGCCCGTATAGTTTTTTAATTACAAGTTCTATTTAGTTCTAATATAGGTAATAATAGTTTAAATTCTACTGGTATTGTCTATTGTTTATCTTAATTATGTAGGCAGGCACTTTTTAGTTTAGTAAACATATAAAATAATAATTAATATTTATAAATTCATAAATTATTATAATTATTCTATTTCTTACACCTTAAACGTAGGTACATAGATACTATAATTATTATCCATCATTATAATTATTCATCACTTCATCAACTATTGTAAATTATGACAACTAATTTAATCATTGTTAATAATATAAATTATTCATTGCAATTAGGTATAATATAATTTAAAATTTTAAATATTACCTATACCAAAGTACCTTCATATGTAGTTGCACAGTAATATGTATCTACCTAAATAATATTATTATAGATAAGCCTAACTTAGAACCTAGGCATACCACCAGGCACTGGCGCCGATACGTTTTAGAACAGGCAGTTCAATTTGTTTTATTTATTAATTTCTATAACTATACCCACCCACCTCTATTTTTATCCATTATGTAATATTAGCAATAAATATGTAATAAATTATATTATAAATTATAATTTTTTATTTCAGTTTTCAAATAGTATCAGCAAATTTTAAGGGAGTATTTTAAATTTTTCTATGGACCCACCCACCCCTTTTTTAAGGCAGTTCAATTGAACTGCCTAAAGTATCTGATCGGCGTCACTGTGACCAGGTATGTTATAGGTAGGTGTATTATTTTTAAACTACCTATTAAAATGTTTTTCTTTAATCCTTATAAACTAAGTACCTAGACACCTAGTTAAATATATTTTATACTAAATTTCAATTGTTTTCATAAAAATTGATTTTTATTTTAACTTAAAAAGTTAACTTTTAGCAGTGTAATATAATTTTTAGAATATTGTAATTATTGGACTAATGAAATATAAGTTTAAGAAATTATTCATTGAGTACATGAAAAAAAAAATGTACACAAATACCTACATAATACAATGTATTATATACATAAAGTACATCTATATAACCTGTACCTACTGGGCAAGACGTTTGCAATTTTACATCTTTTGTGAAAATAAAAATATTTACGGATCGTAAAAAAGTTTTATAATAGATTAGGTTAGTTTAGAAATGCACTTAAATTTTATTAGAATATTGTTACTGCTACATTATACCTAACTATATATATATATAGGTACTGTTTTCATTTAGTTTTCGTGTTTAAAATATAGTCGAGCTGATATTGTAGATATAGGTAATATAATCAATAAAATATATAGTTACAATTAATGGTGTGATTACGTAGTGCAGTTGAATATGTTTCAAAATTCAACAGCATACTATAAAATTAGTTTTAAATGCATATTAACATATTATTAAACATTTAGCAACTTTTGAAGTATTTTGAAATATTCACAAAAATTATACAAAAATAAAGTTAATTAAAAGTACTAAACAGAATAAACTTAATAGATATGTAATAATGAAAAGAATATTATGTGATAATAATATGAGTTTTACGTGCAAATTAAATTTGTATTTTCAACCTACTCTACAAGAAAATCAAAAGTCAGTTTATATAGCTTATATAAATAAATAAAAAATTGTTATACACCTAATAAAGCTCTTTTTTAATGTAGGTATTACATTCTTTTATATTAGTATGAATTTTTTTATTACAATAAATAACCAAATGTCTGTTTTTAAACAGAATTTTCCAAACTATAATAAAAAAAAAAAAACTGTCAAATTAGTGACTTCTATAAGAGAACGTTTGAATTATTTATGTATTTTTTTAAAAAATATTAATGTGCAAATAAATTGTCATCTGACAATTAGGATAATGTTCTAATTGACAATCGAAAGAAAAAAATTGGTTTCAAAAGTCAGAACCTTTTTAAACTATAAAATATTCTATAGTTAATATTATCACAGTAACATACTAATGTATACTAAATTACTAATACCGTTATAGTATTATCAGTTATAAAAATATATATGGCGTAATATATTATTATACCTATTATAATAGTATAATACCTAACACATACGTTTTATCAACTCTTATATTTATCGTTATCACATTTAATTTTAGCATGATTTAAACTTATCATATTATTTAAGTAGATGAACAATATATCGTTTAATAAGAGACTAAGAGATAGATAGGTATCTGAATAGAGTAGGTAATTCTAGTAAATTTACTAAAAAATATTATAGAACTGAAATATATATTATATATTTAATATTATATAGAAAGTGTTATATATGCAGTATATACCTATAAAATATAAAATTTAAATTGCTATTCAATATTTTCGTTATCATATCAAAATGTATAGTTTGTTTATAATTACCTCATCAGCAACTCTTTTTATCCGTCTTATGAAAACGGCTAAAAGTGATACTTCCTTTTCTTTTTAATTTTGTTGTCTAAATAATAATTATCATTTTGTATATCATCATCTATTAAATTTCTTGTCTTTTTGGACTAATTAAAAATCATGTAATATTATTAATGGCTTATAGTTTTAATTATTTAAATATTGTAAATATACTTGTTAACGAAATAAAATATAATAGGTGTCTCATATAGTCGTGTTTATATAATCTATATAAAATATAAATACTATTCGCATAGGCGGAACTGAAATAAATTTTTTGAGTGGGGCTCATTAGTTAAATCTTAATGTATAAAAATCGTATATTATACATGCATCAAGAGCATCCTAATTTTTAACATTGCCTTAATGAAATTAAAATTATATTTGTTGACTTATTGTAAACGTGGATTGTATATATTTTATATATATACAGTTCTTGATGGTACCTTGATAGTACAGTTCATATTGTAAGTTTTTAGTTTTGTGTTATTTTCTTTACAGGCATATGTATTGGTGGGAGGGCTTAATTCCCACAAACCACCTCTTAATTTTTCCTATGACTTTCGTTAAGTTGATAATTATTGTAGGTACAAAGATGATTTTAAGTGAATAATAAAAATGGGTTTTATATTCAAAAATTATAATTACTCATATTAATAAACTTTTATTATTATTTATATGTATATATTTTTATTACAAATTATTGTTAATATATATCCTATTTTGTCTTCAGTTTCAACTCGATTCACGTAGTATTTTAGTTATTAAATATAAATATTAAATGGTATACGCTTTTCCAAAAGTTCATATTAGGCTTAAAATGACAAAGGAGACAATTCAACTAAGTGAACAAGTGCAAAATGAAATGTTTGTAATTTATAATATACCTACATCTGGTATATTTTGAAATTCGTTTAGATAAATGTATGTAAATTATGAATAATTATAGCATTATAATACCATAGAAGGTATAACTAAAGAAATATATATTTTTCTTTTTTTATAAAGGATTTATAATCCAATTATTTTTAAGTGTCTCTCAGAAACAAGAACATTCATGTAATATTTAATAATATGTATTATCCACCATTATCAGTTAAAATAATATAATAATTATAATTAAATAATAGGTATTTTCTTAAATAAAAACAATAATAATCAAAATAAGATAACGTAAAGATAAATTAAAAATTAAATTTTTTATAATAGATTATATTTTTTTATAAGTAAACGTTAATATATATTTATATATTAATTATGAAGACATATATACCTTATAAGTTATAGGACTCGGGGGGGGGGATGGTTGTACATAAAATATTAAAGATAGAAATTATATATAAGCTTTTAGCAATTTATATTATAATTATATCATTGAACTTGATTAAATTTAAAATTATGTTCAGTACTTTAATCTAACCAGTAATAATATAATTAATATGTAATGATATTTGAAAAGCAGGAAGGTCAATTTAGGATGTTCCTCCGTCGTCCCTTCGATCCTCGGAGAAATTAGTGATTTATTATAATTATAAAGATTTAAAGGCAAAGATATTGCATTAAAAAATACGATTCTGAGTGAATCACAATATATTATACAGATAATACATTCCAAAATTTACCACAAGTGTAAATTACATATTATGTAAATATGCAAAATACATTTCAAATCCCTACGATCAATATTCAAGGTGTTATCATTTCATGATAAAAAATGTCAGTCACGATTTTCAAAATATTTTTTGAATAGATTAAATAGTATATGAGTAGGCTTTTATAAAAATTTCATACCGTTAAACCAAAAATTTCAGATAATATTAAACATTTACGGAAACAATTCAAAGCTCTATATTTATCCAAAAAATCAACTAATCCGTTTTAAAATAATATGACACTTGTACATTACCAATGTTAGTATTCAAAAAAATTTTCAAGACTACGATTAAAACTCAATTAGTTATCATGAAATAAAGAATTAAAAATTACGGAAATTGTAATTTTGCCGAGTTTTTGCATTTTTTTGGTAGTTTTTCTTCTTCTAAGGAAAATTTTTTGAGAAATTCGAAAAATGAGCTGAATAAAATACTAAGATGATACGATTTTCTATAGAAAACATACTCTATTTGTGGTAATCGGACCATTATTTTTACACAAAAAAATATTTTTAAAATAATTTCTTATATATATAAAAATAAATCTTTGTAAAAACAATATATTCCTCGCTCCGCTCAGAATCTAAAATTATAATTGTAATATTTTTTTCTTTTCATTTGTAATTTGCCAACTAAACCTTGGTCATTTAATAAAAAAAAATAATTAAATTGACTGCTGATGCACACATTCTTCTTTTGTTGTAAAATTGTTTTCTTTATAGTTGCAATTAACATAGTGAAATTAATTCAAAACAGCGATTCCAAATTAGTATTGTACCATATTTAAATTATCACCACTACCAGATTTCGACGAAACAAATATTTTATGGGTATACGGTATACATATCAAGTAATACAACTATGCTAATTTTCTTAAGGTAAGAATATATGCCATATAGTATATACCTACATATTTTAACTAACATTGCTTAATAAAATTATTGAAATTGAAAATGCATTTATTTTCAAGTTAAAAACTTTAATTTAGTTTATTACACATATCTAAATCTTACTGTTACAATATTAAAAACTTCATAGTAATTCATATTACGTCGTTACAAAGAGTTGTAGTTTAAAATAATTAAATTATTTTTAAATAAACGCCAGTTTATTCATAAAATATCTATAGTCCATTGTTATTCTTATTGATAGAACAATATATTATGATTATTATTATTATTTTTAACGTGACTACTAACTATATAATATATTCATTATTAAAATAAAAGAAGTTACTTGTGTAAAGTCCTCTATTTTTATGTAATCGTATTCAAACACATGTAAATAAGTTGTTGAAATTAAATTATTGTAAATTTGTACACAATACAAAAATTTCACATTGATGATTAATTTAAATTTAAATAGAAATAACGTAAAAATATTATACCTATAAATAAATAAAAATAATTCACATATTGTCTTTTAAACAAATAAAGTGTTATACTTTATGTATAACATATATTAATTACATACTATACTAATATTTGAACAATATGGTTTATAAAATGAGATATATTATAAAAATTAAGTTTTTTTGTATAATATCCTGTATACGACGAGTTTACTAATCAAATTAATATTATTGTCCAGGTAAAATTTGACACAATTATTAGATATTCAATAATAATTAATTTAAATATTTAATGTGAAAATTATTATATTTAGGTTAAAAGTCTTATATTCGTGATAATTATAAATTTATACAATGTAGAGATGTTTTAATTAAATTTACGAATTTAGTTTAGTCTAAAAAATTTTATTCGATTTAATCAATCGTTCGTTTTATACCATATTATATTTACATTAGTTTTATACTGTTAACATTTTATTTTTTTATTTTTTTATTATGGTTTACGTTATACAATTTGCTTACTCATCTTGTGCCAGTTGCCTTAGTAAATTATGTAGAGACGTTTGGTAAACGTGCCGATGTGTTAATCCAAATAAAAGCACCAATTCGCCAATAGATCGTCGTTGTTGGATACAAATTATTACACGTACTTTTTATATAAACCGTCATGAAATAGTTAACTTAATTATCGTCAGCCAATCAAACGATCATTTTATTTTCGTTCATAAATATTAAATTCAAGTAATTGTAGTTGGATTATTATACTTTAATTATCGTTTATAGTGTGAAATTAAAATTTATCATCCTTTTCGAATCCCTAAATGTTTAATAACAATAGAAATAGATTAAATAAAAAACTATAGTCAAGTAGCTAGTATATTAGTGGTAATATTAAAAGTACGTTATAAAAATTGGCGTAATAAAGAATAAAGATTATATTAATTACATCATATATAATTATTGTGAGTCGATCTATTTTATAACTTTGCGTAAATATTATAAAAATAACTTCTTAAAAAAACTTAAATAATTATAAATTATAATAATAAACATAATAATACTTAAAAAAACGTATACATTCTTTAATCTAAATTTTTTCACATTAACATACATAAAACTTTGTGATTTATAATGATAAATCTGAAAATGCTAGTTTAACTTGAATATTGAGAACCGTTCGCTATGATTTTAACGATCAATAATAAGAACATATCTATCTGTACCTACATTTATTTCTGTTTATAACATTATTTGAGAATTCGGGTGATTGACTTTGGTTAGTTTAGTTAGGGTCACGAGATGAGTGATTTATTTCTTATATGATGTCATAAGTAATGTCAATATTGGATAATATTAAATTTTAATAAACAACAAGATTTTACATTAAAAAAGATCATATTCATTATTTACCGTAGTTATTGGTCGAGTTGTTCGAATAAATAAAATTGAATTTTGTTATAACAAAATTTCTAAAAAACTAAATATAATAAAACATTATTTAAACTGAGAATGTCGACATTTCAACGTCATTTTTGAGGCGATGCTTTGCGGTAAATGTTTGCTTTATACCATAGTATGTGATTATTTTAAAGCGTTTGCATTTTTTTTTTTTTTTTTGAGTTCCAATGAAATCAATCTCTCTTCCTTTTTTTAAACACCATCCAAAATATTAGTTAGTTCTCTTTTGTCATTGTCTTTGTGTGGATTTTTAAGCGCCCTGGTTAATACTAGTAATTATTAATTACAATCATCAATTAAACATAATTCAAATAGACTGTACAAAAAATTAGTATATTTTTTTTAATACTAGTAATTATTAATTACAATCATCAATTAAACATAATTCAAATAGGCTGTACAAAAAATTAGTATATTTTTTAACCGTAATTATACCTATCTATTATTTATTGATGTATTTTTAATGAAATTAATTAATGTATTTTTTATGAAAGAAAATAATTTGGTGGTGAAAGTAATATCATTTTTCATCTTTTTATTTTATGTAAATAATAAGATATAACAAAAATTCAATTTAAATAATACTTCATTTATCATTTATTTGCATGATAAGATTGTAAAATTTTTTATTTAAAATTAAATATTCTTTTGGAATAAGAAGTTTTTATATTACATGTTTCGGAAATAAAATAAAATAAGTAGGTACTAATTTTTTTCATATATACTTCATTATGATTGCATATTATGTTATTACTACAATATATCGAATATATTATTTGAATAATATTAACGGGGTTTGTTTTTTATTTTAAAATGAATTACAAGTACCTACGTAATTTTGAATTTTAATCGATAGGTTTACATCAAAATTGTTTTACTTGAAAATGTTAAAATGAAGTGTTTTAGTGTACTACTTACATTTATACTGCACGTCTGCACATTCATTATTTACTTCAAATTTAAAAGTGTTGGACTAAAATATAATTTGCTCATGGTTTGTAAAATATTATTTATTCATAACCCATTGACGTTCATCTTTGTAATGTTTCACAAGCATATTAAATTTCTCTGAAACTCTGGATATATTCTTGAAGACTAATCATAATAATTTGATTAAACTTACAGTTGAAATTATTGGTATAATTCTAAACCACGAAACAGAACATTTCTTGTGTTAAAATATTTCATTTTCAGTTTTGTAATTACGTGACCTCTAAAAGTTTCATTCGGTTTATTTACATTACATACATTACAAAATACAAACACGCAAGTTCTCAATAAAATAAATGCATGAAACATATTGCGTTAAACTTTAATTTTCTTTAAATTCAATTAGGAAGTAATTTTTATATTAAATGTTAATTTTTAAATAAATATAATCTATTATACAAAATACAAAATATATTTGGTATTATTATAATGAAAAATAGGAATAATGGAATTATATACATAATAGTAAATTCTTCTTTTCATATAATATTATATTTTCATAGATTTTGGATATTGAAACGTATGTTTGTCACTATTTTTCGTAATATGTTAGTATTTAAGTAAGACCATAGAGATGTATGATGATCAATATCGAAAACGAGGGATAACCCGAAAACAACATACAGACTTGTAATAGTGATTAACTGACGATTAACAAAAATATATATTTTGCGACGCTAAATGATCCTGACTTTTCTTATATAATATATGGCATATCTAAATTAATCTTGATATATTCACATTTTTTTATAATAGAAATAATATTATTATCAGAATAACAACATACATTGTCTATATTTTTTTTATTAGTTTAGCATTTTAGTTTTATCATGTTGTCGACAAGTTAGGCTTATATATTATATAAATCATGAATTTATAATATTTCGATTATTATTTAATATTATTCCAGACGATTTTCGGTTGATATTTTTTTAACTTTATATGTTAATGATTGGATGAAAAAAAAAACTATGATGTATTTCAATGTCTTAGTTTATGGGATAGAATAATTTATATTAAATTTGAATAAATTCAAATTTTTATTATTTTCTCTACCCCTTTTTTAAGTCAATGGATAATAATAGTATTTATATTTGTACAGTATATCAATAATATTATATATTTTACCATATTTTGTATGAATGAAAAAATAACACACGTTGTAGATAAATAATTTCGTTTTTTTCTTTATAGATCTCATATTACATACTCTTTTGATAATATGAGATTTGAAGACTATTTTATAATGCATGTAATTTTACTATGTAGATTTTTCAATATTAAACATTAAATTCGGAATAAATTCCATAGTATTATTAAATATTATATAATATTATATACTATTAAATAAATATGTGCTTGATGTTATAGTATTTATGTTAGAAATTAGAATGATATTTTATATTATACTTCAGTTATTCAGTAATATTATCTAAATCGGCGGCTTTATACTCGTATAATATATTGTGATTATTAACGGATGAGGTAGTGTGTGTGTAAAGCTATGGCTTTAAGATTTTTTCACGTAGGATTCGCATTCGTAGATATTAAACGATATCGACTAAGTCGATCGCTGTCTTTATTTTACGAAATCCGTAAGTCCCGAAATATCGTTTCAGATCAAATGATAAATATAATATATTATTAAAACGAATATTATTTTTATTTGTTTCACCCGTCCAATCCCCCAAACGGTATTCCTGTTTCAAACAATTTAGTGGTAGGCTTTTATTAAAAAATAAATAAATTTTCCTATCCTAATATAGATACCGAAGCAATAACGGTAATTTCTAAAAAGACAATAATCGTTTTCGCATATTTTTTTTTATAAACCCACATTGTCCTAAAAAGGCATTCATCTCGAATATCATCGTGTTTAGCGAACCTTTCCAACCGTAGCCCCGACGATGCCACGCGGAGAATCGATAGGCGGCAAACCGTAAATATTAACGTGATGTTCAATATACACGTATATACAATATATCACGAAATATTTTATTTGATTACTGTACCATAAATCTTTTACTTCGATGTAAAAACAATAATGTTCCCGTAGTAAGTTAAACAAAATTATTAGATTGTGGAAAAATAAATATATCGATGTTTAATTAAAGTTTGAAAACTAAACACGCAACTCGGGCTAATCATGTATGATGTTATGATAAACAACACGAATGCGATTTAATCCGGATAAATACACATTGAATGAAACAAGGCGAAAAAGAATTATTAATATTATTTTTACAAAAAGAGTTAAATTGAATAAGTTTTTTTATTTTTACCGTTGTTAAAGAACCAAATAATAATTAAATTATGTTAATAGTTATAACATTTTAAAAGAATCTATAATTTACATGATATTATTTTATACGATGAAAAACATAATATTTATTACATACAAGATATTTGTATGTATTCAATCGTAAAAAATGTAATATTTTAATTATAATATATTTTATCGATTATAGCATAATTATTTAATTATATAATTTAATTTCATATTATTTTTAGAGTAATATTACAAAAACATTATTTGTGTCAGAATATAAATAGCTTATACTTATATTTTGTAAAATTCGAATTTAACGATATGAAGCCAATCATTATAAATTTATACAATGTTACGAAAAATGCTTACGTTTTATTTGTATGATTTTATATAATATAAGTGGTCCAAAGGGAATAGTGAATATTGAATGATATGAAATATAAATGGTTGATGTCGATATGATTATTTAGATATTTTAATTTATCATAATTTTCAATCGTTAACTGTGTTTTATTAAAAACATCCAATACCTAATTTAAACACATAATTGTTGTTGATCTTTTTAAAACGAATTATGATAAACGCAATAGTCAACTATTATTTATTATACTCGAAAGAATAATGTCGATTGCACATTTTGTAATTATTATTACAGTGAGTAAAGTAATGCGTTTAAAAACTGATCACTGTGACCGCGTATAGGGTAAACGTAATCCATTAATTGTATCCCTCCGGAGGCCCGACGCCCAAATCTTTATTTTCGAGAAAATACTTTGCGCTTCGTATTGGATCAAATTCCAGAGAAGTCGGTAGTTTAAAAATACAAATAAAATGTAATCTTGACAAATAAATATGTTTACAACAGCGTAAAAATGGTATTGTTATATGGATGTGCTACACTAAAAATGTAGAACAGTTATCACTAAATTTGTGCATGTTGGAGAATTTAAAGATTCTGTTTGATTTGTTTAAAAACGTCTACAATCGAACGAAACCATTTTGAAATTATAAAAATGAAAGTGTTCGAATCCAAGGTAATGGAATGAAAAAAAATAATTACTTAGGTTACTGTGGCTATTGTATTCAGAAAAAATATAATATAATACGGTCACCGATGGGAATAATAATATAAATGTATAGTGTTTATAGTGTTTACTCTTATAATTCCAGGTACATTTATATAATTTATTTAGTGCTAATTCAATTATCCAAACAGCGAGATTACTTCACTTTTTATTTATTCTGGTTGCTGTTCCTAGGACGAAAGACGAAATGTATATAGTAAATATATTACTAAAAATATCAACTAAGAAACAACGATTTTAATACCGTCTTGCGTTTTTATTTTATTTTGTACATAATAGCGATTTTTTTGAATAAATATTGTTATACTGTTTGAGAATAATATTTAGAATAGTATTTCAATAAAATTGAATTGAAATTAAAAACAAGTGCGGCGTGATATATATTTTAATGAATTTACAGCGTTGTATGTAAACATTTCGACGATTTGAGGTTAGGTTAATAGTTTCTAGAAAAGTAAAGTTAAATCTTGAAGTTCAACTGGCTGGTGGTTGTTGTAAGAAAATTACTCGAACAGGAGTGTAATTTTTATTCGTGTTATTATTTATCTTTCATCTAACCTGAAAATAATCATTGCCGTTAAAAAATATGAATACGTGTAATTATATGTACATATATGTATATGACAGCAGACAGAAGAAACAACTTACCTTATTAGAAAAACAACAATACTCTATACTTAGTTCAAAATAATAATCAGTAGGTAATTATGATAATTCAATAATAATTCATGACTTCGAAACATATAAAGAAAACATTTTATTTATATTCATTTCTTATATTAAGTGTTTTTCTTTATAAGTATTTAAAATAAAATATAATATTATACTCGTATAATAAGTTTAATAATTTAATAATTTATAATTTAATTTAGTGCTAACGTTCATTACAATGTCATACGAATAAAAAAATATAATAAGTAAGTAGGTATTTGTTTTTAATTCCATAATATTATTCGAATTTTTAAAAACTATTCGTCATCTTTTTGGTATGTTTTAAATTATTAATTTTTCTGGTTCTTAATTTTATGTAAATACTTCTAAATATATAATTCTAAGAAAATAATAAAGTTTTATAATCTTTTTTGACTTATTGAATACCTTATTGTTATATTTTTTTGATAATATGCTGTGTATAGGTGCCATTATTGAATTTAGTATTTTTCATATTTACAATAACATAATACATAGTTAGTGTGGGCTAATATATAAAAAAAAACATAATATGAGTATTTGCCATATTTACTTTATAGTTTAGGAATTAGAATATATGTCAGATTTATATTTTGTGGTAATTAGTGAGTAAACCTTACCTAAGCACCTAAAAAATAAAATATTTCATAAAAACAATTGCGATTGGCATGGTTGTGACAGATAATTTTTTTTATTATTTTAACTGTAAATTTGTATGGAAATAATCGTAGAGAAATGGAAAAATCGCAATAAAAAATATTCATAAATTATAATACTGGGAGTTTTTTGGTATTGCGTATTTAGATAAAAAAAAAATCAAATTCATTGAATCCGGTCCACAGAGTTTTGATTGGTATCCAAAACTGTTGTACAAAATGACAACTTAATCTGGTACCGAAGTTCTGAATACATATTGTAATGTACTATAATTATTAAAAACTTGTATAGTACAAACATGTTTTTAATCAATAAACTTAAAAATGTTTAATAAATTTTTAGAAAGTACTTTTAAAAGTCGTAAATAAATTATTTAAGTAGGATCGACAGAAATATTAAATTTTTCCCCTCATCCTCATATAAGAAAAACATCTTAGATTTATAAGGACAACATAAATAAAGTATATAATATTACTTTATACAGAAATTTTAAAACATTGTTCAATAAAGCGCTTATATGTCTGGTTTTGTACAAACACATAACATTTTTTTTTAAGTGTATATACAAATTGCGTGATTCTATTTTGTGAATTTGTTTTGTTAAAACAGGATTAGAAAACAAATTTAAATTTATAGATAGTTTAGAACTTATTTCCTGAGATATATCGTGTAGAACAATTGAAAAATATTTGAATATTTAATTTACCTACCTCAGAGGTTAGATTAGATTAGTTATATTATATTTGGACTTTGCTATTGGAATTATTAAAATGAATTTTAATATCTATCTAATTCAACTTTTATAACTTTTACGTTTAGAAAATAATTTGGAATGGATATCTTTTTTAACGGTAATTTATTAAAACATTATTCGAGTTTATACATAAATTAGTATGCGTATACTTGATAGTGAATAATTTCGTAGTTCAAAAAAGATAAAACGAAAAGACTTCACAGAAATACTTTAATATGATTTTAATATTTAAATTTTTATGGTAATAATATATTTTAATAAATGAATAAATAAATATTGGTGCCATATAATTATTAACATTTATATTTTTTATTCTTTTGATTAATTGAATATTTGAATCAATGGAAACTATATGTATTTGTACTTTTTTTAGATTTATATATATTAGGATGATCCTTCTTATTTATAAGAGTAACATTTTTTTAAAAAATTTTCTTGAGTCAGGACCCTATCATTTAATTTGATATTATATAAAAATAATTTACGTTAAATTTGGTAATGATATATCACCCTCTTCCTATGCCTCAAGGGGTTATGTTATTATATTAACTATTTATATTATAGTATCTTGTATTTTATTCTAAAATCTTAGTAAATACGATAAAAATAAAAATAAGCTATATTGAAGAACATGATTTTTGATATAAATAACTTTCCTATACAATTTCTCTAAAGTCATTTTTTTGTTTTAATTAAAAAAGCCTAAATATTTTAATTATTAAGCGAAAATGTTGGTTCAACGATCTTTCAATCTTATTTAATGAATGGTGGAAGATACAATAAATTGTTTTATACATGTTGATTATTATTATTAATAATAATATTTTTATTAAATTATTTTGATCAAATATCGATTGAAATAATTTTGTAAGATTATGTAAAAACGTTTTAGATATTAAAATATCTCGTTTTAGATAAAAAAATAATTATCGTTTTATCATCGTATATTGGATTAAAATTAAATAACAATAATTCTTATAATTTATAGCTTTTAGTCTGAACTCTTTGGAAAAAAGTCATCCATAAAACAGAAGACATTCGATTAATTATATATTAAAAACAATCGTAATTTGAAGAATAATATTAAAATATTATAAACTATGTATAATAAAATCATCATAATGTAAAATATTAGGTATTTGATATCATGCATATTAATTATAGATAAGTAATATAAGTACGTGTTTGTGTAAAAAACGTGCAACATGCGGTGTTTTTAGTTTACGCGTAATCATCAAGAATGATAGGATTAAACATTTTAATAACCATAATAAATAATTTAATTCAAGTAATTTTCAAATATTCATAATTTTAATTTGATATTTTATTGATAAGAATTCAGTTTTAATATTGTAAATTATGAAAATATAAATGTAAACATGAAAAGTTTCCAATGATAACGCAAAGTAAAATAGTATTTTTAATGTTATTCTTTATATTCATTAAATTATCTTTCGGAAACCTACCATTACACGCAGGGAACTTTTTGTAGACACGTTACAATTTTAAGTGAAATGGATTAGGTTATTTAAAAGATTTCGTTACGATATCGGTTACTAAAATGAGGGATATAACTAACATTAGTATTATAAACATGTATACATAATTTTATCAAGCAAGTATTATATTTAATATTATGTTTTTAATGAAAAATATTTTTTCATATAAAATGTAGAAATCATTTCTAAGAAAATGTTTTAAGTTTTAGTGTAAAATAATCAAAATTATTTTTAATCCATTTGCATTACTTTTTGGATTTCGTATAATATGTAAAAGTTATAATTTTATTTACTTTGGTTTTAAAAAAATAATATTTTAATACTGTAGCCAACTCATCAACAGTTGATGGAACACAAATTAAAAAACATTAAATATTTTAATAAAATTAAAATTAAATAACAAATTATTCTAATTATTTATATGATAAGATATTACGTGTCAAATAGATTTTGACGAGTACATATAGGATAATATAATATGATTAATTAAAGCGTTTCCGAAAGTGCACTAATTGAATAATTCATAAAATATAACAGTTTGAATTTTTTTTAATTTCATAATATTAAAATTATGTTATTGCTTATTAAAATTGTTCAATCACACACTATGTTTATTAGATTAGTCTACAAACAGACCGCTACTGATCTCAAATTATTCAAAATAAAATTGATATATAATAATATTATTTTACTTAAATTAATATGAAAGTAGAAAATCTCAAGACTCTATCGATTTAGAATAGGTCATAGGGTTATAATTAAAGACCAATAAAATACACCAGTTAGTCATTAGTAATTCTTTCTTATCAATATTAAATATTTATTTATCAATAAATATACAATATTTTTAAATTGATAAATCTATAGCGTCTATAGAAATTTTTTTTTTTCATTCTGTACTATTACTTTTTGATAGATTGTAAAGATCTATTATTTATTTTAGTGAAGATATAAAAACTAAAAAATAATAATAATAATAGTACCTATAAAAACAGTTTATTGCATTTTGTATCTATTCAACGATAAGAATTTAGTGGATAAATATAATAATAAGATACATAAAAAAATAGCCTGGTGTAGTTTTACTCTTCTAAGAAAATATTTAATAATTATACAGTGCTGTTCAATGACAAATAAAACTGAATTTCGCTATAACTAATATTCTTAGAATTTTTTTTTTACCAGAACATCAAATAAAAATCTTATTTGATCCTATACGGTTTGTATACTATATACAGAGAGATATAAATTATACCCATCAATAATTTTACCTTATATTATACATTTATAAGGGAGTTATATTAACTTCTGACAAACAAGTCTTTCATTATTTTGTAATTATAAACTTTTACAACAATACTCTATTTAAATTATATTTCAAAATTGAAAACTCACTTTAAAATTAAAAAGTAAAATTAATAAAAAATCGTTTATGTATATACAACATTATAGCGATAATATAGTATCTATTATCGGTAAGCTTGTAGTGATTAAAATTAATTTTATTACAGATATTTTCAAAACTCAATAGCATTTAATATATTATCAACTATATGCTATATAATATTTTCAATGATTTATGACAAAGTAGTAACCAGTAGGTACAGAATAAAACGTATTATTTCTTTAAGGGTTTTTTGACGTGATAAATTTTATGAACTGAACAATAAACAAAAAATTATTTTCAAGCGTAATAAATTTGAAACGTATCCGAACTCTCGTATATGAACAATTTCTTTAATTTTTTATTCTTGGACTATAAATTGCATAATTGTATATGACAATTTATTATTTATTCAGTGAAACATTTTACTTCTAAAGGATATTTAATATTTTAAATATTTTTATTTGAATTTCAATATAAAATGTAGTTGAAGAAAACAAATTTTAATATCTGTTTCACTTTTCTGTGGTTTAATTATATAAAAAAAATATCAGAGCTGGTATAGAAATTATTTTCTTCGAGAAAAGATGATATTTTTATTTGGCTTATCTAACTATGAACAAGAAATTTTGGTTCAAAAAAGTGATATTAAGTATTAACACCGCAAAAAACCTAATATCATATAAGATGACACGATGAGATATAAGGTATCATTAAAATATAATTTGTCACGTTTTTTCTTTAAATAATTTTACGTAGGTATAAGTATAATAAAAGTGGATAAAATCAGTTTTACAAAATTACTGAGTGGTGATATTCATATAATTATATGGACACTTGACTCGGTATGAAATACAAGAAAAAAAATGTTATTGAATGTCACTTCAAGATGATCGAGTAGAATAATAATAATAATAAGAAAAATAGATTAAAAGGGCGATCTACATCATGGCTAAATATTGGTTATTTATATATTTAGCTATGATCTATATGAGATGGGCGATGAACACCATAATAATAAAATTATTGTCTGTTGATAAGATGATAAGTTATTTCCTACCGGAAAGATTTATTTTATAATATTTTAATGAAATTTTTGTTTTTGCGTTTCAAAGAGGGGACAATATGGGTCTATACAAATCGGAAATTTCGAAATTTATTATCATTTTATAGAAAAAAAATTAATATGAGATAAATAATTATTATGCGGTGCTAAAGATTAAAGAGATATATAATATATTATACGCTAATAAAAATGCGAATCCCAAAAATAGCGTATGATGACAATAACAAAATAAACGTGTTAATATTTCGTATATGAATACAATAATACGAATGCATTGTAATAATGAAATTATTATATAATATACTATCTAGATAGAATAAAAATAAATGAAAATATGAATATTATACATTATTGCTCGCGCAAAACTTCTAGCTGAAGTCCATATAATAATAACAATAATAATAAAAACAGAAGTTTTTATAACTTTTTTTAATGAATATGTTTATTTAGTCGTATAATACACGTCGTATATTGTATAAGCATCTACCTATACATTAATTTTAGTACAGTATATAATAATAATAAGTGGTGTATAATATTACAAAACTGCAATAGTCACGCGACTAATAGAACATTTGTGTTCTTTCTATGAATTTTCAAAGAATAACATCGGTGTTTTTTAAAATAATATTTTTGAATTTTTTTACGTCATTTATAAACAATTAGATTTTTAATCTATCCTAATATAATTACAATTTAAAATTATATACGATGTTCAAACATCAAATATAGATCAAAATCGATTACTAAGTTTTGTTCGTAACTTCGATACAATATTACAACGAACCTTGTAATTTATATTATAATCAATATCATAATTTCAGTCTTGGTACTTATGTAAAATGACATATTTTTGAAAATTTGAAATACCTATAGACATTTCGTTAAATGTATAATTTTTTCAACTCAATTTATGGGCTAGTTAAACTTTTGATACTTTTACAAATAATTAAATATAGTATGACTATTAAAAAAAAAAGCAAAAGAAACATTATATTTTTATCTGAATAGGTATGAAAATAAACATGTTGTCTCATCGCAGAAAAAAAATGTGTTCTGATTCATGTAAAACGTGAATAATAATGTATGAATATAGACTAATGATATTCAGTTGTCAGTATAGATATGATTTAGAGTATTTATATATCTGAGAATCAATATTTGTGTTCCGCCTGCCTCTTTTTCGAGGTTCCATCTCTTTCGTATGTGTGTATATATATACCTATATCAAACTGCGATTATCACAAATTCTTATTCATCATGTTATCATATATATATCTGGAAAACATTTTTTAACTGCGCCGAGACATTTGTAAATAGAAGCTTCAATTATTGTCTTGCAGAAATATTATAATTAAATAACGAATTGTGTTTTTATCAGATGGAACGCGTTGCCGGAGATAACAATTACCTGACCCTGCGAAATTCTCCTTCGAAGGATTTGGATCGTTTTATCGGTGAGTACCCAATCTAACCTATGCCAACGCACGTAAATAAAGCGATATTATATTATTATACTATGTTTATATATAACACAGACGCATGTTTAACATTTTAATAATACGTTTTTATCAAAGTAAAATTTTATATAATACAATCGCATGTTTTGCATGACCCACTAGAAGTTAGCTGCATGGGGAAATAAATACACAAGTATTATATAGATCGATTAATTTATTATGTATGTACAATTTTTACACATTTTGTATATATACAAATTATTGTTTTTAGTAAGTAAATCGAAATAGGTGAAATAGGTTAATAGTTTTATTTAACGAGCTAATCGAATCTGAAGACTAATCGATTATTTATTTGTTTTACGTGATTTTGTTATTAGGTATTAGAGCTTAGAATTCAATGCATTAAAAACCCTTAAAAGAAATGAAATTAAAACGAAAATATTTGCAATTAAAATTTGTTTAAAAGAGGAATTAAAAAATGAAAATTTCTAAAATATACAGTTTAAGAAACAATCAAGTCTATCTGAAAGAATAAAATAAAAACTATTTTATACAATTTATATAAAAAGTACTAACTAATTTCAAAAATTAAAATAATTAAACTGAAATAACGATTTCATTATAATAAGCAATCATTGCTTCACACAATTTGTACAGTTTATATAATTAATCGGAAATGAATAAAAATAGACAGTAAAAAACAAAAATGAGGCTTATAGTATAGGATCAGGAATTTAAACTTTGTGTAAAAAAAAATATGTTTTATAATGAGTTATACGAAAAATGCTTTGCTAAAAATTAACAGCTCAATATAGGTTCTATTATAATTTATATTGTGTTCTCTGCGGTCTGTTTTACTGGACGAGTTTTCATTTTCTCGCATCGAAGAATATCGCACCCCAATCTTTGATATCTTTCATAGAAATATTTATAATTTATGATGTAACATACAAAAAATACTTGCGGAAAGCGAATTTTTATAGTATATCCTATCCTGTAGTTACTTTTCGTTTAACGAAACTGTTTCATACGCAATTTGTGCAGTGTATCATACACACGCGAGTGATGATGAAAGGGTTGTAAATACATTATAAAACATGAACGACCGGAAGAAAAAAGTTAATCGTCCCGTTTGATATTGGTGGAAACGTTAAACTCGTTACAAATTGCCAAAGCGTTATTGAATATATTATTAATCGTTTATTAAATAATATACGATAATAAAATATCGCGATAATTTCAATTTCACCATCGTAGTGCAGTAGTACACAATATAATATATACGAGTAGGTACCTACATTTAGAGGTTGATAATAATAGGGGAACGAAAGTGGCTATTTATAAAGAGGTTACATTTTGCAACTTATAATACACACGGTTTGAATTAAACAGCATACAGTATACACTAGTGACGTATTTATGATTTATTTCTAGGAGGAGTTAATTAAAAAAATAGATGCTTCAATTTAGTTAGCCTTTTTCCGGGAGTCTTTTCTTATTCTTTTTCTTACATTTACGAATGTATTTTAGTGCCAATAATTTTTTATTAAATTAAAGTATTACATTACAAAATAATATTTATTTTTCGGGGTTCCGAGCCAGTTTATCTAACCGCAGTAACTTATTTAAATCCACATGAGTATTACTATGGACGCTTAAATTGCTAAAACATTTAATCTATTCCATAAATTTAAGAAATACAACTTTAAAGGATCATAGGTATATATGTTAATATATTACCTTACTAAATATAGTTTAGATATCTTTAAGCTAAAAAAAATCTGTTCTGAACAGGAAATGTGTACAGTATTTGAAATAAAATTATATACATATTATATACCTATATCCTTATTTCATAGAATTTACTTTACAAAATAATAGCATGATAGTTAGTATTTTTAAAAAAAAAAATTTTTCAATACAAAAAGGAAAAAATATTAATAAATTTTCAATTTTATTATTCTTTTATATATAATATAAAAAAAAAATTCACAATGTTACAAATTTTATTTTAAACAATAAACATTTTAAGAATTTTTAAAAATTTGTATTAAATTTAAAAATGTTAATCATAAAAATAATATATTTCGGGAAGGATTCTTCAATCTCTGCACTAATGCACCGATAATACATCTTTAGTTTTAATCGTTTTTTTATGTAGTTTAATTTACATAATTTTATATTATTTAGCATTCGTTTATCAAATAATAATATTATAATTTATTTTGCACGTGATTGTTTTCACATAATATAATTATTAATCTTTAAGTGTTCAATATGCTCGATTAGACAGCCAAGGCGCCGATCTCCCGCAGGGTAAGTTCGATTTTTTGATTTACACACAATAACCACGGTAACAGTAAAGTGCACCATATAAGCTAACCATTGTCTCGCGGCGTGAAAGCCTATTTTCTCAATTTTGTACACATACGTACAGATGTTTGTTGTTAACATTCACAGCGAGAAACTTTGTTTCCCTTATAATAATAATCACATTTGACACCTTATTATGTGCTTTTGTAATACGTTTAAAATGTAATATTGTTCAGTTGTTCTCCGATTAACCGTTCTTAAAATAAAATTATCGATACACAATTAATTAATGCAAAACTAAACATTCGAATAATTCGAGAAACGGGTCAATACCATACGTAAATGAATAAAGGCACAATGAAACCGAAACCAAAGTTTGTATATTCCTGAGTGTAAACTGGTAAATTTAATATATAATATATAAAACATTAGAAACACAAATTATTTTATATCACAATAAACACAAAATTAAACAAATATTATTGCTCTCTATTAATGTGAAAATATAAAATAAAACGGATTTTTTTTAATAGACAATTTTTGTTTAAAAATTCGTTGAAATACTATTACCACTGCAAAACACTATGATCATCACGTACTATAATAATGTAAACTATTTTTTATAGTAAATTATATAATATTTTAATATTATTTTTTTCGCGCGCAAATAGTTCATGTTCAAAATTTATCATAAAATAATCCAATGACAGTATATGACACACAGTCTTTCCATTAAACGGGGTCATGCAAACATGCGAACATGCGGTCAAGTTGTCTGTGTCTATCGCGAGTGGTTACGTGTCACTACATTGGTTTTACAGACTTGTGCGACGATGGCGAATGCGGTTCGTCATCCATCCATCAAGACCAGTTGAACGCCGGCCGTACCATAGTGGCCAAACGGACCAGCCTGGACCAATTCAATATTCCCCCATTTAAACGGGACAGCTTAGACAGGTTGAACCCAGTTCCCCTAGTGAAACGGAACACCCTGGATCGATTGAGACCATTTCCCTCAGTAAAAAAGTATAGTTTGGACAAGTTGAACGGAGTTCCCACGGTGAAACGGAACAGCCTGGACAGGTTGAACTCACTTCTCTTAAATGAACGGGACACTCTGGACAGGTTGAATGAAGTTATCCTGGTAAAACGGGACAGCCTGGACCGGTTGAAAGGCGGTCCTCTAGTGAAACGTGACAGTCTGAACAGTATTAGTGCAGGTAGTCATTTGATGGCGGTTAGCCCGATAGACGGAGACATAGTCGTCCGTCTAAACCCAGTTGGCCATTTGCCTGAAGAACAGGATCCTTTGCAGCACCCACAAAAGTCCAAATATCGATTTCAACGCCGGCGAGCTAATTTTGCGTTATTCAACAACAACCAAGATTTTTACGATGGTAACGAATGCGCTGGATGTTCGTCCGTCGAATCGTCGTCCTTTTAACTTAGCCATTTCATGACAGTTCAATTACATTCATTTATAAATAGTATCAAATATTATATAAAGTAATATAGTAAATATATTAAATAAAAATTCAGCGTTTTTAGTTAATAACCAAATATTTTATTATAATACACAATATATGTATGTATATTGTACTCATTGTAGTATTATCGTACATAAATAATTAATTTAATGTGCCACAAAAATATTGAGGAAAAAAACGATGAAAATCGATAAGTTTTAATTTTTTTTTGATGAGGTCATCGAAAATAATCAATGTTAGCCAGTCTAATTGGTTCATATGAAAACAGTTATTATAAATTATTATAAATTCATTCGTTTTTCCATTTCCCACTATAAATATTTTCCGGCATAATATATCTTAACAGTAAAATCGTATTGTCACGTTATCCTTGGTAAGGTTAGGTTAGGTTATACTTTCAAATAGTATCGGAACTTAGCATGTATTTCTAGGAAAAATATTATAAATTTTACTAAACGTTCAAATTGTATAAAATAATTATTTTTAATTGAAATATTAATAATAATAGAATTACTTTTTATGCATATATTTTTTTTATGGAAAATTCATATTTCTTTAATTAATAAGTAGAAATATTTTTCGACATTTCTATAAAAGGTCTGTATTTTTGAACTATTTTTACGCGTAGTTGATAGCATAATATATTGATATTATATCGTTGCACTTTAAATGTGTCAGAAGGGTGCATATGCAAAGGGTCGAGAAAAGTTTTCCTTATTCTGAAACTATATAGGTATATTCATACATTAAACAAAATTCTGTTGAATTAGTAAACACATTTGTCGATAGAAAATTAAAAAGTCCCCTTGATATAATTTAATGTCACAAAGATGAGAAGTATCCTCGCAGTTACATGATTAAAATTTAACGAACTCGTGACAAGAAGTGTCTGTATAAATATTTTACGAGCAATTGTGATTTAATTTGATGTTATATAAATATTAAAATATTTATAATATTATTCCATCACCCGAAATGGCTTTTGAGTTTTGATCGACACTTATTGTACGACCCATAACCCATAATATAAAAATATTTAATAATCCAGTGTAGACGTTATTTGAGTACTTTAAATGGATTATTGTGAATATCATAAACCATTAATCTCTTAAGTTTTTGTTTTTTCTAGAGAAATCTCATCCAAAGGTTTATAAAAACTATTATAACACATTTTAAAGAAATATTGAGAAAAACAAATGGCTAAAATATATTTCTGGGATTAATTGAATAGGTAGTAGGTACTAAAAAAATATGTTTTTACTATTAACGTTTTATTATACAATTGAAACCAATAATTTAATATATTAGGTATAAAAGATAACAATATTATATTATCTGTGAATTTTGACGGATACATTGTTTGATCAAATTGATCGAAGGTAAGTCGCGTGATGACGATTTAAGAATTTAGAAACCTCGGCAACGCATAAATTCTATCAGTCTATAGCCATTAAATTCAGCGAGTATTCATTACACATTTAATATTATCGTGAATTCGTAATATCACTTAATATAAACATGTATCTTAAATGGATTATCTAAAGGGGTACGATTATATATATTTGTACATTAAATTACATTATAATCATATAAAATTATTAATTTATTTTTCGAATGTTTAAGTATAGACTATAGACTATAGTCTATAAATCACATTTTTGGTTTTTCACAATATTGTTTGCTGATAAGACATAACCTGACCTTTAGTACTTAAGTAGCAAAAAAAAAGAACTATTTTAAGACATTTTTAAATAACAATGTTTAATTTAATCTTAATTAATAGTAAATAATTAGCATTATAAGAAGAATGGGCCGAGCAGCGACCAAATCTTATAAATATATTGTTTTCTAAATTATACTCATACTTATATTATATTTTATATAATTATCTGCATGAAACTTTAAAATAATATTTGCATGTACTTACACTTTTACGAATCATGACGTAGGACAATGCACAACTTCAGAAGCACGTTTTCGGATTTGTCATCAAAACAGCATGTGTAAGTATACCATATAATGTTCGCAGCGAATTCGACAGGCCAAGGTAACCACCATTAGTCACAATAAATATTATCATATTATAATAATATTATTGTTATCAATGAAATGTGATATTTATATGTGAGTAATACGTGAATAATACATGTTTGTGGTTTAAATTTATAGCACCTATTCAATAGAAATTTAATTTCCATTAAATTGGTGTAACAAGTACTCGTATAATAATATGTATACTCGCAAATAATACACATAATATTATAACGCTATAAATTTTGATGTCTGATCACATATATAATATATATATATATATATAATCATTAATCACTAATCGATTAGGCATATTATAAAACCTTTATTACTCGTTAATCGTTATAATCATCCAATGTTTTTAAAATTGTATGATTATATACTTAGTGTAATTATTACAGTTCATAAATACACATTTTTATTTTCTTTATTTTCCATTCAGGTGATAATAAATATTTATTATTTATGAAGGTAGTATAGAAATAAAACACGCACGCACATTGTTATTATTTAATTATTTAATCGTCGACATTCTTTTGTGAACTCACTGAATTTAGATAGAATTTATTATTTTATTGTAGTCTCGTCCTTAAATAATATTTCCTTCAGATATTATATTGATGAAACATATACTATGGTATTAAAAATACTTAAAATATCAGTAATGGTAGATTGAATTGTTCATCGTTCGGTTAAAATTTACTTCCTCGTATCTTATATAGTTTATATTACATACTTTTCAATTTTATGAAATTTAATCTAATTTTTCACATAAATATTTTGTATTATTGTTATCCATAGATACTTAAAAATTTCTTCTTATCGCTCATAAATATTAACTATTAAAAAAATTAAATATTATATATCATTATATTATATAGGTACCTGCTACTTCAAACATGTTTAATAGATTATAATATAAAAATTATATATAAACATTGCATTTCTGTACAGCATAGGCTATAAAAAACAAATAAATTCTGAATTTGTATTATACACTTTTTAATAATCCGTTAAAAATATTTTCAATTTGGAATATTATGCAGACATAACTATTATTTACATTCATTATTATTTCATTCAATTTTCTTTTTCTTAACATTTAAATATGTTCATATTCATGTAGGTATATAGGTTATAGGTACATATCCTGTTATCATTTTTATACCAAACCTTACATTTGTTTTTTGCAATTATTTGTTGTTATGGAATTTGAAATGCAATGTCATTTTTCAATTCAAACAAATAAGATTTAAAGTATATATGTGGTAAATTAATTTATTTGGATTAACTATTTTATATATAAAAAAAAAAACAGAAAGGTCGATGCCAAACGTTCCTTCTACGCCCTTTCGGTCCTCGGAGAAATTAGTGGTTTGTTACAATTAAAATTTGAATGCAATGATATTACATTCGAAAATACGATTCTGAGTGAAATTCAATATAGTTTAATATGTTAATATTGATAATAATGTTAATATCTGATAATCCGTTCCAAAATTGTATCACACGTATAAATTACCTATAAGAATAAAAAAAAAAAAAAAATACAAGTCTCTACGTTAAAAATTGTATTAGTTATCTCAAAATATTTAAAATCAAATTCACTGCAACTGCAGTTTTGCTGTTTTTCTGTCATGTTTTGGTAGTTTATCCACAATTCAATAAAATAACCTCACAAAACATAAATATATTTTTCTGAAAATTATTTTATAAATGTTTATAATTGTGTAATAATTATTTGAATTGATTAAAAAAAATATTTTGGAGAACAACAAAAATTACGATTTTATGATATATTATGATACCTATAGCTAATACATTAACTCTAATAATTATTTTAAATATTAACTGCCACAGACGTTGTCAACGACTTATTTATTTCAACATATTACGTAAAATAAATGTTCATTCTAATAATTTTATATCAATATAGGAAATGCGAATTCCTATAACTTCTTAACCTACGTCATATAAATAATATGATTATAAACGTCAGATCAAGTCCAAAAACGAGTTTATAGTTTAATCATGAGTTTAATAATCGATACCTAGTGCATTATATCATTAATCTGTATCTAACCACTTATCGGATTAAACGCACTTACAATTGACTTACCACATAATCATATTATATATTATTGCCCATTGTATCAAGACAATTTAACGTCATCTTGTTATTCGACTTGATGCGTTTTTATCGAGATTTTTCTTTAAACTCATTCTAATCATAAAATAAAAAAATGCAGCTATCTGTTAATCAATTAATCATCACATAAGTTACTCTTTATGCGAAATATGTACATATTATAGGTGCAAGGTACTTCTACGAATACAGCTTTAAACCGCAGTATGTATTTTGTTATTATTTCGTTCGTTTTATTTTTGCAGAAGGAGAAAATCTTCTCAGAGACTTGGAGATATTGCGAGATCGCGTTGAGTATTTTGCCAGACAAAACCGTCAGATAAATTCGTTAAACGGCGTCGGTTTTGGGCAGAACAAACGGTTCGACTCCCTCAGGTAATGCGTTGTACATTAAATAATAATAAATACCTATTCCACAATAATTTTGTATACCATGTGTTATTATGAATATTATTCTTCAATAATTTAACCTGATTATACAATTTGTTGGAAACTTGAAAAATATGTCAAACTATTAGAATACGCATTGTTGTTGATTGTTGACTTATTAGAAAAAATTACAACGATTTTCTATTTTTTATTGTAATATTATAATGTTTGAAACATTTATAATTATAATTAACCTTGATAATAGAATAGATATACCTATAAAGCTTTTAATTTAGGTTATAACATATAATTTGGTAGGTATAACTTGTCTAACTATAATTTTAGGTATATTGTATATATTAATTACTAGGAAATATAATTTTAACTCGCTAATATCATAAGGACACAGGTTATTACGAAAAGGATAATAAAGTTTTACCTTAATTTCAATATTTAAATATAGAAATTCCCTCATGTTCTATCTGTATATAATATCCTAATTGGTTTTATTCGAATTAAAATTTTACAACATTCTTGCATAAATTAAAAACAAGTATCAAACTTTTCATTCGTGGAATAATTATTAGGTATTATATTTATACATTTTATTAATTTATATATTATACAGAGTTCTTCAGCCAATAGTTGTTTATACGGAATAATAACTTATTAGTTATTACCTATTCAATACGATTTTTATTTTGAATTTTTAGAATTACATAAAGTCAGAACTACTCTTATACTATATATTTAAAAGTCCAAAACTATATATGAATGTATTTAAAAATTAAAAATAGAAAATAAGTTATTGCGACAAATACAACCTACTACTCTAAACATTTTATAATTCACAGAATTCAGAGCATGTTTAAATTAATTTAAATTTGTAAAATGCATTATTAAACAACAACTATTAACTATTCACCAAGTTTTCTTTGTTATTATTTTTTTCTGACATTTTATATTAAAGTCACAACAACAAAAATAGTAACAATTAGTATTAATAAAATTAATTAATTATAATAATATTTGAATGAAAAATTAATATATCATAACAAAGTATGTTGAATTATTTTATGCAAAAGAAAATAAGTTATAAAAAGTATAAAAGCAATTTTAATTTTTATATTTCATTTACTATTTAATTTAAGATTCTATACAAAAAATTAAAAACTATCGATTTTCAATCGTTTACTCTTATTTTGAACACATAGTACATACTTTTTTTTAATGTACTATAATGTATAAACCCGTGTTAAGTTAAATAAGTGATTCTCAACCTATGGGTCACCCACAAATACATATTAAATAATAATGTTAAATGTAAAGTCGTGAAAAAATATAAAAACAATTTTTTGTGGTTAATGGTATATGGCAGGAAAATGTTGAGTAACACTGGTTTAAATTGTAAATTAAATTAATGTTTTGAAAAATAAACTGTTTGGATATTTTTATATTGAGAACAGTATATTTAAAGTTAAACGGTACGTTATTTTTAAGAATATTTAAATCAAATACTTCTTTAAATTAAATGGAAATTAGATTAGAAAAATAAATTCTCGTTTCGATTAAATGAAATTATGTTAATGTATGATATTAATATAAACTATAATTGTTTATTTTTTGTTAAACATCATTACGCCATTTCCGTTTTATTTTCATAAAAAAACAAATCTATTTAGAAATATTGAATACTTATATTAAAATAACAAATATTTGAATAAACTCGTGAAATAATAATCAGTGTTATAACTAGAGGATGGTTATAATCGAACATTCTTTACAAATATCTATATCTGAACATAATATTTTTCTAAGAATAACGATATCTCATTTATATATTATAATATCAATTTTCGATTATTTTTAAAGTTTTTGTTTACATGATGTAAAGTTTCCTACCGTGAAAACACAATACAATATTAATATAATATAACTGAACGACTATAATAATAATGTGATGTAAAATAATATTATTTTTTCACATTTTTTATATCGATTTTGAAATAAGTTTAGTAAACACTATATAAATGGTTTTTAAGGGATACCTAAATATTGCGTATTCTCATAATATTTATACCACGGTTAATTTTTATCAACATTGATACGTTTGAATTATCAAACGATTAATAGCCACGATTTATGTGTATAAATATTATAAATACTATTATTTACAACCGTAATAATACGATTATTTTGTTCGTGGATGTTCTTTTACACTTCGTTAAGGATGTAAAATTAACGGATTTCATAAACATTTCCACATGATATTTACCATACGAACATTTATAATAATCATTTCTACAGAAATTAATAATAGATTATTAACGTAGGTAAAATAAGAAGTTAACTACACAAAAAAAAAAAGAAAAATGTTGATAATTATTATAATGGTTACATTATTATACACGTAGTACGAACTACGATTTAAGATATTAAGTATTTTTTAAACCGTTGTACGAACCTACATAATTTGTTTGTTTCAACTACTTATCGTTATTATCAAAAATAAATATTCAATTATAATAAAAACACAACGTAAATTTGAATTTGTTAAATACATATATTTTACTTATGAGATATTTCTGATTAAGTAGGTACACTTAAATAGTTAATATGCCTGTTTTACTGACGATGAAAAAACTATAATTTTTATTTGTTCCAGATAAAGATGATAGAACGATTATTATCTGGACATTTTATCTAGTAAAATTAATTTTGTTTCATACGCTGCTCATCTTGTTCTAATCTAACCAAATTTAACATAACTTTTGATATACCTAGAAAATATTGATATAATCGAAACGACGATTGTCTGTTCGCAGCGGAGTGTCATTCGGTGGACAGAAGAGAAATTTTGACGAGATCGATCGCAGCGGATTCGACCGGTTCGTCAAGAAAAACTTTGACGAGATTGACCGCAGCGGATTCGATCGGTTCGTGAAAAAGAACTTTGACGAGATCGACCGGAGCGCATTCAGCAGTTTCGTAAAACGTCCCAACAAAATTCCATCGGCCAACTTGGAGTAGACACGTATTTACCTATTGCACATCACACACATACATACACACACACACACACGTCCTAAAATCCACTCATCATATCATTTAAAAAATACCTTCATCCCCCAGATGATGATAATAATAATATAAATTAAACATTCCGTTGAAAAGTCATAAATAATAATAATAATAATACCTAATATTAACTGTCGTTCCGTAAGATTCATTCCGCAATTCTCGTTCAACGGAATATCGTCCAATTTTCGCGCGGTCATACCTAAATTTAAATTATAATACATTACATTGTTGAACGCGAATGAGCGGATTTCACAGATATCTTATTTCAATAATATTAACATACACACAAAGACTTACAATACAATATGCCCCAAAGAAGAAGAAGAAAAAGAAGAAGAAGAAGAAAATAAAATATTCGAAATCGATAGTATAACATTTTAGCAAGTAAATTTTAATATTAATTTAATATAATATATTTTCCATTGTTTTTCGACATTTCATTGTGTGATTTAGTCGTCGCGTACTTATAATAATAACTATATTAATTAATTTATTTTTGTTGAGACCTGTTTGTGAATCTCTTATATGATAATATACTTATATTATAACCTATATAAAAGCATAAATTACTTTGATATTATAATGCGCATTACAATATTATATTATAATATAATATGTACTTTGAATCTCGAGAAATATATTACATTTTATTAGTTCGTAATTTAGTATTATAATTATAATAACATTTACACCAAAAAATAATGAGCATTTCCGTGATGAAATTCTCTATAAAAAAAAATATGCTGGTAAAAAAAATTCATTTTGATTATGAGGACGAGAATTTAAAAATGTTCTCGTTAACGCAAATTAATTAAAATACGCATATTGTGTTAAATAAAAACAAAACAAAATTTCAGTCAAGAAGAAGAAATTTAGATTTTAACGAGTGTTCAGTTCGTGGAGAAAAACTAATATTCTATTGATGCATAAAGTGCAATTATCAATGATAATTAAATTTATATTTGTCATTATTACGTATTAGTGTCTTCTCACGGCCTTCTATTTTTTTACGCCATTCATTAAGCTTCCGTTATGTAATAAATACTCATTTTATTCTGACTTTTATACAATTTTTTAGTTCTCGTTTTTCCTTTATTTTGTTCTACTAATTGCAAATTGTTTGAAAAATACTTTACTAAAGACAACTTTTTAAAATGAAAATCATATGTGAAAACGTTTAAATAATTATTCTTAATATTTTCTACTTGAAAATTATGTTATATAAACAGAATGATATTATTATTATTAAAATATTTATATAATAATTATTTATAAAATAGAAAAAAAGTCGTCATCAGAAAAAGAAATTGCTTGACCGATATTATATAATAGGATATACATAGAACGATTTTTTTTTTTATAATTTTTAATGTATATATTTTACTATAAAATTGACCTTTGTTCAAAATGTTAAAAATAATATTGCCGCGTTGTCACATATACAGGCGTAGATAATTAAAATATGAATATATCAAAAACGAATAATCCAGTGTTGGATTGAATGGTTTCGAAAAAAATATATAACGTTATTTTAATGGCTACGCAAAAAATAAAACAATTAAATTTATAATAAAATATTTTGATATACACACAATTATATGTATAAAAAATATAAATATCAAAAATAATATACTAATTAAATTAAACTTTATACAATTAAAAAATTAATAAATATATTGAGAATATTCTGCAGATAAGTAAATAAGTTTATTGACATTATATTTAAAATTGTATTGACTATTACTAATTCGATATGATATTTTGCATAAATATAAGAATTAAATTATATAAACATGTACTTGCAATTAAACAATTTACTCGATTAGCCAAAAACAAATAGACATAAAAAGGAATACATTTTTTACTGTTTTAAAATGACAGAAATAATTAATTAATAAAATAATGTGAACTGCATTAATTATTTTAGGTACATATATTTAAGTTCAAGATTATTAATTATCTCAAGATTAACATTCATTTTAAGATTGATTTTACCTATTACCTATATGACGATAAAAACAGCATAAAAATAGTAAATTGTATTATTATATCGTAGATATAAATCATACTAAAATTATTTTGAAAATAATTATAATAAATAAATACAAAATAAAATAAAGAGATTATTACTTGTCATATTTGTATTTATAAATAGTCAATTTTAAAAAAAATATTGTAACTATGAATGTATTATGAGTATACAAAGTGATCAAAATTTCTTTTAGAAAAATAATGGAATTAACATAGAAAACGTATGTTCTCACTATTAATGTAAATCTTTTTTTAACCTGTAAAATTACGAGTAGCAAGTTGTAAGTATATATTATTTAATATTTTAGTTTTAAAAGCTGATATCTATGTTAATTTTTAATTTGTTTTAAATTTGACGAAAATTAAAATAATTTATAATAATAATATTTTTTTAGTATGAGAAGATAGTATATAGAATTATAATTTTAATTAATACATAATATTTTAAAATGTATTATATACTATATGTAATTATACAGCATAGTCGGAAATGGGGTTTGGGGGGCTAAGCCCATCTAATTTTATATTAGTCCCCTTAAAATGTTAATGAATTTGCGCTTATGTTATACAGCATAACTATACGTGGTTCCCGTGTTTGACCAAAACAAAAACACTTTATCATAATATATTAAATAATTTTAAGATATGATTTTGTGTGAAGCATCATATTAATTTAATTTTTTTTTTTAAAAAAGAAGGAACTAAATGCCAGGCGCTTTTTCGTCTCTTTGGCTTTCGGAGAAATTAGTGCTTTATTATAATTAAAATTTGAATGCAATAATATTGTATTCGAAAATACGATTCTATGCGAAACTTGGATTGGTACCTTGAAAGGATGAACTTGGTGTGCAGTTACTATATTATACAAAACAATTCCCCCCCCCCTCCAGATCTATAGCTTACGTCACCTATCAAGACTTTTCAATCGTTCACTCTGGGAAACACTGTTGCTTTAGATGTTCGACGTAAGAATAATATCAATTATTTCTGCGATGCAACCCGGTTGTTTTTCGGACCATTATTTTCGAGGGTAGGAAAAAATCAAATTAGAATTACATTTAATGATCGTTGGGGGAGAAAAAAAATGGCGGAAAGTAAACTAAGAAAAAACGAGATTTATCACGTTTAACAATATTCGTTTTACGTTCCTCTTCGATCAAATAACCCAATGTCCAATTGCTAGTTTCCATGCAATCTCCGGATCTCTATTTGTCTTGCCGTTTCCTTTTCTTTGTTCATTTTCATTATGTGCCCACAGAAATTTTACCGAACATTTTAGTCGGGTCAAGTCTCATGAGATTTCGTCTGCAGAAAACTGTTTCAAAAAGTGCAGTCATTATTGATTTAATCTAGTTAATAAATATAAAATCGTATTATAAGACTTGTTTTGATATTCCATACATTTTATAATACGCACGATGTCTATCGCTTGACCGTTTCTCATTTCCTAGACGTGATTCTTAGGCTACCGGGTATATATATATAATTTACGTACACCAAATATTTGAACGAAATTAAATTTTTTACATTGTCTTAAACGGTTTAAAAACTGTTAAATAATATCAATTCAATAATTCTTAGTAATTTTTACACACAGTAATTGAATATCATAAACAGAAGACAATGATGAGTAATACGGTTCGAATCAGTATAAAAAATAATTATAATACAATATTAATAACAAATAGAATGTAATAAATTCCTATTTTTCAGTGACCATATTATTTTGTTCGCCATGACATGTTCCTCCAACTTGTTTCTTTTTGTAGATTATAAAAAAAAGTTCTAATAGTGCCAGGTTTGATTGTTTGTATTTTTGATTTGATGTTTTCATGAAACTTGCAGTCCATTTTTAATTAAATATAAATTAATATATTTATATTTATAATTTATATAAATTATCAAACGGGAAAATTAATGCAAATAATTTTGGAGCTGCGTTATAATCATTTACGAATAATGTATAATATTTTATTATTTTAAATCGATATTGCAAAAAATTATAAATTTTATCTCTAGACATTTATGAGAATATACGTTATTATTTCTGCTGGCTCTTGTGGGCGAGTCGGAATAGAATAGATAAAAACGATCATTGTATTCAATCACTCAATGACTTTAAATAAGGTAAGCTATACGATTCACATGAATCGTATAACCACTGTCAGTTAAATTTGTATTGTACTTAATTTTTAATAACAGCTATACGTTTTCATACAAGTAAAGTATAATATATATTATTATTATTATTATTATTAGTGATAGATACTAGAATAATGAACTTTGACAAACGAATTATACTGCTATTTATTAATGGACATGAATTGCCCATGAATTGTATTATCATTATTCAATCTATAAATAAAATAATATTTTTACTTATTCTATTTATGTTTATTTTAACATTATATTATCATTCAATTTTAATGAACAATGAATGCGCATTATTAAACTCTATAAAATCATTTTCTACGTTCCAGTTAGATAATAATAATTATAGATTCTATGTATCAGTTCAAAATTGTATTTTTTTTTTTCAATTGTTCGTTAGTTTTAAATTTCTAATGCATTCCAAATTGTAAAATTATAACGTATAATATATGAATACTAAAAGATAAAATTTTTATAGAATTTGTTTCAATTAATTTACTAAAAATTATTATTGTGTATAATTTTTATTACATAGGTAACAATATTCAATAATTATCATCAATTTCAATTTTTAAATTTTTAATACTATTCTAAATTGCAGTAATATATCAATAAAAATAATTTCAATAAAACTAGGAATATTAAAATGTTTATATATTATAAACGTATGTAATCTACATGATAGATTGCATAGACATTAAGCATATTGACCGCAGATAATTTTTTGTTTTGGTAATTTTTAACCATATAATAACATTTTTTTTGTAAAATCATAAGAATGACTCATGGTTTTGTGTAATAACATATGAACACATTTTCAAATATGTTATTGGTATAAAATAAATTATGACTTATATAAGAATGTTTACACAAATATAATAAATTAAATAATAGAAACATAGTTTTACTTAAATTTGTATGTTTACAATTGTATTTTACTATTTAGTTATATATCACAATTTATTTATACTTTTACATCTGTTGTCTCTTAACCAATTCATAATAACACCCTTTTAGTTCATATAACTCTTCATGAGTTCCAAGTTCAATGATTTGACCTTTTAGAACAACAGCTATTACATCAGCTGATTGGATAGTAGACAAACGGTGAGCAATTGTTATACACGTCCTACCTTTTCTAGCTTCGTCTAACGCTTCTTGAACAATCTAATATAAATTTTAAAATGTTTTATTACGTATATAACATAATATAATATAGATAATTTTATATTTCTAAATAAATACATACTCAAATACTTTGATTTTATTAGTTTGAGTTAAATTACAATTTTTAAATGTATTCTCCTAAATTATGTAACTTTTATTTTTTGATATATAAATTAGTATGAAACTGTTTATAGTTATTATAACTTACCTTTTCACTTTCAGTATCTAATGCAGATGTTGCTTCGTCCAATAAAAGTATTTGAGGATTTCTTATCAATGCTCTAGCAATAGCGATTCTTTGTTTTTGACCTCCAGAAAGTTGTGTACCTCTTTCACCAGCTAACGTATCGTAACCCTAAATTTATAATAAGTATTGTTACTAAATAAATTATGTAAATTAGTGTTTGAAAACAATTTTATATACTTGTGGTAAACTCATGATAAAGTTATGTGCATTTGCTTTTTTAGCAGCTTCAACAATCGTATTAAATGGTATATTCTTATTACTATTTGAACCATAACTGATATTTTCTTTGATCGAACAGTCAAATAAAACAGGTTCTTGAGTAACTAAACCGATATGTTTTCGCAAATGTTTTATATTAATATTTCTAATATCGCAATCATCTACTTCCTAAATTATTTTAAATTAAATATACATATACAACTTGACTCAATGTTTTAAGAACTTACTATGACTCCAGAAGAAGGATTATAAAACCTCTCTAAAAGAGAAATAACAGTACTCTTTCCACAACCAGATTCTCCTACTAACGCTAATGTTTTTCCAGGTTCAACAGTGAAATTCATGTTATTTAAAATTTTATTTGATTTTCTGGTGGGATACGAGAAATGAACGCCTCTAAACGATATTTTACCAATTATTTCCTGTAAATATTTTCATGTTTAAAAAAGACTAATTAAATCATTTTGTGACTATAAAGGTAATGTGTACCGGTTTGACTCCCTCGTTTGATTGACTATCAATTTCCGTTGGTTTTTCGATCAATTGAAAAATAATAGAAGCAGAATGTTTTGCTTTGGCATAATCTTGAAGGAAAGCCATCGTGTGACCAACAGAATGGGCGGAGAAAGACAATGCGAAAAAAACTCTGCAATTAACAACATAAACTAACTTATTTTTCTGATAACATTTTATCTAAAACCAACTTGTATACTGCGGAAGGAGTCATTTCCCCGTTAAGTACCAAATAAGATCCATACTTAAAAGCGATTGAATAAAGTATAAACGTGATTGATTGAGACAGAGCAAATAATGCAGCGTATGTGTACACTTGTTTTTTCGCTTCCCTGATATAAAATTTAATTTAATTTAATTAAAATATAAAATATTCTAATTGTTAGATGATCATACTTGTTTGGGATTTTCAAGCTCTTACGATAAAGGTCGGTAAATATGTTTTCTCTCGCCAATGACTGTACCGTACGCACATTCTGCACACTTTCTGTAGCTATTCTGCCTGCTTCGTCCATAAATTTTGCGTCTCTCCGTTGGTGTTTCCTAAGACCCATTTGTTGCTGGTATCCGGCGCCAATTATAAAAGGGACGGCTAAACCTAATACTATGACGAGTTTCCATCCGTAAGCAATCGATATGCATACAGCTAATGTTAGTGTAACACATGCCGATATCACTTGTCCCACTCGCATTCCGCCAGCCTATAAAACGAATCAAACGATCATATTTTTAAACTAAATAATTAATTGGTGTTAAAAATAAACACTAACCGCTTTTACTACGGGAGCATCCCTAGCTAATTTTGTCGTTAGACACCCTGGACTTGAGTCATTGTTGTCGAACCATCCGACCGCTTGCCTGAGAATGTTGGTGAATGCCATAACTCGTAGTCGCATCATTAGTTTTTCTGATGCGAGCATCAATAACCACGTCTGAAAAATATTTAATTCAATTTAATGTTTTTATAAATGTTGGTTAATATTTTATATACATACTTGACACACTATGGTCAATCCGGACATTAATCCTAGTACCACAAACATTAGAGACCAATATAGTGCTTCTCTTTTCAAATCATCTCCTTTTAATGTTAAAGACTATAATTTTAAATAATATAATTTCAAATTAAATTATTATTTTAAAATTATTATTTGTTAAATGAGTATGTATCTTACGTCATAAACTTGTCCATATAAATACGCGTACATTGGAACCAAACTGCCGTTTATGGTGCAACCGATACAACCGAATAATAAATAAGCCCATTCAGGGGAATTGACTTTAATGAGTTTCCAAATACAGTTTTTCGAATTTTTCTTCAAAAAACCCAATAATAATTAATTACAGTGTATTAAAGAAACACGTCTGCGTTAATGATTGAGCAAATTTATTATGACGTCATATTAAGCAAATAATGAACCGTATCTTTACCATGCAATTATATTGATGTTTTGAAATACTTATTTTTCTATTTTTATTAAGCATTTGTAACTCTTCAAGAATTTCAGTCTTTAAACAATGAAAAATGATGAATGATTTTTCGTAATATGTAATTTGTAACAATAATGATTGATATGAAATGTGTTAAAAATATTATGTTAACATGCATAAGCAACCGATAAAGTTCTTACTTTTTCTTCTAAATCATCTTCTTCGCTCATTGAAAAGTTGTCGATTATGCCATCACTAACATAATCAGCATTATTCACCTGTCTTAAAATTGTATTACACTGTAAATATTAGTTCACAAACTATGTATATTTTACACAACTACACAAAATATTTACTTACTCGTTAGTTGTTTCTTCCTTGTCATTATCGGCCACTTTTATTTGTGCCACCACTAAATTATAATATAAACCTTTTTTATCCATTAGTTCGTTGTGCGTTCCAGATTCAAAAATTTTACCATCCTAATACAATTTTAAAATAATACAACTAATATATTCATAAACAAATTAATTCCAATACATAATAATTCACTAAATTTTAACCTTCATTGCGTGTATGACATCTGCATTCCTAATAGTCGAAAGTCTATGTGCTACAATAATAGTCGTTCTCCCCTTCATTACTCGATCCAATGCTTCTTGGACAATACCTTCACTCTGAGCGTCCAACGCCGATGTCGCTTCGTCCAGCAAAAGAATTTTAGGATTCTTCACTAATGCTCTTGCTATTGCAATTCGTTGCTTCTGTCCTCCGGAAAGTTGACAACCTCTATCACCAACATATGTATTATAACCCTAAATAATTAATGGTAATTTATTGCATAACTTTACAAATAAATTGTTATACATATTCATATGTAAAAAAAAAACTTCAAGGTATTATATTACGTTCGGTAATTCTTTAATAAATTCATGAGCATTGGCTTGGATAGCAGCATCTATAAGTTCTTCATTGGTTATGTCATCTCGTCCATAACGAATATTATCAGAAATTGACACTCCAAATAGAATTGGCTCTTGTGATACGATCCCAATTTGATTTCGAAGCCAATGTATGTTTAAATTGGCCAATTTGATTGAATCTAAATAAATCTATAAAATATAGGGTTAAAAATCTGAAACAACTGATTATTTGAGTCAATTGAGAAAAGATAAACGACGACAATGCGATTTACCTGTCCCGCTTCCGAGTCATAAAAACGTAAAAGTAACCCGACGATAGTACTCTTTCCGGCACCACTTGAACCTACTAATGCTACGGTTTGACCAGGTTCGATTGTCAAGTTTAAATTGTCGAGTACCTGAAATATATTTTATATATAAAAAAAATGTTTCATAGATACCACTTTCGTAGATTACAAATGTACAGACTTTGATATCCGGTCTTGATGGGTATCTAAAATCTAAGTTTCTGACTTCAATTTTCCCAAAAACCTCTTTTGGTTTCAATCCACTTTTAGAGTACGAATCAATTTCTGGAACTCTATCGATAATATCATAGAGATTTTCGGCCACTCCGATAGCTGTGCTAACCGAGTTCAAATATGGTAAAGCACTTCCGATCGAAAACGCACCTGCCATTACACTAAAGAAAACCTATTAAAACAACATTAGAATTTGTTAGCATTACAATACTCGAAATTTATTACTGTAAAGACTGTTCCAGGTGTAGTTTGTCCATTTAAAACCAAATGAGCTCCATAATAAAACGCTATGCCATATCCTACATACATCAACATAAACACAGTACCGAGTCCTATAGAGAATATCCTGTACCGTTTGGTCGCAATATTTTGTCCTTCTTTCAGTGCTGCGATATATCTTCAAGGCGATGGTTAAAAAGATATATCATTAAACGTTATATTATGATAAAATGACTGTAAACACATACCGTGAAATTCCTTGTTTTTCTAATCCAAACGCCGCTACTGTCCTTATAGCAGTGAAAATTTCTTCGGCGATCGATCCAGCAACAGCGTATTTAATTTGTTCCCTGCAACAGGCCTTGGACGCGTTCTGCAAAACAATTATATTCATTTCGAGAATTTTAAATGTCCACATGAAATTAATTAATCTATTACCAAACTGAGATAAGCCGTAATTCCGATAATTATTGGTCCGACCAAGAGTAAAATTCCTGTCAATTGAGGGCTAATATAGAAGCCGATCATTAGTCCAGAAGTGAAAGTGGACATGTACTGCGTGAGTACACTAAATTTGCTACTTATACCTTCTCGAATTCTTTCAAGATCACTGAAAACCACAGTAAAATTATTATAATAACATTATGTTTATAATAAAACTTACTAAACAAATATGAATGAATTGTTCTGTAAATATTAAAGAGAAGTGAAAAACTAGTGACGTACTCAAAAAGTTTTGTCGTAAGATCTCCGCTTTGATTAGTATCGAACCAAGTAATATCCTGTCTTATAATTTGCGAAAAAAATACATTGCGAAGTCGGTACACTTGTCTTTCGCAAGCCATTTCCCAACACCAAGTCTATAAACATAGAATTTGTATTTACATACATTGTGTCGTTGTTCATAGTATGTCAGTACGGCGATTAAAATTAAAATTTATTAATTTCATACGATACCTGTATAAAAGCAGCAAATAACACGACGATGCCGATGTATAAATAGTACAACGAAAATTGAGTCATATAATTGTCAAATTCTTCAGGAGTAAGTGATGAATCCGTATCAGACGTAAGCTCCCTCCAAGAAAATAATAAATACCGTAATTTTAAATATTTAGAAATAGAATAATTACAATTTACCTTTCCAAATAAGTGATGTTGACGGCAGAAGCTGATGTTATAGATACACTAGGACTTTGCTGTGAAATGATTTTTTATGTTTAAAATATAATATGTTATACCTAGGTATCAATTATTGTATTTTTGTTGGAATTCAATCACAAAAATCATCATTCGTTTTAACTAAATATTAGTATTCATTTAATTCCAATTAGTTAGATAATTAATAGATAATTACGTCTTTTTATATGTAGATAATATTAATGGCCTTTTACAGTTTAATTTAAATCTATATAATCGTTCTAATATTCTAGTTAAGAACTTTAGTTATGAGTACATATTTGTATATTGTATATTATTTTACCGCTGTAGTTTGTTTCATAAAGGTATTTGTCATTTGACCGAAAAACATGGCCAAAATTGGCAGACCAGCTCCCGTAGCCAATGACATAATTGTACCAATTATCATTAATATTTTGTCCCATATGTCGGAATACCGGAACTGTAAAATATAAATAACTTTATAAAATGTAACATGATATCATATCCAATTTCGATTTTCGGTCATATCGAAATACGTAAGTAAATATCAATAAAATGTTTTGTTGGGTCTCAATTATAATGTACTTAAAATATTATAGTATATACATTATATATTATATTTTATATTTTATATATTATAGTTATAATTAAATTATACACGACACATCAAACACACCCGCAAGTTCTGTCTCTGTCTAACGAATAATAAAGCAAAATCACAGCAACGTAAAACTTAAATTGTTATGTTTAGGTTGAACTTGGAGCATAAATATATATTAGAAAATTTTAAAAAAGTGTATTTTAGAGGGGATTTCATATTCGTTAAATATCGTCCAACAAATAAATTACATCTTGTTAAAAAAATAAAACAATTTCTTTGTTAAATGATATTTTACAAAACAATTATTACAATCCTTATAAATATACTTCTCTTTAAATTTGCTAATTGATTTAGTTAGATAGAGTTAATATTTTAAGTTTAACCCAAACATCACAATTTGAAGTCTGCGTTGCTGTAATTTTTCTCTACTTTACGTTAGATAAACAAAGACAAAGCATCATTGAAAAACATGCAGTTATAAATTTATAATACGAAGAAATAATATTATGAAGAATTTAATTTATTATTAGTTATTATATATACCATATTATATCGTATAAGTAAAGACAGAAGTGTTGGTTATATATGTAATAATAGGTATGTTACCCGGACACCAACAGTTAGAGTTTTTCAAAACATTTTTCAACAACATTAATTGTACTATAATATGTATAAATTTGTACCGATAATTTCAAAATTTCCTTAGGAAAATTAACTTCTTAGGTTAGTGAAGGATTAATATTAAACTAATAGAATTATTAATCTTCATATAAGAATAAGAAAATTATTTCAAAAAGTTCAACGAAATACGGGTTATAGATTATAAAATACCTACTCATTATTAGGTATATACATTTATATACAACAATATTATAATGAAATATTATGTGTGCGGTGTATGAAAAAGTGTGTGAAAGTTTATCAAAATATTATAAACCATTTCATATACTGATTAAATTAACCACAGGCAGACAGACAACTATATTCGTGTAAAATTACAGTGAAATAATAGTGTTATGTTAATATATTATATTTGTTGCCTTTACATCGGTTTGCGTGTTATTTAATCGAGATAACAATAATTATAATCGTACTGGTTTGGATAAATGACACATTTTATAATTAATAACAAATAGTTATAAGTATAAAAGTACAAATATAATACATTTTTTATGAAAAAAAAAAGAAGATTCGAAAGTATTAATATTAATATATTAGTAATGATAGATGTCCCATCTACGTGGGACGTTATTATATCATAAAAAATTCACATGACAAGAGAATTATACCTACATAAAAGTTTTAGTAATTTTTCATCTTTTTTTTCGAAAATAATCCTTATTAAATTTCTGTATTATGCAGACACACGCTTTGCTCATCATGATAATAATAAAACTAATAATTTAAAATATCACGTACCTAATCAATAATTTCATCATTTTTATCTGCTTTACTTAATAGTTAATTTATAATTATATAATAATTTATAAAATTGTAGAAAATTCAGTAACGACCGAAGAAATCAAGGTATTTTATACAATTTACTATTTAGATACAGCACCGGGACCAGACCACACCAAAAATACAAAAAAATATAAATCTATTTAACTTAATAACTTAATATTATATAAAATTGTTAATTTGATGTACATAATTTAGTTTAATTAAATACCAATGCCTAAGTAAACCTTATGGTACAGCTAATGGCTAGTATACGATCTATAAAAATAATAAAGTTAAAAATATTCCGCAAAATGATCACCATCATAACATTTAAGTATTTCTAATTATCGAAATGTCATATTTTATGTTTAGGTAGGTAAGAACAAAACTTACAATGCGGAAGACACCAAATCTTGTCCGAGATCCGATTTTGCATTTCGTTTTGACAGTAGTTCTGAAATACGCAAAAGCAATAAACGAATGAATATAATATAACTATAATATAGTATAACATGTACAGTTCCTATTTTCAATATTATATATCTAATAGTATAACGTATAGTATTGTAAAATATTTTAATATAATAATATGTAATTAAATAGCAATGTGGAACATGGATGGAAATATAAATGAAGATTGAAATATGGTAGTAAATAAAATAATGAGTGTTACAGTTAATATTATTGGTATAAGTAAAAGAGTTAGCACTTTAGTAATAAATATGGTGGTGGAACCAAGGTGTACAGAAAATAATATCAAAGAAAAAAATACAGTTTAAAAAATGGCAAAAATACTGAAGGAAAAATGATTGGATGGAGTACAAAAGGTTAAATAAAGAAGCAAAATTAAAGAAGTGGTCTTTGAACAAGAGAGGGGGAAAGGAAATGTATAAGTTGGTCAATATTCGAGAAAAGGCATCCAGAGATTTTTATAATGTGAGATGTCTAAAATAATAAGATAAATAAGTACTGACGAATTATAAAATTATGAGAATGAGAGACGGAAAGGATATTTTGAAAGACTACTGATTGAAGAATTTTTAAAAGAAGAAATAGAATAATTTGTGTCGAACTTAAGTATGGTAGAATCAATTAGAGAAGAGGAAGTTCGGAATACGGTTTGAAAGATGAAAAAGAAGAAAGTGATTGAACCTGATGAACCAATCAAAAATTTTGATTTTTCGTGGAGATATTATAATTAATAAATAGATCTGGGACATCCTGTATAATGTTTTATGTCTTTAAAAAACAAAAGATATTTTTAATATACTTAAAAAAAAATTTGATTTTTATAATATATACAAAGAAATATATAATCTCAAATATTATTCTTTAAATTCTAAAAACTACAAAATTAACAATATTTAATGTTACGAAAAAAATACGAAATGTATACAAATATACAAAATAGTTGTGATCGAGATATAACAGCAACTAATCAAATATTTATTGTTATTTGATTGAGTTCCATCATAGTTGTTAATCTAGTTGTGTGAGGATAAAAACGTTATCGAAATTATAAATAGAACGACTAACAATTGGAACAAACAAAAAATACTAAAATCCAATAATTAAAAAAAAATGTCTTAAAGTAATATTTTGTAATACATAATTTGACGCTAAAATCTTGTATAACTTATAAATATGCACTAAAAGTTAATTAAATGATCCAATAATTCTAAAAAATAATATGCAAAATAAATTTTTTATATATATCAAATATATACAAATAATATTGTTATATGTATCAAATTATGTACTTAAAACTTAATTATAATTAAAAAATGATCTTTTTTATTATATGTATTTTAACTCTACATCTAGATATCTGTATATAGTATAGTATTTATAAATATAAATAAACTTTTATATCAAACTTATTTAAATATCTGTTTACATGTATAATTAATGTAACTTTTAATTGATAAGTATCAATTTGAATTATCAAGCTCACTGGCTACAGGTTTACATGCATGATCATGTGGTGGTATTTTAATATTATGTAATAGAAAAATACTTGTTAAGTGAAAGTGTAGAGCTCGATAGACCCGGATTGACTGACGAACTCACGATGATTGATGGCAATTCGATTTCTTCGGCATATTCGAGTTTCTGTAACAATAACGCATATTTTCTATTCATTATTGATAATTAAACAATAATTCATATTAGTAATATAATTTATTTTTATTATTTCATATTACATTTGTTAATACTTAGGCCAATTGCTTAATTTGACTTTCCGTTTATTAATTATTAGTGTGTCTTATTAAGTGTATTATTTAGTACCAATATTAACGATCCAATCGCGTTTACAAAATATTATTTATTTAAAACTTTATATTATCTTGTATTCTCTTTTCTCCCTAACTAACCTCGATCTTGAATAAATATACTCTACATTCAAAAGTCCCCAATATTCTATACATAATATATTGTTATTGTTTCCAGTTAACACGGTATTGTGTTAAAATAATCATAAAATATTTATAATATATTGCTATTATTTTTGTTAGTTATGGAATCTAAAATTATTTCACGAGTAGAATTTAAAAAAGTGCGTAATCTACTAAATGTATCGGATGTAACGTTTTCTATTCAGTTATAATATATACGTACATGGTTATCATATTTTTATAATCAGTGGTGTTCCCATAGGGTATACTCCACGTACGGCATATACTCTCAAACTTATATTAAAAAATCATAAGTATACTCTACGTATATCGCAAATAAATCGCATAGCAAAAATAATATTTATATATTTGTTGTGATTTTCTGTAATTACACATCAAATTCTACACTTTTATATTTTTATATAGTAATTTATACTTTATAGTAATTGTTGACTTGTATTATGATTACCTATAATTATTATAGTTCATTTACAGACATTTGATGTCGGTGGCAAATACGAGATAGGAAATATATCTTATAAGGATTGACCAATAAATATTAAGAATAATTGTATAAATACAAAAACATAGTTATGGTAAAGTTTATATTATCTATGCTAAATCATATCGCGTTGGATTTCAGAAATGACAACAACGATATCTATTTCACAAAAAGGGACATCTAAACTTTACATTACGAAATTAGTTAGATCGTTTGGGTTTAACTGTATAAATATCAGTTTAATTTATAGATTTATAATAGTCCTCGAATAAAATTATGCACGTGCGAATAAAAATAAATTTAATTTATAAGTAAATAAAACGATAATAAGCGTGTGTTATATTATATTTTACACAATTCATCGACAAATTGCAATTGAATTAGTTTCCAAACGCAATTACATAATAATATAACTTAAATTTATAAGTTACATAATAAATATGTTGGGATTCATGAAAATGACATCATCAATATGCAATGTATTTAAATTTGTAAGTATATGTATGTTATTTTAAATAACATAATCAAATTTAAAACGTTTTGACCTTAGCTTTCAATATTGCTTTAAATTTATAATAAAAAATAAATATAAATTTAGATAAGACATCTAAATTTAATAAATGATATCATAAGATATGCAATATAATTATTATATTTTTTATCTCATAAATTTAACAATTTAAGATTATATTTTGGATCAAGACTATGACACTAAAATATTAAAATATACAATAATTATTGCATTTAAGTGTTCTTTCCTGAATCGTGACACGATAATAGTTATAATTATATCATGGTTATATGGTACTTTATATAAAGTACGATTACTATCGTTCATTTGTTAATAATAATTCATAAATTTAAATATTAAATATTATTTGCTATGTGTTTAAACATATTTCTATTTATTTTACTACAGTCATTTAAATTTATATGCAACACATAGAAATATTATATTTCATTTATTTTTTTATGGAAAATAAAAGGACGAATACCAATTTTTAAAAAATATTATACAGACAATTAAATTTGAATCGCCTTTTGATTTAATCCGACAATAATTTGCCAACTACAGAGCCCACATAAAGAAATCTTCTTCGTATTGCACTTGTCGGTCAATTTATAAATATAACTATTAATTGCACATAGTAATATTTGTATACTGTATTTAATTATAAAATCTAGCACATATACACAGATATACATATATACCATACATCAATTGTTCATATTAATTTTTCATACGAAATTTAATTTAAATTTATTCCATATACCTGTGATATATATATATATATATAAAAATAATTACAAAACTTGCAGGGAGCAGGAATATATTGTAGCAATGTAGCTTGATGCTTGAATCAATGATATCTTGCCATCGTATGACAAAGGTAGTTGTCGATTGTCGATATCAAAGTTGATCTTCATTGTTAGAATTTATTCTTATCCATTATTCCATTTATTAATTAAGTCTATACATTATAAATAACTACTCATAATTTTTTTTTTATGGATTTCTATCCTATAAAAGGAAAAATATATTCAAAGTAGATCATTGAAATAAAGTTTGGTCTCCCCCGATATAGACATTAAATTATAAATTTCTATTGCATTAAATAAATAAATTGTACCTTTTCAAATATTAATTCATGGTTACGGGTGGTATCATAAACATAACGAAAAATATAATACTAAAAAAACAAATTATCTTAAAAAAATCGCTTTAATATATACATGTACATATATTTAATACGTACAGCCTTTACACTATATCTCGTATATACAAGCTATAATATTATTAGACTTCAAGTACTGAACAGTAATTATCCTTACATATACATTGGTAATTATTACTAATTAATATAGATAGGTACTCGTAATCATAAATAATATAATAAACATGTAGTTTAATAAAAATAAATAATCCACTACTTGAACAACGATCATCTTTATTTATTTTATTTATAATTGATTATTATTGTATTACTATTATGATTATTCTGTAAAATATTATACTGACATCTGATTTAACTTTATAGTAACCAACGTTAGTGTGTTGATATCACATCTAGTTATAATTGAATATTTTTTTTTCTTTTGTCAACATCTGTTATAACATATTATTTATTAAATTTTATATAATAAGCGTGCCAACGACGGGTACTGTCTGTACTATCCAGAACTCAGACATTACTTTAGAGATTAAGAAAGAGATTTTTTCAGGTACTGCTGAAACGTACAATTTTTTAATACCAAATATGTAATTCAAAAAATAAAAATCTACCAATATGTTATATTATAACATAATATTTAATTTCTCTTGTTTTAAAACTTTTGTATACGATCCATGATCTGAAAATCTGATGCAGGATAAACTAAAAAAAAAAAAAAGAATAGGATGATAGATGGTAACAGCAGCGTTACCATCGGAACAAATTTTTTTTGATGGGTATCAACATTGGCCACAAATTGAAAAAAAGAAGAGTAGCAGCAGGTATCCAGGATGTATCAGTTGTTTTCTATGTGTTCCAAGTGTGGCTGATATTTGTGTTGCAATACAGAAACAAATTGTTTCATGGCTTTTCACAATAATGAGTTATGTTAGTTAATTATTATATCGTTTTAAAATAATAAGGTTCAATAATAAAATAATTTAATTTTGGCTGATCGTGTTAAACACAAATAAAAATAAGTCATAACACTAGTCGCGACTGCATGGAAGTGTACTAATGCATTACTTAAAAAAATGGTCATCATTTTTTTTTTAAAACACAAATATGAATTTTTATTATTTTTTTATGAAATCTATTGGTTATTTAATATATTTTTATTTATAAATATAATTTGTAGGTATGTAAAAAGAAATCATACAGTCAAGGGTTAATGCTGCATCTCTACCTTTTTCCATCTTCCCCTATTTTCCGTCTTCTATTCTCAATAGTGTATTAAGTAAAACAAGAAGTGAATTCCCTGTGAAAAATGTCTGGACACGCCAGACGCGGATTCAAGAGGACGAAGGCGGGTCCCCAAAATTAAAAATTATTATGGATAATGAAGAAACTGCTCTATGGAGGGGTATGAAAATAAGGAGTCTGCAGATATCACTGATCACCTACGGATATTTATTGCTTTTATGTGATTACCCAATAGAATTTTTTTTTCGTTCTTTCCCTGGGCACACTTATTTTTATTTATATATATACGTAAATTTGTATAATATAATTATTAAAATTGTTAATTTTTACTTAACTTAAATTTACTTAAATTTAAACTATACATTGCTTATTGCTTCATATTAAATTATATTAAATTAATAGGAAAATTTTATTTTAATGACTTTATTGTAATTTTTGACAACTAGGTAAGTAATTTAAATAGTATAAAACTAAAAGCTATCTTAGATAATATAAGTATAATATTAACTATTTTTCTATACAAAATTATAATATTTAAAATTTTTAAATATATTCTTGAACAAAAATCAATCCTATCCAATATTCACAATTTATACATGTATATAAGAAAACAATTTTTTCGGCATATCCGAGTTTCTGTAACAATAACGTACATTTCCTTGCATTCATAATATTATTTTTTTTATTATTAAGATTGGATTAAATTGTAAAAATTTAGAACCAAAATTGTAAGCTTTATTAATAATAATCCATATGTGTAATAGTTAGTATATAATATTCTAAATTACATATATTTTTAAATTCTAGTGAAAAAGATTTGTACTAAGTCTTCAAAATATCAATAATAATATTCGATAAATTGTCCAAGAATATAAACACTTTTATTTTACATGATTTGGTACAAATAAATAACAAGAAAATATTATTTTTTTTTGTTGATGGCCTAATGCCCAAATGTATTTCGTGATATTTGTGTTTCTGTATACTTAAAATAAATAAAAATTACATATGGTATATAAAGTACAATTTTTAGTTCGCTTTCGAAAAGGACAAGAAATGTGTTTACTATGTCTTACATAATCAAAATGTATCTACTTACTTATAGAAAAATCTCACACATCTTAAAAACCTCATTTTACTCAAAATATTTTTAATAGGTATGATATAATAAGCATTTTTCAATGTAATATCACGGTCATCTTAACTATATTTTGTAAAAAATATTTATTTAACAATAATTAAAATAACAGATACTTACCATGGATTATTGATACTTATAGGTGAGATAATAAAAAGATTAGATTTAATCGTGAAATTTATAAAAAGAAAACCATTTATATGTTATTTATTACTATTTATACCAATATTTAATAGGTACTAAACTAAAATATTAAGTTTGTAAACAAAACAAATAAGATAATGACAAATATAGTATTGACCTTTGTACTTTGTAATAAATTAAACGTTAATTTCGACAATGAATAAAATAAAACAAGTACCTACTTATTCGAATATTTTCATGTTTACCTATAGACCAGCCATTATTCTCAATTTATATGAGTGTTATTATCTAAACAAATATTATTGACAAATACTCAATACTTAGTAGTCAATCTAAATTCGTCAGTATAATATTATGCATTTGTATAAAGTGCAAAATACATTTTAACTCTTATAATAATATTAATTTAAATAACTTTTTTTTTTATACGTTATTCAATAAAGAACTATAATGAGATCAAGTGACATTAACTTTAGACGTTTAAGTGTTATTTAAATCGCATTATATCACCTGCAGATATTATTACATAATAATATTGAACTTTTATCGTGGATAAATACACTTGTCACCGGGTATGCCTAGTACCTACAAATAAAATTCAAATATACGTATTTCATACGTCATGAACATTTTAAAAGGGTTCTTGTAATGAATAAATATTATGATTAAATGAAAATGTTTGTGTATACTTATGTAATTAAAAATATATTTTAGTCCAAATATAAAAAGCAATTTCGTACCTGTCATACGGCGATTAAAAATTAATATAACAATTATAACACGATTAAAATTGAGGCGAAGTCGTATTAATTATACTTTCATCTTCGTGAATAAATATATTATATTTTATATGCAAATAAACGTTGTGCAGTATAGTATAGTATAGTATAAAATACACATATTTCGGTTTTTTTTTCCATTAATCAACAGTCATAAACATATAATACAATAATAATTATAATATAATGGTCATACCTGCGCACTATTGGTATGGAAACCGTTTTTGTTCACTTCGTAAGTGGCGGACGGCATTGTGGTGCATACAAATTAAAACATGAGAATTGGCCGGTAAATTGACAAAAGGCCTGAGACGCAGTAGGAAAACGACCTGTTGAAACGACGACGACGATGGCGTGTGACGTAAAGAGAGCAAAGCTAACACATGGCAATGAGAAACGTTTTCTTTTTGTCTTGTCTAAATATCGCGGTGCATATTGATAATAAAATATTATAAATGTACAGAGTTTATCCGACTAATGTCATGGTAGGTCTAACTCGTCTAACGGTAAATAGTAAAAAAGCGTTGAGGACGTAAATATTATATTAACTATTTGTGTACCTACTTGATCATACATGTGTACCTATCTAATCTATTCGGTTATTTCGAGAGAGGGCGATATAATGTCACAGAATACTTGAAAAAATCGTCACATACATCATTGAGAGGGATCACAGATCATCATCGAAGTGACACATACCTAATAATATAAAACACATTATGTGACATTTAATCGTGAGTGCATATTATGAAACTCATTTTATACTATAACCATATTAACTATATATACCTACTATATAATATAATTATATAATATTGTAATAATATTGTATTTGACTTTTCGTATACACGTTATTGCAATGATAACTTCTAAATGTTGCATAGTAATAATTTATATACATTATATACACTTATATAGGCGAAATTAGTGGTACTTGAGGGTATCCAGCATCCCTAGACATTTTAAGAAAAAACAGTATCAATTTCTATATTGATTATGCTTATTACTTTATTGCGGCTTCAACATCCCTGAAATTATGCCCCTGTATATACTTAAATTCTTAATTTTAGTTTTCCTTGTATCTTCCCTTATATTCATTCTGAACCTATACAATAAAATACATACAAAACATATAGTATTATCGATTATCTTACTTGTTAATTGCGTTAATACCAAATTATTAATGATATTGTTTTATAAAATTATAACTCCAATTGAATATATAATTATTATATTTAGACCAAAAGTGTAATGAAAATATTGAATGGTAAACAAAATATAAAGAAACCATTAACGGGGGCAAGATAGAGGGGTACAACATCCTTTTTCAAGTTTTTCTAACTTCTTTATTTGTTATAAAGGATGATAACTGTTTTAAAATTTTACGAGATAGTTTCTTTTTTCTCTTTATATGTAATAATATGCAATATATAATATAATATAATACATGCCATATGGAAATTTTCTTGTTCATTATTATTAGTTGTTGACGGACGACGGTTGTCCACTTGTCAGAAGTCAAAAAACTATTATTATTATATTATTGTATGCAACCTTAGAATGAGTATGCAGTAAGAATATAGGACACTACTTAATTGTCAGTAGGAAATGTAAAAAGTACAGTTGACATAACGAATATGTTGAATATGCACTTAAAAATATTATAATAAATTTAAAAAAATAATTTTCATTGTGTACAATAGTATTTATAACTTTTATATATTGAAATTAAAACAGATTATCATACTGGGTTTCGTATGAATTAACTGGTCATTTACATAAACTATAAAACAGGTTGAAAAAGAAACGGCAAAATTTGAGAGTGAAGATTACATAGATATGTGGAAGAAATTAATGAAAACAACAAAAGGCCATAAAGGCCTGTAAAGTTAGGGGAAAAAAATATAGCAGGTTGTTCCATGAGGGGATTTACTCCGTAATAACTCTTATGTAAATCCTTTTTTTAAATAAAAATATATATTATTTTGGCTAAGTATTATATAAATCATATAATAAATATACAAAAACATAATTAAAAAAATTGTTTTTCCGAAATATTACAAGATGAAATGTGTAGTATAAAAATATGTATATTAAATTGTTTGTTTGTTTTTTACATCATGTCGTGCAATGGATACCGTATAGTAATGAAATGAAATTTTAATTATTATATCGTTGTGTAAAACTGAAAAATAACAAACTTTGATAAAAAATAAATATCTAAGATACTACTTAAATACCTACCTATGATTTTATATTTTAATGCGTTTTTATAAATTATGACTATAGTACCAAACTCCACGTAAAAATCAATATGCAAATTATAAATTATAATATGATATAATATATTATAATATATTTTGGTAAAACTAACGAAAAACGTTTACATATTAATGAAATAATCATTATATAATTTTAGTAACAGTTATATCACTACAATATAAATTTAATATTTTAAGATTTAATTGATCAAAGAATAATAAGCCTTAATAATATTATAATAATGGTTTTATTAATTGCATATAGATAAATGAGTTATTGGTATTTGAAATAGCAAGTAACAACTAGTATATTAAATTTTTAAAAATGAAAAATTTTGCTATATATTTTCAGTAAACTTTAAAGTTTCTGTTTTGATATTTGAAAAGTTGTAAAAGTAAAAGCTTAAAAGTTCATAAAATCAAAGATTTATAACTATATATTTAAAAAATACTTTTTTTAAAATAAATGACTAAATTTGATTGGTAATAATTTTAAATTGTATACAATTGATTGTTTTAAGAATTTAACTATTACCTTAACTTTATTTAACTGTTAATTATTTCACACTATAACTAAATTTAATCGCCTATTTATGTAATTATTCACCTATGCCAAATATCGTATAATATTCGTCTAACCATGATAGTGATTCGAATAAAAAAAATACATTTTTATGTAACGTGATACATACAAATTATATAATTACTTCAATAATTTAATTATTTAATTTATAGATAAAACTACTCCTGATAGGCTAATATCTATACAATTATATTATATTATTATTAAAATATAATCGTCAACCATCTGTAGTAATACTGTTCTTTTAAACTTTTAACTAAAGAGTTTAACTACTTTCATAAGAGTCATACATTTAAAATATTTTAGAAACACTTACGAATACTACCTCTAAATTTGAACTTGAAAATGAAGCTATAGCAGGTATAGGTTGATTATTTATATGTTACAAAAATGTACCTATTTACATTTTAATATTTGACATTTATTTAATTATAAATTTAATATAATTAATATTATGTTTTCAATTTATCAAATAGGTATCTAGTATACTTCTCGTATAGTATAAACAGAGACAATTGACTATTGAGTATAATTTTAAAAGAAGTGATCAAGATATTCATAGAGCAAGGTTTAATATGAAGATGAGTGATGAATTAGTATATGATGTGTGAGGCTTCAAGTTTTTGAAACAAACGAATAACAAACAGTAGTGTAAAGGAATGACGGTTCTAAAGTGGACATCAAAAATACGACAAAATGTGAATGGATGTTTTGTGTAGCAATATGATGCCGATATAAGGTTGAATATTATAAGGCAGTAGTGAGAAGTGGTGGCCTGAAATTGTTTTTTTGACGACATAACATAATTTTTTTTTAACGTAGGTACTTTACGTCATTTCACAATAATAATAATGCTTCAAACTACAATAAATTATAAAATAATATAATAATAATAATTAATAATAAATAAATTAATAATAATATATAATAGTACATATATATTATATAGTTGAGAAATAAATGTCATAGGATAAATAGGTATAAGTTATAACATTGTGAAGATTATATATATAATATATTGGTATTAAAGATTTAAACACATCAATAAAATATCAGGAATGTATTTTATATACGAATAATTAGGATATACATTTTCTGTATCCTTTAAATGTATTTAATTTTTTTTTCATAAAGATACTTAAAAATTATTATCTAAATTGCAGTTACATAGGTATTCTTTATACAGCCATTGATTATGATTATAAATAAATATATTTTTTATAATAAAAAAACGCATTTAATTAAATAAGTCCTTAACTTACTTGTAGTAATTACAATTATAACTTACAATATACTATAATAGATATACATAGACAATATACAGAGTGCCCCAAATATATTTACTAATAAGTACCTAATAGCAATATATCCGTAAAAAATGAATACTTTGCTTTGGTCGTAATTGATTTTCGATTTTATATAAAGCGATTAACAAAGATACAATTTATATTCATGAAAAGTTGTTTAGTTGAATACGTTGTAATTCTATCAGGCGTATAATATTTAGTAAGTATAAAATAATAAACACAATATTGTCACTCATCTCATCACTTTCTTAATTATATAAACATTTTAAACTCTTGTAAGCACACATTCTTAGAACAAATTTAATATTTTCAAAATAAAATCAGTTACTAGTTTGAAATATTATTTCATAATTATAAATTAATACATTATTATATTATTATATAGATGTTAAGCTAATAGTGGACTTTATATTTTAAGGCCCAAGTGGGAAGTCATGACTTTATAAACAATAACATTATAAGTTATAACTACATTTAGCTAATCAATATTAAAGATAACATAGTTTTTGATATTTTTTGACAGTCTTGTGTAACATTATTATTTTATTCTTATAATTTATTTATTATATATAGGTACATACGTAAAAATACAAATTAATATATATATATAATAAATTGTTCACATTGAAAACTATAAGTACCTATTTTGAAACAACGGAGAACCTGAGAGTCAATTGACCCATCCTCTGTATTATGCATATGGCATATTATAATATTAATATATTTTAAAATAAATTTACTAGGTAACTAAATATTAATATAATAATAATATATTATAATATAAAATCAATAACGTGTCATTAATTGATTAATGTGTCCTATCATATTTGGATATAATTTTACAATTTCACATAGGTTATTTTTTAATTTTTATTATTATTTAATAAGTGCGTATTTATGCTAAATATGAAATTTCAAAGCTAATGAAAATGGAAACTCATTTTTTTGTAGCACTGAGTACAACTTGTACGAGTATATTATTATTGTTACTTGTATTCGCTAAAGATATTATAGCTAAAAAAGTACTATAGCTATATACACATGCACATTTTTTTAATATCAATTTTCAGTGCTTTACTGCTTTTAGTGTTAAAGATATAATATAAGGTTTTACAAATTGTAATTCTCCAAATGTCACCTGTAAAATGTATATTTCTGTTGCATGAATAATATATTATAATAGGTATTATACTTAGTACACAGTAGTACAGTACACGTTTTAAAATTATATTTAAGTTATTTAGATTTTATATCTAGACGTACCTAGATGAACATTTTATATAGTTATCTGTAATATATAGTATATACTCTGTTTTACCTTTAATAATATAATCAATTTGTATTTATATTCTACTATTCCATACAATGACGAGAATGCAAAATATGTTTGTAACTAATATGTAATATATAATAAACTAATAATAGTAATAACTATAATTAATAAATCTTGAATTAAATTCTCAAACGTAAAATAATGTCATAATAATATATTTTTATCGATCAACATTGGTTCAAAAAAAGTACTGATAAAATGTTTTTTTACTATTTATAAAAATATTGGGTATACCATCCAACTATAGATGATTACCCTATAAGTATTTAATCATTGCATTTAATTATTGCAGAATAACTGGCTGTCTAGAAAATTAATTTTAAATAAATAATTATATCATAAAATGTATTTATTTATTTGTTTAAGCATCATCACGATGTTTATGATGATTGTAATTTATAATGTTTATTCTATATTCTGTAATGAATTTATAATTATAAATGATTGAAACATGGGCTAAAAAAATAACAAATTAAAATAAATGAACCTTAAAAATCAATTTAAAGTGATAAACAAAATATGAATAATATTCTAAAATCTAATTAATTAAAAATTAGTATAATATACAGAAATAAAATGTTACTTACTGTAATATGATTTTTTAAAATTTGATTGACTATTCTTTAATGTTTTTTAGACTTTAGAATTTTATTTACACTTCATTAATACATTTTTACCATATTCAGACAAGTATAATTATTTTAAAAAAATGTTACACCAACATCAACACCATAGTAATGATTAGTAGCGGATCTATGGGGGGGGGGGATATAGGGTCATATCCCCCTGTTAGGTAAAATAATGTTTTTTTGTCATATGAATTTATTATTTTATGTCTATATTAATAAAGTTTATCTATACATGTATATGCAGTATGTACACACATATTTAATAAACCCCTCCCCCGTGAGAAAATCATAAATACCATAAATACGCTTCTGGAATAGAAATTATGTGTTTTAAATTTTCAACTGTGTTAAAATAACTAAATCTGTATGTGCTAATATTTATTACAATCATGGTTTTGTTTCGGTTACGATTTAACGCTTCATAAAAGACAACAACCTATATTATAAATGCCCGTTACGACTATAACGAGTCGATTACGTTAACTTATCGATCGATACCGGGCGGTTAAAATATTTGTACAGTCCGTTAAAGTTTTTGATTGGATGCTGGATTTTTGTTTATTTTTTTCTAACTATCAATAATTAATCTTTTGATTTTACCAATTTATTATTTGTAATAAGATAAGAAAAAAACTTTTGTCTTTACTAAAACAAAAGAAACATTTTATAAAATTATAAATTATTTTTTATTTGTTTACGGTTACGGATATTATTTTAGATTATATTAATTATAAGAATTTAAATGATGAAGTCGACAACGATAATGATAATAAAAGTGATTCAGATTCAGATGACAGTTTATTTAAACTTGCTGATTTAGTAGCTTTCCCTCGTCAAGCAAAAGTTATTGGTGAACGACCAAAGTTATTGGTGATTATTTTCAGGCTGAAATTTTAAGGAAATTTGGAATAATAATGATTTTTTATAAAGATATCATCTAAACAAAAATACAGTAAAGTTCATCCAATTTGGAGGGGTAATATATTTTAACTTTAGGTTATATTTCTACGTTATCAGTTGGTTACATAAAATAATATTTATGGAGGATTGTAATACTGTAATCAGTTTAACGGTGTAAATGGTTTAACTGATCGTCACGTAATCGGCGGCCTAACCAATGATTGTAATACCGGCCCTAAAATATATATGATTTTACTATTCAGCAGTCAGCATAATATGAGAGTCATCCAGTGTCAAATTGTCAACAATATTGCTTAAAAATAAACTAGATAAGAATTATTATTCTTGGAAACAAAGAAGCTGTTAGTGCGCTAAACGCAAACACAGCGACACTATATTCTCGGATATTAATTTTCAAAATGACCAAGACTACAGATTTGTTGCCACTTGCCTCTGTCTTATACACGTATAACACTTAGTCACTTATAACAAAGAAAATATACATAACAGTCTATTTATAATTAATAGCTATTAAAGTAAATTTATCTATTATAAAAATTGTAGAGGACAATATAAACTGTGCTCTAGTGTTGAGTTTTATTACATATTTTTATTTTAAATAAACAAAAAAATAATTATAAATAAGGATTTATTTATTTAAAATTAATAAAATGTAATTACTTTATTACTATCTAGTTAGTTTACTGCCCAATTTCCAAGACTGTCAAATATAATTTAGTTAATTATTTCGTTAATTGTTCAAATATTTATTAGTTTACATGTACTCGATACGAGCAGTTTGACAGATGGTTGTAAAAACCGTTATGAACAGCAATCAGCATTATGAACTAAGATAGTAAGATATACAGAACACCGTTAGATGGGTGAATATGACTTATAAGAGGTACGGTCAGTAAATGTTACTTCTTTCATTAAATCAAAGCTGGCGCAATCTATAAGAATAAATTTGCAACCTGATTAATACAATAAAATTAGTATACCTACGATAAATATTTATTTCAAAACTAAATTGATTTACACTTTATAATATAGTGTACTGTACATACATTACGTAGTTATACTATGTTTTATATTTGTTATTTGTTATTTCAATTCGTTTATGACAAATATTTTTGAAGGACGAATAAACGAACACAAAGGTAGAGGTAGACCGAGGAAAACATATGTAAAAGAAAAAATTAAATAAGCTGACTGTAGTCGATACATAGACACGAAAAGACTGGCTTTTGACAGAGAAGGATGGAGAACCAGATTTGCAACGACAAGGCAAGGCCTTTAGTAGAGAAAAAGAAGAAGAAGATTTGTTATTTATAATTTGTTATTAATTAAAAAATTAAAAATTGTATTTCCTTTAATTAATTTTGGGAACAGTTCGCTGAACTACAGGTTCTAATGAACCACGTCCTTCCACGCCTAATCAAACCTAACCCTTCCATACATTTATTTAAATATACAAAATTCTTTCAGTTTATTTAATACTTAAACCTCAGCGGGAAGTGGATCCTTAACAAAGATTTACAGAAAATTACTATGATAAATATAAAAATAATGGTTATATATTAACTTCTTAATTCTTATTAACTTATTAACTTATTCTTAATACTTATTGACTTCTCATTCTTCCTCTTTACCTTAGCTCCCAATTATGTAGGGTCGACCACCCTAATCCTGCATTTCCATAGATTTCAATCACTTACATTCTACATACCGACCATTCACACCAGCTATCTTCATATCACTCATTTCTCAATTCCATCTATTCACCTCTAAATTTGTCTTCCTCTCCCCTGCCCACTACAAGCCACATTCAATTCTATAACAATTCTTACTGCCTCTGAATCATCTCTCCTCATAACATGCCCAAACCATCTCAGTCTTTTCTCTTTTATTTTTCCCACAACTCCAACCTCTTATATATTTTTAACAGTTATTATGAAATTAATAAGTTGTAATTATTAGTAGGTATTTGCAGTATTTTAAAATTAGAAATATACCTATATAATTGAATTGAATAGAAGTAACAAAAATATTTATTTAATCTGCAGGTACCCTTGAATAACAAAAAAAAAAAAAATTAAAATTAAAATACTAAAGGAATTATTTGATACATGTATTGAGCACTAAATATTGAAGTTAATTCGGTGTTTGATGATCACAATAATTATTATAATATTTTAGCTGTGGATTATGTCATATATCATGTTTGTGGTTATATAATTCGAAAACTAACTAAATTTTATAAGTTTGAAGAGTGTAAAACATTTTTTAAATCCTGTAGTTGTATTTATCAAATGTTGTAATTAATATAAAAACTAAATGCTGGTTATTACATCTTATTTAGAGTACCTATATTTGAATTTATTAGGTATATTTATAAAAGATTTATTTAGCCAGTACTGAAATCATGTTTTTGATGTAATTGCAGTCAACCATAAAGATAAAGATAAACACGGGTAAAATTGTATATAAATTTCAATGTTTATGATTGTTATTTTAAATAATTGAATAATTATGTAGTAAACTTATTAAACACTAGATAGCGTAGGTACTGATTAAATGAGTAATGTAAGTAATGTAACATTGTTTGACCGGGTGATATGACTATGTGTCCAGAACCGTATGTCTTGATTCATGCATTACGAATTTACGAGTACAACAATGTAATCTTTTTTACTTATGGTTCCCAAATGGAAAACATTATCCCGAATATACAGATAGTGTTTTTTATAACATCAAAATATCGTAAATCGTTTCGTATCTGTCGGCGACATCTAGAGGCGAATCATTGCGTTGTTGAAAGGTTTTTAATCGTTCATTCTTCGTATCCGCGCGCTCAGTACGATAATATCATTACGTAATTTTGTATTTACTATAAATTTTACAATCACTTGTGATTCGATATTGCTGAAAATTAAGTATCTTGAAAAATTCGGTTCCAAATTAAAATTTATTAATTATGCCTACAATTTATAAACATTTTATAATTGAAAAGAAATCGCAATATGAAACTTATATCCCTCCCCAACTCACTTTCTTAAAAATTATCGCATATTTCATATATTTCTATTTACGCTACACTTCTTGGATCTTACCTCTTGCAAACTACAATATTTACGGTTGAAAAATGTTAAATTACGCGATCGAGTAGAACGGGCGCGAAACGACGAACAGATTAGATTAGGGCACTCGGTAACTATGGAAAGAAATGCGGTATTTCACGCGTCTACGTTTGGTCACACTGCGACTCGGACGTTTCTGATTGGAAAACACACCAGTGTAGTATCATAATATTTTATTTATTTTATTAGAATATAGGTATAGGCTATTTTGTTTTTCTCACCGTAATCCGACTGACCGTCGTTGATAGTTGATACACCGTACGCACATATTTTGCATATTCGCACACACAATTCCTGAGAACAATTTCGATGTTGACTCGAATTTCGTACGTTTGCGGTGTCCCCGTCGACAAAACACCGTCAACCTCAACCGCCAATCTTCCGTATCGTGCAGTGTAACTTCTTTTCGACCGTTGTTCGGATTTTTGTTTAGTATCTCTGACCGTCCGAAGAACGTAAATACCTTTAATTTGTTAATTTGTTTTCGATTAAAAAACAAAAGGACATCTGTTGAATAACAATGGAATGGATTTTAGACGTGCAACCACCGAGTGGATGTCGGTCACTTCTGTAGACTGACAGAAAATTCAAGATCGCTAGGCTTATTTATATTATATCCGACTTAACGTCACAAATGGTTCGACCGACAAATCGACAACGTTAGCCAGCTACCGGGTGCACTCGAGAGACCATTCGGTCGCTCGCAGTTCCCATATTCACATTTAACTGTGCCCTGCAGGGTGATGGCTGGAGATGTTTCGCAGAACAAAGATTGGAGTGTACCTTCGACATCGGTGAGTCTTGTCAATTTACATACACTAATGTTTTAACAAATGATATTCTAAATTTTACAAACGGTTAATTGCCTGTGCTCATCCACGTCAAATATTTTCCATCCTTTATGATGACTAAATTGAAGCAATCTTCCATATCATATACTGTTATTCATTTGATCAGTAAATTGTTTCACAAAATTACATTACTCATAAAACTTAATGAGACTGTTGCATCTTGGGACCCTTATTTACTTTCTTATAATATTGTAATGTATATTATTTCATTGTATTAATAATAAACACATAAATGCCTTTTTATAAATATTTACTTATGTTTATTATTTTGCAAAATTTTGCATTTGTCCTAGGTACCTATTCTTAAATAGATAACTAATATTATTTTATTTCCATCGGTAAACCTTGACATTGATTAATATTTTATAAAACAGTGTAGTATAAATAATAAAGTAGGCTACTTACCAATGTAATAATGCAATTAACTAGAAAAAAATTATCTAGTATTTTTCACATGTCTTTGTACTTTTGAGATAATATTATCGGCTGTTAAAGAATAAATGTACAAAATTATTTATGATTTAGATAGTTAAGAATTAATTTGAAAAAATTACTCAGTATTTGTTTTAGACATTTATTAATTAATTTACTACTTTTTCATATAATATTGGAACTCTACCAAATATTACCCCCGATATTACATAGATAGTAATAGTAATCAAAATATATCTTGAAATTTTTCATTTTTATTAAATAACAACTTAACTATAAATATAATATTTGTAGTTATAGATTAGTTATATATATGCTCGATTAACCATGGAAAAAATATATATATTATCTGCTGCAACCTTAAAATGTTTTTAATTTTAAACTCCTTATTTTATATTTCTTTTCTGCTTTTACCTAACTACTCTGTATTAAGATTTTGACAGATTTTAAGTATTAAATGTGTTTCAATGTACCTATACATATATTTATATAAATAGTATACATAAAATATTTACAAGTTACCTATGAAAGGTAACTTATCTAGGTAGGTAGGTATCTAATATAATTTTGTATAGGTACATTCTTTTAGAATAAACTTATTTTTTTACAATATTAATCTAGATATTCGTTTTATATAGTAAAATTTTAGTTCTAGACATTTTGAAACATCAATATTGATATTTTTATTTCTTTTGGATTTATGCCATAATATGTTAAGTTGTTGTTGAAAAGAACATTACAGTCAAATTAATAGATGAAATATAATATGATTATATGATGAATATGTGACATTTAAATTTAAAGATAACTGTTATAATTTTATGTTAAATTATTGTAATGATTGTTTTAAAATTATGAGAAATATTTATTTCCAAAATATGTATCTATGTATTGAAAATCATAATTTATTGTTTCTAATTGTTGATTCAGTTTATAAGTAAAATAAAGTTGTTTTTATGTTATTTCAATTACCAATATTATATACCTACTTGTATTTTTAATTAAAATATTTTATCTGAATCATTGTTTAGATTAATAATGCTAGGAAGTAATAACTTTATGATATTGATATACAACGTAATGACAATTTATGTATTACCATTGAATATATATATATACCATTTATATATATACAATCAATGGTATTACTTACTTAATATTTTGTTAAAGTAATAACATTTTCATTAATTGGTAACAATAAATTAATATAATAATGATTTATGAATTTTGAAAACTAATATTTTGACTGTGATGACTTGATATTTTAATTAGACCTAATTCCTATATTATATATTTATAGATTAAATACCATTTTTTTATACAATTCGTTCTGCTTTTGTAATTAAAATTTTATTATCAATTTAAATACAGTTATACAAACAAATATTTAAATGTATATTATATATAGTACTTGTGAAATGTGTATATTTTATATAAGGTACATTTAAACAATATTTAAGTAGCCTGGAATGGATACACAATATCAATTATGATAACTACTAAAGAAAAGTAATACAAATATACCTTAGAATTTATTAGAAAAATAAAAGTATAAAAAACTAGTATGTCTTTGGTTGTATTAACGTCTATTGACAAGAAGATGGCCATGACATTTGTGATCAAATAAATCATTGAATTAGCAGGATGGCATTTTAATTTATATACCTGGTAAACCAGACAGAATTTCTTGTTTGCTATTAAAAATTGTACCTACTGCCAAATGATTCATCTCATATCATATCCATAGAATATTTAATACAATAAAAATAAGTAGTAAGTAATATTGCAATAGTATTATCAAAAAAACTGATTAAAGTATTCATACTGCAGAGAATTATAGCCGCCGGGTACTTGCTATTGTAATTTGTATCTGTATAGAAAGTTTCACTACAGTGGTCACTTCCTGGATTGCTATTGCACTTAAAATAATAACAGTTTTTGAATAAAGGAGACCTGGAGTTTATATTATTATGTGGTCACAATGCATGTTTCCTGTCAATCAACATATGGATCGTGTCAACTGCCAGGATAAAAAAAGTAGAGAATAATTATTATGTCATTATCAAACCAATTTCATTTTACAAATAGACATTATAATTTTCATAAATAATTTAAATGTTTGATATTCAGGAAATCAGAAATTAAGAGTTGTATTCACAACAATTGTTTACGTACGAGAAAGTACGTTTTTTTTTTTACACGGATAATATAAAAATTAAATGGTTAAAAGAGTACCTATTTACCTTGTATATTCACAAATGTATAATCAATTGTATTTCAGTTTTAATTCTGCTACCAAATTCTAAAATATATTTAGATTAGATAAGATAATATATTACATACAAGTTATTTCTTATTCTGTATTTTGTATTGTCTTGTAGATATAGTTAGTTAAGCATGTAAAGCAGGGATTTCCAACCGCTGTACCGCGAAATTAATTTTTGAAAAAAGTTTCCGTGTAATGTTTGTTGTAATACGTGTGTTATTTATATTTTACAATATACTTTTAGTTTTTATAATAATTTCATTTACAGTTAAATGATTGCATTATTCTATATGATAGGCCCGATAGGAAACTTATTAAAGATCATTATTAGTTATCAGGTTCAATATTTATATTTATAATTTGTGCGCCATGAAAAATGTATAATATTACCAAGGGGTAAAAAAGGTTAAGAATCCCTGATGTATTGTACATTGTAAAACTGGATTTTCCATAGTATCTATATTAATGGAACTTATGTATAGTATATTTAGGCAATTGTTTATTTGACAATGTTCATACCTCATACAATACGTCTTTCTGAATATTTTTCAATAATCCAGATTTCTTCAACCTTTTTTAAAATTACCTTCCTGCGTATTTTCTATACAAATATTTAATTTACTAATAATTTTAATTTTAATTTTTATAATAATAAACGATTTTTAATTTGTTTATCAAAAATAAAATAATGTAGATATTGTAGTGTCATACACTTTACAGTTACAATCTGTTTAAAAGATTTTTTTCTCTTTTTTTATACTGTCGTCTGTCACTACTCTAGTGACATCATAATGTGACTATGAGAGATTATAAGTCACGTTCATATCGCTATGATTTGTCAGGCTTTCTTTTTATTACTGGTGAGCACGAATTTCTAGACATGAGCTGCTGATGTGTTTATTAGTTGGTAGTATTTAGAGACCCACAATTCACAACTAAGTAAAGATAATAGACTATTAAATAAAAACAAAATATTATTACTTTCTCGCATAACTAACATTGGTCAAATAAAATACTATAGAAGTGTAGAAATAAATATATAATATACAATTATTGTATATTTGTGTCTATAATTAGGTACGTAAATTAAAAATGTTTCTTATATTTTATTGTGTATCGATGTCAAGATAATCCAAAAATATGAATTATCTTTATTATAATATGTATATTGTATGTATACGAAATTAACACATGTTCAATCATTTTTTCAAAAATGAGTATTTGTAACTCAAACCAAGGTCGCAAATTTTAGCTTTTGAATATTATTTAAATTAATCTTTAAGTTATAACTGACATTTTAGTAAAAAAAAAAATTTGTTCATAATTGCCTGAAGCCCTGAAGTTAAAAATAAAGTTTGTTTTTCAAAGTTATAGAACTTAAAATATAGTTTTGTTGATTCAGAGATTAAAAATATTTAACTATTAAAAATATCTAATTAATAAATAATAAAATTGACGAATTTTTATAATTTTATTGTATTATTTTCTTTTAAAATATTTTTAGTATTTTTAAAATGTTTATCTGAGCTAGAGCGTTTATATTATAGGTACTGTATAAAGGAATTTTTATGTATAATGTATTCGTATGTTTTTATTAATTAGTTTGAAAATAATATTATAGCTAGGTAATATACATATTTTAAGCTGAGTCTAATGAATTGACAGCCAAAATTTAATTTGCATATAAGAATTTAAGATGAATAAAATGTAATTATTATTATATTATTTAGTAAGTATTAAATGACTAAAATGATATAAAAATATAAAGTTAATTTTTATATTTTGATTAATTTTACTCATATGTGATATACATTATAAGGTCTTCTCACTTATTGGCCATTGTTTAATAATTATTATTTTTTAAAAAATTTTATTGATTAATTGTTTATCAATAAATAATTTATTCAAACTTACTATGATGGCAATGACGCTATAACAAGATAAATTTTTCTGTAAGTACCATGACAATAGCCAAAAACTGGTGAGTATGTAATTATGACAGATTAACGATTTAAACATATTCACTGAAAAATTAAGTTAATTTTTATTTGGAAATTAATTTAAGCCATTGATTGTCGACTGTAACGTATGTAACTTCATTCTTCAGATAGATAAATACATAGATAAAATTATTATACAAAACTACTAATTTTTTTAAATAGATTTTTGATCGTGGCTTTTTATTGAGTTTGTTTACAAGTTTAATATATTTTCTAATATAGTTAATATTTAGTTCATTATATAAAAATGATTATATTTAAATTTTTTATGCAATTTTAAACATGTTTTAATTAAATAATAATAATAATTGCATAAATGTAGGTATACAATATACATATTTTATCTATTTTAGTCCATATAATTCCAGGCACTATAAGTTAATAAGTAATAATGACAAAAAACACCTTCGTGAATCGTGTTATATCGTGTCAATTGGTTTTTTTTATTGGCTTTTATTGACTTATTAGATCGTTTTAGGACCGCATCTTCTTTAATTATTTTCAATTGGTCAATTGTCATTACGAAATGTATAATATAGGTTTAATATATAATATCATTTCGTTATTGTAAAAAAATATGAGGACGAGGATAATGGATGAATACCTAATGTCTATAACGTGGTTTTTTTTTAAAGTTATAATGTTAACTAATATTACAATTTTGGGTTAAATTTAGGTTTCAAAAACCTATATTTTCATACTTTAGGAATAATATTTTTTGTTTATTCAAATCGTATTGTAGAATTAGTTTCGTACTATGCGATTGTTATTGATACCTAGAATATAGGTACGTATAATGTAGAAACTTTGTGTTTTATAGAAAGGATATTGGACAAGTAGCATAAATACACGAGTATTATAGCATGGTCGTAGACAATAAATCCTTGGGCTTTGCGTGTTGCGTTCCGTGTGAAAGTGTTTTGAACGTTCATTTGGATGAGACCACAATAATTTTGCCTGGTAAGTAATTTATATATTGGTAAAACAGCGGCAGCACGTGTAAGGATCATAATAATTATTATTATTGCTTTACTATCGAAGAAAAATATTATATTAAAAACAAAACGTTCCAACAATTGTATAAATCATCGACGCGACACCATACAATAACTATTTACGCGCCGTTGAGTGTTTATATACATGATATTGATAATTTATGAAGATAAATGCAAATTTAATGAATCTTCACTGGTTGGTCTGTCACTCTGTCCGGCAACAAAAAAAAAATAACTTGTTTTTATTATGGTTTAATGACCACAGACCATAATTTAAAAACTATTTACTATTAACTGTTTAAAACATATAAACGATTTAATAAAAATAATAATTTGTTAAATCCAGTTATAATGTCTTATGTATACGGATGTTTGTGTAATTCTTTTAGATTTAATCTTTTTCAACAAAAACATTTTCCCTGGAATTTTTTTAAGTCATCAGCAAGGTAAAAATAAAATTCAGTGTCATATTTCGTATTTATTATATACATTTTTGTGAGTAAATATAATATAATATGTTTATAAGCACGTCCGTTATTATGATAACGTATAATATATTACATTTTAAGACGTAATATATATTTATATAATATTTGTATATTATATTACGATATATATATATCGTAATAATTGAATCTATTGTTTTGAATTCGTTTTTATCAGTTTTGCATACTTTATGGTTAGGTTTACATCAGTAAAGCGAAAAAAATATTAATGTTGTTAACATTATTCAGGAGGAAGTATTATTGCAGTCAATGTAATTTCTTATGGTTGAAATAACTAATAAGTATCGATAACACCAAGTTTATAGGTAGTGTGTAATATATAATATACATAATCTTATTAGGTTCCTAATTCCCTATACAGTTAGGTTAGGTTTTTAGTATAGCGATTCGCGTGTTATTAACGGAATTTATTTTATGTTATTGTTTATGTGGAATACAATATTATAATGTAAATTAATTGAAATAATTGTTCGTCACCTATCGATTTCAAAGATATTACTATATCAGTTATGGTCAATTATATTATATGATTAACTGTTAGGAATAACTCATCGTCATAATATTATAGTGATTGCAATATTGTACTATATATATGTTTTCGTCCGAAACGTTGAGACATATAATTTAGTTAAAATAACTCACGTATCATTGGTCTGAAAATGCTTTTAGCCATTATTCTGGTAATGAATTAGCTGCCAAAATTTATAATATACCACCAACTATTATAAAGTATTTTTTGATTAGCCCAAAATATAATACGTTCCTATTCAAAATTATGTAGATTAAAATATTTTGCATAAATGTTATCAATAATGTAATTACAATTTAAAACAAGACTAATTAACTATGTAAAGAAGGTTATAAAAAAATAGTTGATATATAATATTATGTAAATAAGACATACAATAAGTGAGTCAAGATATATTTAATTTAAATGTATTAAATTTCCAAGTAATTTTTGTAGTAATAGGTACTACAAATTCCGTTATTTATTATATTATGATAATATACAGTTACAATACATAATTTGTTTAAAACGTTCATTAATATACTTTTCGAATTAGTTATACAATTTACAATGGAGACAATTTCTGTCTTCAGTGACAATTATTAAATGCATTTTAAAAGGTTTTACTAAAATTATTGAATATAATTTAAATTATAGGTGAAATGTGGAACCCTGTATAGAACACGGTTATTGGGATGTTATAAATATTATAGGTAGGTAATAAATATAGTGTTTTTTAATCGCGTGTCCCAAAAAATTGATTTCAAGACAAAAGAAGCCAAACAATCATGTTTTTCTCAATTACGATAAAATGTTTTTTGGTAGCCGTTCTTCGAGTATGTCTACACGAGTCAACAAATGAAGATGAAACACCAAATACACGAAAGTAGATATTATTATTATTATTTACAATGGAGTTGTTGTAGCACCGTAAATATACGTAGTCATACCTGCACTACAGAGAACGTCGTGCGAGTCCGTATAATATAATCACGTCCGTTCCGATATCTTCACGTCACGATTACCATCGTCGGAAATAAACCGCGAATTGCGTTTCGCGCGGACGTCACGCCGATAACTGAGGAGATCCTGCCATACATAATGCAATGACATATAATAATGGTCTGTATAAACGGGGCACATTGAAAAAAAATACGCCATCAAATAAATAAATAAATGCAGAATAAAGAGAGAGATAGAAACGAGATATTATAATATTTTACTTATAATCGTTAATCCCGCACATTGGTTTTATCACATAATAAAGTAGATTATTATATATACGTATTAGACGCGCGCGCGTATGGGTTACAACATAGTATACAACGGTGTTGAAGGATTTGGACCATACAGCTCCTCGCAACTTTTACTTTTTCTATGTGTCGATCGTCGAATTATACTCGTAAAAATAATAATTATTATTGTTTTTGCGTATAAAATCGTCTACTGCTGTTTACGTATATCGTATAACAATATGAGTCAATAATCATATTTTTTGAGTTATCACAACTCAGATATCTCATTGTTTATCATTAATCACCACTTCTTTTTTACGTCCTACCACAAATTATTATGAAATTAACCTCTAAGACAATTAATGCCAAACGTCAATGTGTACTCAAGATTTAAATTTTAAATTTAAATATGTGTTTTATACCTATATTTTCAATTTATATGAAATCAGTCGATAGTTCGTTAAAATTAACTATTTAACCATACACCCCTATTGTAATATTAAGCATGCTTAATATTAATATAAAAATTAATAAACATTAATATAAAAACCAACCGACATTTATAATTATTTTTCAACGGTATTCCTCAAAAAGATCAATTCGATAACAATATTATTATTCTAATTACAATTATATTTAAATTTGATTTCATGAATATTCACCGAGGATCGCAATTTATCATTTTTCATGTTGAGGTGTTGTACTCGCTCGTTACCTGTACAATCGTGTGGAATTCAATCTTCTTATAATGAGGTTTTCTTTTCACGTATTTTTATTCAGCTGTACAAATTTAAATAATGTAAAAAATTATAGAATTATCATATTCAATTTTAAACATGGATTATGATTTTGCACGATTATTATTAATAAAAATGCATATCGTGTATAATTTAACGATAATTCAATTGTTTATATACTAAATTGTATGAACTGATTAGATAATTATATAACTGTTTTATAAAAAAATATATATAATTGATTTATGTACTGATCATGATTTTCATTATTTTGTGGATTTCAATTTTTATTGTGTTTTGATGCAAACGAAAATTATGATAAACAATCATTATAACTATTATTAGTAATAAAAATTATCGTTATTTCACTGTATAATAATTTGTATTAATTCCATCATATAAGTAATTATCTATAATTTAATTGTAGAAGGAGAAACATAAATAATTTTCCGGTGTTTAATTTATGAACACAATATAATATTTTATTAAGTATTGCGTATAACATGTATTTGTGCAATAATGTCTTAAGATTTCTTATTTTCCTGCGTAATCATAACTATATAACTATACCTATACAGCGTTTAATAAAATAAAAACTTTTTATAATTTTATTTGCACTGAAAACTAATAATAAATCGCCGTTACATGCATATTAAATTATGTTTCTAGAAATTCGTTAAAATTAAACGCCCACAATGTATAAAACTGTATAATTTACATAATATTTTCTGTAGTAATAGTTCATTATTAAATACAAATAATACAATAACGTTTCATATGTTTAGCCTCGACCGACGGCCTCTTGTTGACGTCATTTCGCAATATCTATAATACAACGACGACGTTCCTGTCTCGGGCAAGCTTTTACGAATCATCTGATCCAAAATGCGATTTCCACCTTTTACTTACCCGGTATGCGGTTATTTTATAATACTATACACAATATATTATTATGAATATGACTAGTATTAATAGTATTATAGTACTATACATCAATATCACGGACCGATCAAATCGATGAGAACGTTAATGTAATTGTATTATTATTATTAGATTTATGTATATTTTTTACTGTGTTGATGTTGAACCACCCAACTGTATTCGAGAAAACAATTTCGTCGACGCATAATGCAATATTGATAATATAATATTGTACTGATAATATTGGAGAAAAAAATTAATCCGCATCAGCTCATTGTACGAATTCATTTATTCACATATGTTCGTCAAATAATAAAAATAAACAATAATATACGCTTTAAGTACCTACATATATACCTATATACCTATAGCTATACAACTTGTATTATTTCGGGTGCCAATAGAGGTACTCGCATAAACGCACGTTTTTGTCTGTGGTATAATTAGAAAGTGCACGCGAGCGAAAGTTGAACGTTATAAACAATAATCATTGTTAGTACTTTTATATATAGCAATAGATGAATAATTATTGATTTTAAAATATTTAGAACTTGTTTTAAGCATGCACAAGGTGGTAGGATAAATCTCGTTTGGACTATTTGACCACCAAAAGATACTCCTAAATACTCTAATATAGTTATTTATAATCTTATATAAACTTTTAAAAATTATGAGAATTAAAAAACTATAGGTTAAAAAAACATGTACTTACTATTTATAAAATAACTATCATATAGAATTTTAACTAGGATGTTTACAAGAAATTAGGTAATCATTAATAATTAATAATATAATCTAGTAGTTTACATTTTTTTACTTATGTCACCTGCTCTAGTGGTTTAATATCAAATATTATATAGTAAGTTCATTTAAGATAATAATATAATTTTTTATGTTATTATTTTTTAGTGTGTTGTTTTTAAGTATCGTAGGTGTTACACTAATTAATGAATATTCAACGGTTAGTTCGTAGTAGAATATTTGCATTTATAATGTAAATACTGAATAATTATCGTAGATTTAATAAACATTTATACGAGAAAAGAGAGCTCGTGTTGAAGTCAGATTATAAAACGTTTACAATTTGCATACTTTTTTATGATTAGAAACGGTATTATAAAAAATTGTGTTTATGTGTACTATTTAACATTTAAGAGTAATAAATGGAGATCGGGTCTTATAATATATATAATAGAAATAAACTTATTTTTATTATTAGTTTTAAATCCAAGAGAAAATATACTTTTACAAATGTATAGATTTGTTCTGCATTTTTTATTACGAGCATTATAAAGTGGCATTGCTCTAAAATTAATAATATATTAAACAAGATAGGTAGTTATTAGTTATTGTTTTTAAAATTAAATTGTTTTACTAATTTTCCGTATATTTATGTATGTGAATATTTGAAATACACATTTTTTGTAAGTGATTTAGGCACTAGTTCGCGTATGATTTTCACTTATTTATGTTTTATTCATTATAAAATATTGTTTTTAAAGAAATATTTTATAGTGAAAATAATTAATTATAATATTGTACTAATTATATCAGGATTGTACATGTTAGTTTGTCCAACTGTAAGCCAATAGTTTTAATTCTTTTTAATGACCTTCGAATCTTATACCACAAGTGCCAGATAGGTGCCAGCACATAAGCTAACGTTAAAATGTCTATATAACATTGTATAATTGATACGTTCTGATGTAGTAAGGTAGTATTTTCGATAAAATATTTTTCATACTTTTTAAATTTTTTATGCAAAAATATTTCGGGAAGGCATAGTACTGCGCCTGCGCGTGTTTGGCACTGGTCGCTTCACTTTTCAACGTCTCCGTTTCTTCACTCCGAAAATCGAAAATTAACTCCGATTTTTTGTGTAAAATCACCTCTGATTAATAAATTCACAAGAAAAAAGAAACAAACAAAATTTACGAGTTGGCCCTTTTGTACACTTTTTTACTAGCAATGGCTCTTATGACCACCACCGGTTTGTCCAATTAAAACAGAATATTTTTTCGTTCGATTAAATTATATATGACTTTGATTCTTGAGTAACAGGGTAATTTATAAGGTTAGTATCGAACCGAAGAATGGAAAATCGATCATTTTATTTCTGGCCTCGGTATGTATGTACTATATACAAGACCCCGTTTAATAATTATACGAAACCATTTAAATTTATGCGCGTGGATTATAAAATAAAGTATATGGTAATGGTATCTACTATCTATAGTCAACACTTGCTTTCAATTTTATTTATTCAAATCGAAAATTTCACGAAATCGAATACGTTTTACCACGGTTATAATAATTTACACAATACAACAATATTATTATGACAAAAAAAAGGTTATAAAAAAATTCAATTGACTTAATGTATTTAAATTTTTTATTATTTCACAACGATGAAAAATTATAATATATCATTTGAATTTCATTAATTCGAATTAAATCAATTGCATCGTTTATATTATTGATTTTTCGAGTAGTAGTTAATGTTTAATGACGATTTTTTTACGGACTTTTGAAGACTGAAATATCTTCGATTATTTTAATTATATTCGTGTGTATTTCAGATTGGTTCACATCGATTTTCACAGTGATTTTAGTTTTTACAATCATTTTTATTTATTTTACTACAATTAGCAATTATAAACAATTTGTAAAAAAAAAAAAACATTTTGATAGTTTTGATAAACCAATTTTAATCATTATTCATTTTTAATATTATATTAGTACTCGTGTGTACTAATAGTATTTATATTATTATCCTTATAATATGTGGTTAGGTTAGTATGGTTATAAAATACTAGTATATGGAACATTTTTCAAAATTAAAATTAATGGTGTTATTGTTTTATTGTTTTAATAAAATTAAAATTAAAACTTATAGTTGTATAAAATATATCATGAGATAATATAGTCAGGTTGATATAGTTTTAATTTAAAATATGTTAAAATGAACATTATTAATTGATTGGTTTGATATAATGAAGTATTTATAATGTAAGGGTAAAATTATTAGTGTTTGCAAAATGGCATCGGTACAGAGTATTAAATGTAGTGTTTTTTTTTTGCTCTTGAAATAAATATTGGAACCAACATTTTTTATTAAATATTCTTTAAAAATAATAATATTATACAATTTAGTTATATTTATATTTTAAAACAATTTGGTATATTTAATACAATAATAGTTTAATTTTTGTGTGAGTCTGTTAAACGCCCTTTTGTTAAATTTGGTCCTATGGGCATAATTTATATGACTATAAATAAGTATATTTTTACTTATTATTTATACAATTTGGATTTAATGATAATTCATATTATAGGTATTAATTTAATAGCTAGTAATATATGCATTTTGCTGAGAAAAAACTTGCAAAGCATTCTTTCAGTATTATTAGCTGTTATTAGCAGTGGATTAAATTCAAATGGAACAAATATCATAGCGTGATATTATTTAATATATAGATATATTATCTATCTATAACGAATAATGTATAGTAAAATCACAGCAACGCAAAACGCAGATTGTTATGTTTAAGTTGGACATTTATTTATTTATCTAAATTTAAAGATAAACATATTTTGGAGGGAATGTTATATCTAATTGTTACAATCTGATCTCTGCGTTGCTGTGGTTTTGCTATATTCCCCGTATGATATAATAATTAGCATCATTGAAAAACATTCGTGCTGTAAAAGGATGTTAATAATCTCATATTATCATTTATCAACAATAATTATTATAAATTAATAGTTTTACATCCTATTTTTCCCTTCTAACGACAATGCATGATGGTACCAATCACATGTCATGATGGGGTCGAAGAAAGTTCTTGGTTAATTAGAATATTAATATTAATAATATTATAATATATAGATATCTAATACAACAACGTATATCGTATGTTTTCACAAATTCACAGGTAAACTATATATCCCTCTTTCCTAACAAACGAAAAGTAATAAAAATCATATACGAACACCCTTATAGTCTTTTTGCACGTATCAATGAATTTTCTGTAGGGTATTTCAATTCGTAATCGCGAAAATCTTTTTGATACTACTTACTACATGTACAATTTTAAATTTTTGACACGGGAATTATAATAAAAATAATAATATTAAGAATAAATCTGGGTCGATGACAATATATATGGAACAAAAGACCGCCTGTTGCTCCACCGCTGTCCAATAAGTGTAAAGGTGCGGTCTCACTGAAACGATTTTTACAGTTTATGGCGCAGTCATTTTTTGACGATATATTAATCATGAAAGTCTAGTTGAATTATGCGCAATATTTATATGAAATTATACACACACATACAGCAGTTTTTTAATATACAATAAATAGTTATGATGTTTGATAAATTAAAATTTCGTTCTGTGTGTACTTACCTTAAACATAACCCTAAATCCCTGTCGTTGCGAGTCAATATCGCAATCTCAGTTTTTTTTTTCTCATTCCCCTATCTGACACGTTGGTTTAACGTATTTTCTCTCAGACTCCCTTGTACTTACACGTTACACTGCTACCCTGTTATTACTTACTGCCCATTATTTTCTATGGGGGGTCGTTGAGCATGCGCATTATGGTATATTTTTTTATTTATACGGAGTTAGAACCCTAAGCGTATAAATCCAAAATTATTTCCCGGGACACAGCCGGCATGATCTCAAATGTATCTGGACATAATATTACCCAGAAATCTAACTCCAGTATTCAATATGTAATAAAATAGTATAGGTACTATTTTTAGTTAAATAATTTCACAACATAAATGCAGATTTTAACCTATATATAAATATATATATATATATAACCAGCTATATTTAAATTATTAATGTGTATATAAAAAAAAGTAACGCATATTTTATGTTTCCACGATTACTAACACGCGTTATTTTAACCGATACAGTGTTAACCATTAATTATTTAATATATAGGTATATTTCTAAAGCGATGACCCATCCTGAGCCTAAGTAAAGTTATACATTTGTATTTTATCTATATGTGATATAATGAAACTATTGACTTATGATTAAACTATTTATTAACTATTTATGATAAAATATATGTAGGACAATCAATAAATATGTCTCATTTAGTTTTATAAAATCCATAAGTATAACAAATAACAATATATTATACAATTCGTTTATCAGTTTAGAATCTAGGAATTGTATATTTAGTTTTTTACAGATTTTGCGTACATTTTGAAAAAAATTAAACAACGAATCGGTATTTTGAATAAGTTTAAACAATGTTACGTGTACGTGTAACGTGTGTCACAACTGTACATTTGCGATTCTTAATATAATATTATATTTTATAATTTTGTGTCGTAGGTACGTGTTTGTCGTTAGAAGAGAAGCCATATTGTGTGTATGTGTATCTTGTCAGGTGCTAGGTAGACAGCGATGACGTAATTCCATCGATGCGTACAATAGGCCGCAAAACACGCTGTGTGTGCATCAATGCGGTTTCCTTTCCTGTTGCCAATAAAAATAACGAATATGAAAAAAATTTAAGAATTATATAGATGATAATATAATCGTACACTCAGAGAGGAATACCATGCTTCTAACAATCAATCTTACCAATTCCTTACTATAAGTCTATAACTACTGTAATGACTGAGAACATCATGTAAAGATAAGGAAATTTTTTATAATATATTCTGGTTAGAATTTTTATAAACTCATTTTAAGACTATTATTAATTTATGTTTATTCATAAATATGAATTTGTTATTTCCATCTCATAATAATAATAATAATTTATAGTTCGCACAATTAGTTCCACAAATTTGGAATTACGTAACGGAATATAATTTAAGAGGTCAACAATAAGCTAAATAATATTTTTTATCGGTTGAGAAATTTTATTTTCTGTATATCTATATATTATATACATATATATAAATGTACTAGGAATAGTCGAAAATTTCCGGTTGAGTGCATTATAATAAATTACGAGTAAATACACGAACAAGAAACTGCACTATAACCTAATCTATAGGGCTATAAGTGCTTACTATGCATTATAATAGTTTAAACTTTAAACTTAATCGAAAACGTATCATCGATTCATAAAAATATATTATATAACAACGTTTGATTGTTCGGATACCACTTGTCCACTTTTACTCTTATTTTAAATAATATTTATATTTAAAAATATATTATGATTTAAAGTTCCTGTTATTTTATGATATTAATTTAATTGAATTTTACAATTAGATATTTCAATATTCAATTCATTTTCAAATAATTGCATGTTTATTATTGAATCTTTAATCATTAAAATTATAATTATCTGCGCTGTTGCAGTGTAATCAAAATTGCGTTTCAATTTTTTAAATCAATTGCTTAACATATATAATATTAAATTAATTAATTTTTTTCTCAGTGTAGTCGTATTATACAATATTGTGTGTGTATGTGTGTTTTAAAACTCATTTAACACTTATACGTAATGTTTATAGTTTAAAAAACTAGATTCCTAAAATAACGAAATACTTTGTGAATACTATATGTTTATATTTGGTAAATTTTTATCATGGACTATATCTATATTAATATTATAGTCTTATACTATTTTGCTTTCATTAAGTCATGAGTAACGTTGGCCTATTTAGAACACAAAGTTCAATTTGTTATATTTTTTTTTTATTAATTATCAATTATTAATTCTTAATTATTTTTATTTTCTAATTGCTTTATAAGTAGGTAGGTTATTCAAATAATTACCTTAACATTATTGTTTATTTTAAAGATACAAAGAAAATAATTTATACCTAATCCAACTGCTGTATCAATGTATTTGTCGTACTTATTATTGCGATGCTTGTGGTTTACATATAAATCTTTCATATAACATTCACCCCGAAATATATAATGTGTTGCATCTGTTATACCTAAATGATAATTTTAACCACTTACAGGATGTTTGTAATGGCATTAATCGTTATATCCGCACAAACTGGTTGCACGGTGTATAATATCTTATTGGGCCCCTCTTTATTATAATATTCCGTCTGTTCGATTTTCTTTTTCACTCTCTCTCTCTCTCTCTCTCTTTTTCAAATCCTCCTTTCCTTCGCGATCATTAAACTATCCACCCGAGTATGTTTCGCGCGATAAAATATTATTCTCTTCTAGGACGTCGTCGTCTGGGACACATCGTTCTTCCGCGATCGTCTCGCACTTGGTGGAAGTAATATAATATTTTATGTTTCTTATTCGCGAAATCTCGTTTAAACGTCTACGTGTTCTTTTCATCCGTATCCATCATGGGCCTCAAATTTGCAGTGAGTACATTTCTATTATATTATTGTGATATATAAAGTCTACACAATTGTATTGCTGCTATAGGCTTTTGTTATATTATAAGTTAGACACTGTACGAGTATGCAATTAATATTTTCCTTCCACAAACCATATATCGAGTTTGGTTGATTATTTTTAATATTCAGTATATTATAATATTCGTTTAAACGGGAAATCTAAGTACAGTACAATCATGTACGACAAAACTTTATAATATATCATTATGTCCTCAGTATTATTATTTATACCATTGTCGTCAATTAGTATAGTATAACAATTTTAAGTCGGGTCACGTGCCTTTTCTAGTTCTCTCTGAATAAGTTAATATATTATTATTATTTCTTTCGATTAACCGTAATTGACCACACCCGGACCGGACCAACCGATCCGGCAGCAGAAGGGGAGAGGGAAGATCTTCCAATGCCAATGTGACCGTTGTTGTTCTTATTCGCATTTCGCGTCTATTTGCTGCCGGAGAGCCTTGGGCGATGGCGTTTAGTAAATTATATATCTAGTGAGCAGATATTATTACAATTCGCGGTTTCAAATACAAAAACTCAATAATAATATTATACGCCTCTCTTCGATTACAAATACATTTTTTGTATCTAATTCACGCGTGGTACCTATAATAAAATAATGCAATATTATTGCTGACATTGAACATGTTTTTTGAGATTCAACAAATTACGTTCGATTTGCGCGGCTAAACGATTCGATACCGTCGCACAATGTAAAAAGAACTCGGCGCATTACACAAAATATTATAACTAGGTCTTATTATTTTTCCCGCACAAAAAAACGTTAAATGAGTTATACGCGGGTATGTACAGTATCCTGCTGATATCGACTTGTTTTGTTCACGAACAATATATCAAACTATTTTGTTTTTATTAAGCAACAGAAAGCGAAAGAGAAAAAACAAGACAACAATTATAATTATAATCACATTATGCGTAAACTTGACCCACAATAATAATAACATACGGAAAAAATGGATATTTTTTAACATATATTTCTTTCCATATGTTTAAAATAATATAGTCATGTTTATTGAAACCTGGTTCTTTAAGTACACGTATAGCTTAAGTACCATTGAACAAAATAAATACAAAATACGAAAATATCAGCGCCATCGTTGTAATATTACATTATTTTTGTGTTTAAAAAGAAACGTGTATTATTAAACCTAGCGACCAAGACGTAGTATAATAAATATTGTAGTATACAGTAATAAATAATTGGTTACAGACTACAGTTGTGTTCAGTGCGATCGGTTTTGCTATATAACTTCGGCAGATTGCGAACGACTGGATTGAAATGAACAAATACGATCGCTATTGTTAATTATCATTTTATAGCAATATAATTGTTTGATATTCCAATTGGTCTGTAACGGTCGTCATCGTTTTATAATATAAAAAATAATAAATAAAAATTTGGTGAATTGTGTACGAGCATTAATTTATTCCAATAGATATAATACACATACTATTATATATTAGATAATTTAGCTGATAATCATGCAAAATATGTATACGCGTATCGTTATCATAGTAATTAACCTAATTTTATAATACAAAAGGTTAATTAAACTCTTCTTATCACTTATCATTTGGAAAAAAATATAAATCCCTTAATAGTTCCAATAATTAATTGTAAACATTTTTATATTGATATAATATTATATTAATTAATTGTGTTATATATATTATATACTATATTATAATAATGGTACTATGAACCATTTTGTTATTTATACACATTAATTTTATAATCGGAAATATTTAATTTATCTAAAGCCAATATATATTTTATAATAACACGTTTATTCATATAATATATATTTTTAACATGTATAGTATTATTTTATGGCCAAAACAAACTAACCTTGGACCCTTTATATTTGTATTTTATTTTCACTTCGTGTAGGTAATTAATAAGAAAAACACGAATGATGCATTTTTAAATACCATTTTCCGTATAGCGCCCAAGTAAGGTGTGCTAGGTATACGCATTTACTTATTGGAATTTATTAATAATTATATTATAGATACTGACTAATTATTTTCACTATTATCAGTGTTATTGGTGAAAAAAATTCGTATAAGATATTGTTTAACCTTTATTTCGATGATAAATGTTATTTTTTTTCGTTGCATTATAAAATTTAGGTACGCTATGAATTAATATGAATCTTATATTTAGAATTTATTTGTTATGACTTGAGTTTTATACATTATAATCATTTCTAATTCATATATTCATTAATGTTTGCTGATCATTATCAATAATTTATTTTTAAAATAATACCTATGAATATTAAAAATTAACATTAAAGGGGAAATTTTAAAATAATAATTAATTGTTAATATTCACTCTTCGTAAACTTAAACATATATACTTGTATTAATTTTTTTTGGGTATAAAATGTTATGTTTGAGGATCGTAAATCTTTATATTCTGGACTAATATATTATAATGACGTACTATACGTACACGAAAAATATAGAAATTCATGAAAATAAAGAAAGATTAAATACTTATAACAAAAATGCAAAATTCTTGCAGAAATATTTCTAATACGTTTAAATTTCAATACTGGTAAATTAAAACAATAACTCATACCTCTGAAAGTCTATTTGTCCGTAGTCTACTAGTTTGTATATGATTATTATTTATATTTTAAATTCAGTCAGCTAAGTTATGGGGTAGTATGGCTAAGTTATTAATTAACATTAATTCCACGTGTGTTTTACAAAATACATCGTTATTAGTTTATGATATTGTAATAATAAGGTATGTCGTAATTTTGACACGTGTCTCGTTCATTAAAAACTTGATTTAAAAGTATACGATAAACGTAGTTTTTAATTTGTTTGTAAAATGTAAACAATTATTTTGGGTACCTATTTAATAAAGTACGAAAAATAATCATAATAATTTTAATGGTATCGATGAACTATTTGCGATGCGGCGGTATCTATAATATTATGGCGTGTATAGTAGTAGTGCTACGGTGGAAGTGGTTAATACCGCAACCATAGCGAACTGTATGGCGGTGACGAGGGACTGCTCATCTGCTCGCGTAGTCGTGTGCCCATCAGTCAGCGAGTTATCGTCACTGCCGAGTGCCTGTTGTCTGTTCGTCGATCGTCGCGAAACCTCCATCTCATGTGTATAGTACGGCCACGATATTTTTTTCAATATAAACATTTTTATCAATTCATATTTTAACATGCCATGTTCTGTAAAGTCATAATAAATCGCGAATTAATTAAATTCGATTTAATATCATTTGTTAGGTAATTTTTAATCATATAAGAACAGCTAGTGACAATCACGTGCGTGTGATATTGTTTGTTTATTTATCTGGTTAACGATCGATGATGATTACTTGCAGTAATTCGTTATAATTGTCATTATACAACTCAGGTAATATTGTTTTTTACCATTTTAATGTTTAAATTATTGAATAATAAACCCACTATTCATGTAGAATTTGTTTAATTTCTTATACGATTTTCATTTATCCAGGTAGTAAATATAAAAAAGTAATTTTCAATTTATCCCAACTAATTCTTCATTAAAATAACATAATATTATCGTAATATTTATCATCTCTATTCACGTTTACTTTACCTCTTAGAGCTTTGAAAAACTTTGCAAAACTATATTTTTCTGTAAACATCAATACGTTAGTTTATTAGCGTTTAGGCAATACTCATAATACGTTATACATTATAATATTATTTAATAACTATTGCCTAATGCGTTTTTCTTGTATAGATGTAGATAACATTATTACTTATTATATATAGTTTAAACGTTGCGAATCATCATTGTAACTTATTATTCGTTTATTGACGTTATCATAATAATATCATGCTTGTATTCCGATGGTTTTAAACGTCCATTTAGAGGTTTTATAATAGAGTTGCGCGGATCGTTTTCTGTAAAATGATACACGAACGAACCCGGGTGCTCCCATATAAAAGTCGATTGTAAACTGGTATATTACATTATATAGACGCCACCGTCTCGGAATGTCGCACGTCTCGTACTTTGTAAATCGAGTTGTTTATGCCCTATAGGTAGGTTTGGTATACGATACTACACAGTTACACGATAATAATTGAGAAATGTACTTTGTACCATAACATCGGTATAATTCCATGTTTATTTTTAAACGTTACTTCGCATGAGAAGAACATTGAAATGTAAATTGTTGTAATATATAATATAATATTAAAATATATTATGTCAACTTGACTGATGCATTTTGTTCAGATCTCATTTCATCGGAAATCATTTAATATGAGCTATTTAATAAATTGCGGACAGACTACCTTACCACATAATAATGTGTATAAAAATTATAAAATATAATATTGTTTGTGAAATTAATATCATTGCGATTCAGTAGTCAGTTTCTTAGACACCTGATCTCGACATATAGATGTACCTATCTATATATCTGTGTATCAATGTAAATATATAATATGTGTGTGTGTGTGTTTGCATATTATGATCATTATTTGTTAAAACATCGTGGGTCGGTCGATGCTGCTGAATCGTAAAATCGAATTTGAAAATCTCATAATATAGAAAGTGGTGCAGAGCACGAATGCAATAAAATATGTATCTGACGGGTTTTTTGTATTTTATTTTCGAACTATATATTTGAACGCACGTGCGTCTGATATTATCATAAATAATATTGAGTTAAAACAAAGAAGAACATTTAAAAAAAAATTCAATATGTCGGTCGAACAACGCAAGTATTGTCCAAAATATCTTTTTGGCGAAATACAAAAAAAAACCTGTAGAAAGTGTACCTACTTTAACCTACTTAATTTGAATTATTACGCTTTGTCACTTCTTTTGTAGCGATTGTTTTTCTTTCCTTTCTTGTTGAGAAAAAAAGATTTCTGATGTTGCGAATGGGTATTTATAATATTATGTTCTTGATTAGACGCGGTTCAAATGGGCCAACCTGATCAATTTGTTCCATAAATTAAATTTACATCGGTCTTTATATATATATACATAATATATATACATATATTTAGCAAAATCCAAAACTATATTTTCATGCGAAATGTTTGTTATACGAAAATATGCCAATAGCCAATGTTGTGATAGAAATAATAATATTTATTATTTTTATAGAGTATTAATAAACATATTCATATTTAAATAATCAATTTATGATTCATATACCTAATCATTGGTTTCACCTTTAAATATGTTCATTATATTCGACTGGAATATTAATTATTGGATTCCTTAATATGTATGTCATTGTTAATAGTTTAAAGGTGATATTTTATTAATTATAATAATTCATTAGATATAAATAAATATTATTAGAAAGCAAAAAATATTAAATTGTTTAATTATTAAATAGATTAACTTATTTAACAAAAATGGAATAAAAACTTGAAATAACATTATTTCATTAATTCTACCAGGAATTAACCAATTAAATCAACCAGGTTTTTTAAAAATTTAATATCAATTTTTAATGGCAATTTTAGTTTGGTGTTAAATAATCTTTTAATAATGTAAATATATAATTATATTATACAATATGACATGTACCTATTCTTATAAAAAATATTTATGTATTACATATTTACATTTAAAAGTAACGATATTCATATATTAATTTTATTTGAATATATTTTTAATACATGATATAAATTTTAAGTTTGTACGAGAATTCAACTCAAAATAAGTACCTACTATACCTACCTAAATATTGTATTGTTAATACAATTAAAAAAAAAAATCAATGAAAAATATAATTTATTTTAGTGACTATAGAGATAGTTTTTTACCCTATTAAAACGAAATAAGTTCATGGTCATCAACCCATAGAAAAAGAACCCTATACATAATGTATATTGTATACAGGTAATTAAATACAATTTTGAAACCTGATCTATTTTTTAATATTATCATTCAAAATGCATTGCTTAATAGTTCGGTATATTCATGAGATCCAACATGCAGTCTAACCGAACAAGAATGCTACGTCATAATCATAATAATATTAATATTGAGTATTAAATTATAGTTAGTCTGAGTGTAACGATTGCTTATATCAACATTTTGTTTCATTGATTTCTATCAATAATCTAAAACTTATACCTATTACATACTGTATATTTTTCAAGAAGTCTTTTGAAATTTAAATTTGTTTTATGTTTTTTACAGTACGTTTAATCAAAGTGTCTAAAAGTATTTAGTATTTAGTATTTATCGTTTTTAATTTTAAAATATTTTATATATGATTGTTTCTAGTCAACAGAATTTTAAAATAATAATTTTTATTCGTAAAATGACTTATATATAATGACTTTTTAAACTTACAACAATTATGCAGATTAGGTTTCATATTTTCGTAGGCTGTATTTTGAAACCGATTTTATCTCACTAATCATATAATGTAAGGTAATGTACACTAAATTCATTTAGATATATATATATATATATGCGTGAACTATACAAACACGCATTCATATTCATCAAAAGAAACATATTTTGTTTAGCTCTTTGCACTATGAAAACTGAAAAAAATGAAACACGCTATTGCATCTTTACAATTCATTATTGTATCTATACAGTTTCATATTTAATAACACATGGAATATTTAATGAATATGTCACAATGATTCTACTTTATAGTATTGTTTTGAGTGTAAAAATATTATGTTTTCTTTTAAATTGTATCGAATCATGATGACCAAAATCCGATAAGTTAAATTTTTTTCGATTGTGTCCGAAACAGCTTATTTTGATGGGAAAAAAATATTCCTATATTATTTATATAGGTGCCATAAGTAGAAATGGTATATAATAATAATTCATATTTTATTATTTTCCACACTTTATACCTACGTACGTATAAATAAATCGTATATTTGTGAGGGTAAAAATAATATAATATTGAACAAATTTTTTTATACAAAATTTTGGATAACATGAAACTATAGTAGGATTATTCAAGAGTTTAGCCTTAACTCAACCTAGTAAACTCGGCGTTTTTAATACTTATGGATTTCACGTTAATTTTGCTATAATATATTATATTATTGTGTTTTAGATTTATACAAAAGTAATATGCACCAAATGATGCACCAAACATTAATTGTCATGGGTGTATTCTCCTAACCTCATATACCACTTGTATATTCTTAAAAGTTTTAACATTATATTATAAAACATACTAAGTTATTAATGAAATATAATTTATTAAATATTTTAAATTGTAATACTGTTCTTATTATAATATTATATTGTGATTTATGTCAGAGAAAATGGTTGTAATTTGAATATGTCAACGCGAGGATCCAACAACACGAAACCGCGCATTTGTCGATTAGACAAATTAGTACCTAATAAAATAAAAAAACGATTAAAATACGCATGTTTACCAGTACCTAATAAAAGTGGTTATTTATGAAATAATATTTTATTATATAGTTTGATCATCCCACGAGTTGTACGTATCATCATTAGGCACATTTAACACGGATAGCTTGTGTTTTTTTTTTTTTTTTTTTTTTTTTATCAAACGATGAAGCGTGTATTATAGTTTGGTTTCGCGCATAAATAACCACGCGATTACCAAGGCGGTTAACAGTCGTGGTGGCGGTTTTTAGACATGACTTAACGAGTTATTAAACGCAATCTAAGCTAGTCGGGGCGAAAAAAATGACAAATTAGAAAATAATTGATCTACAATATTCCGGTGCGACTTCGAAGCATGATATGCACACACGATATCATTATATCCTTACAACAATATTAAAATTCTCCATAAATTTATTTATGAGAATTAATCTTTGTACCAACGGATGTTAACGATTTATTTGCAAAGCTACTTATTATATTCAACCTCTATGTATAAATATAAAATTTTAACTTTTAGAGGGAAAAAAATGAAACTTGGCTATAACTAAAATTTATAATAGTTATATAGTTTGTATTCTTTCTCTCACGAATTGAAAATATGTAGGACTATATTTGTTATTTTATGGCACTACTTACTGTTCACATGTTTTTATTATGTACAAATATAAATTGATATATTTATAGTAGTATTTTATGTAATTTAAATGCAATTTAATCATAATTCGTACTTATTGCTTTAAAAAATAATGATAATCTATGTTAAATTAATAATAATGTATTGTTAAACATATTTATTTTAAATTATAATTTAGATCACTGGTATTAAATCACCACATAGAGGACAACATTAAATTATCTCGTCGATGGTAACTGTTATAATAACTGTAATAATGATTTTATCAAATTTTCGCAGTAATATACATTAAAATATGTACCTTTTCACCAAAAAGTTTATTAAGTAGTAAAACGTGTATTAAAAGAAAGTCGTGATGACTTACAAGATGTATATTAACGTCATAGTTCATAACGTTCATAGTAAATACAAAAATACTTATTTTTATCTAAATTTCTATTTCTAGTTATACGTAATATAATATTAACGATTTAAGTAATCGTGCAATAAAATAAAAAAATTATAACATATTTTAATCTCATGAAATCGCATTAATAAATTATATTGTTAAATATCTTATATTACCTATATTATATGTGTATGACGATAGCGTTGGTATAAAATAACATTATTTATATAAATAATTATTGATATAAAAAAAACTATTCGGGCAATTTATTTTATAAGTAATATAATACCTACGTTATATAGTATATTATTTATGTCAAAATTCATAATATTCACTGGATAAGTAGGGGCTAAGTACCCCCTGTAATATTTTATTTTTCAGCTTTGCATAAATAATATTTTAAATAAAGGACAACGACAGTGAAAAGATTGATTTTGGAGTTTACAAAAATTATCCGTGGACTAAAAATAAGATAATATTTTTATTTCGTTATTACAATAATTTAATAATATTACAATGCATTATTGATGTCATAGAATAGAACAGTATTTTTTAACTTAGTAAATAGAATTTTCAAAATATTTCGCCGAGTCTCAAGTTGTATAAAAATGAAAAAGAAATGAAACGTATGGATAATAATTATATTTGGTATATTTATAAAATTATACGGAATACAGATAATACATATTTATAGAAGTGTATTATTATATGGTATTATAATAGTTTGTAGGTATTTTCAACGTGATGCTGATTTTGCTATACATATTATACAATACAATTCTGGGGACCATTGTGCCACAATTAATTTTATTATACAAGACGTAATGCGACGATTTAATAATAATAAAAACAAAGTATATATTATTCCACGTGGTACATTTTGTAATAGTTTATATATGAGTACGGCTCGTGCGGGTGGCTTCGACGGATGTGTGGGCTCATTTGGTTCGAGGATTTACCTTGAAATAACGTGTCACAGTCCGCATACTCGTTTCCGAGGTGCTCGGAGACGCGCGTGAAAAACCTATCAAAAATCATTCATGCGTGTAGAGAATATGCGTTTCCTGCTGTTGTTTTGTCTTGACACAGTTTCGATATACAGTATATAATATATATATATGCTTGTGCTTAGGTACCGAATACCGATATAATAACAACAATACGCGTCAAACCGCGACATACTGTTAGGAATATTATTATTATTGTTATTAATATTACTGTGTACTGTAGCTGTCGTTTCCTGTACGGTATAAAAAATATTTATAACTGTCAAAATTTTCGTAAAACTGGAAAAATCGCAGTTTTATAAATGTATTTCGTATATTTGCGATAACAATTAGAGCGCAAAAACGACTGTACGGAACAATGACGTTCAGTAGATATATTATTATAATATATTATTAAGAGGATGTCAGTGCACGATTTACTGTTTCTGTTAGTATAGTAAAATAATTATACACAAAGTAAAAATTGTGCCGTTCATAGGCCTTTAAGATAAATTTAGAACCTATTATACATATAGTTAACTAACTTACCTAATCTAACCCACTGAAAACGTTTTTTTACGTCTCATGTGTATATACACTAAAGAAATTGTATCTGTTATATAGGTATAGTATTTAAACATGTACTGTTTTTTCTCAAATTAATTTAGTTTTTAACAATATAGTATTACAGCCTTGTTTTTTATTTTTCTACTTCATTGCGGTAAATCCCTTTTTTCATTGTTAATTATTATTGCCATGTGCTGTATGCAAGTATTTAATAAAATAATAATCATAGTTTGAAATATTTGAATATATTTTTATATTTTAAAAATAATATATAAAATCTGATGGTACTGATATCTGATTATACTCATAAATTGCTAAATGTTAAATGTTAAATCAATATAGTATTATACGACATAGATCTATATTATATTATATTATGTCCGGTATTATTTTAAAACTTGAATACTTATCCATTAAAATACATTTATTTTCAGAAAATAATTATCAAGTTTATACGTGTAGTATACTCTTTAAAATGTCAAAAATACCTCTAATCATATAATACGTATACTTCTATACATTGAAAATTATTATTGTATATATAATTACATTTAAGGACCGTTTTAAGGGATTTACCTATATATGTAACGGGTGAAGTTATAATCCTTAATATATCTAGTTCCATTCCAGACCCGATCTTAGCTTTTTTTCTATTTTTAATTTTCTTATTTTATTTAAATCCTGACATCAACACTGCCTTCTGATAATATCATACTTAAAAGGACGCTATATTTGTTATCTACGTTTATCCAATAGGAAATATAACAAAATGAAAATCATTTAGAAATTAAATTGTGAGATTTGAGTTAAACTTACAGATTAAATCCTCATTACCAAATTTAATGAGTGAACAATTTTCAAGATTCTCTCTTGGGCTTTTTGTAATATGTCACCTGATAACGAACTAATATTTATTTAAAATATGAAAGAAATTAAAATACATAACTTCGTTATTACCTCGATAATTTTCCATTTTTGATTTAATTTAAATGCTATACAATTTAATTTCTACATGGCTTTGATTTTGCTGTATGTTCTTTTAAGCTAATTCGATCATAAACTTATTCCAATATATTAATTTTAAATAAACTATAATAATAATGCGGTACGTTGATTTACTATGTTATGACAGAAACAACAAACGTGGGCCTATAGCGACCTACCTCTTAAGGAATATATTATTATAATAGTTTTGTAGTGGCATTTTTTTCCTATTAAGTTTCGTCTACGTCACGACGATGACTATTATTATAACGGTGTGGCGTCAGTATTCTCGCAATTATTTATATAGGTACATACTTATTTATATTATTATTTTATCCAACACGATTATTATTATTTTTTTTGTGTCCTTCCGTTGCACGCGCGTACTGTTCCAAGTTGAACTACGCGATCTGCGTGTTCATAGGCCGAAAATCCGTGTGCTCGTTTTTCGATATTCGGTTAAATTGTTGCCGTTAACGTGCGTTTCCTGAAAAAGAAAATTACATTTGTACGAACGCTCTCTAGTTTGTAGGTAATCGATTATTATTTTTATTTACAACCAAAAAGTATTACAAAGTACTTTATTATATACATATATATATATATAATCAGGGAAATGTATTATACCAGCTATCATTATCACCATGACCATATGTATACATTATAAAAATTATTTAAAAAATAACACGTAAACTAGCGAACGCACTGCCCTTACTACCTATATATTATACGTTTAATAATGTGATCGCTCTATAAGTTAATGGAATCGACCGCTTTCTTATAAAATCATGTATGCCCTGCAATCATCCCGTCTACGTTCAATGAAATAGTAACTAGTTATTATATGGTTAAAATATATGGGTAGGTATACAAAATCATTAAAACAAAAAGTTTTACGTGCTTGCAGTCATTATTTATTTGATAATTTCTAATCACTATAGTCTATAAAAAATAGTATTCCTGTAAGTTAAATTTATTTTGTATTATTAATATTCCAAGATTTAATTTTTTAAACATTAATATAATTTAAAAAAATCAAATATGGGGATGCAAGCCTCTAAAAAATACTATTGAGTATTCGCATATTCAGCGCGTGTTGTGTCCTCAAAAAAATACAATATATTACCTATACCTATATATTAATGTCGTGTCCGACCTTCGAAACGTATATACTATATATTATAACATGTCAATCATCGTATAAATAACGTGTGTATATAGATTTTTGGTGTATTGATTTAGTAAATAAATGTTTTTGTGTGCTTGTATCGCGGGCAAACAAAACACGAAAAGTACGTACGTTATTTTTCGGCCAATCGAAGTCTAAAAAATCGTCTAACACGAACGAATTATTGAGATAATTAGATATCTCTGAATAATATGCTAAATTATATAAGTATATATAATTAAGTATATGGTGATTTTTATTTTTTATTACCTTTCTACGCTTATTTTTAGAATTTACCAATCTAAAAATAATGTATTACATAATAACTAAAAATTATAGTAATATTTGAGAAATGATATAATTAGTAGAGAAGATAAAATCATTTTTTTGCTTATATATATATTCATAATACATTTAATTGTATTAATTAACCTAATTAACATAATTTTGGCGGTAGAAATTAATTACCAATTTATTTATTTTTAATCTATTATTATTATGATTTTATTTTCTGTCATTAAACATGCTAACCGTTATTAGCGTTTGACATAAACTCGTCAGTTATTTATAATATACATAATATCTATAGATATAAAAAATATAAAAACTTATAAATTATAGGTATGATAATATTTATATATAGAGGTACGCGACGGAGTTTATTTGCATATATACACATTATAATAATGTGTTAGGTGTTTATATAATAGCCAGAGCTGGGGGGGGGCTGAGGGGGCATTTGACCCCCCCGTTAAATATGTCAGGGAGCAAATTATATTTTTGCCCCCTCTGAAAATTTGTCATCATAGTTATACACTTAATACTTAAACATTTTAGAGTTATAGTTTAAATTTAAATTACATTTTTATTATTTTTAATATTTATATAATATAATATGTAATAAAATGAATTTTGAAAAGTTGTACGAGTATAACAAATAAAATGAAAAAATGTAATACATAAAAATTGTTTTTAATTTTATATTCAAAATTAAATTATGTAAAGGCTATTAGTTTAATCAACAAAATAGTAATTAAACCTATTTTACAAAAATATATAAGTATTTGTATTTTATTTCAATATACTATATATCATGATTTTCCTAAAATGTTTGCCCCCCCCCTACAAGAAAAAGAGTTCCTGCGCCTCTGTATATAATAGCATTTATTGAAAGCAAAAGAGAAATTTTGTTAATTAATTTGTTTTTTAAATTTTCTTATTGTCTACGCATGATGACGAGAAGAGAGACAAGAAATATTCTGCACCAATCATTTTTTATTTAATAATATATCAATACATGTTACGTTGTCGTCGTTGTCACCACACGCATGTTTATAACAGGTAAATTTACCTATTAAACATAAAACAAAGTATAATATGATAGAACATATTTTTTCATGTTTTTTAAAAGATGTGTATACTAATGATTAGCTATTATCTATAATTATAATATCGAAGTCTTCGACGTGTCGATCGAAAAATGAAGAACGTATATTATATTATACGTTTTAAATGTTATAACATTTTCATTATTCTTACAACAAGATATATTTTGATCACCCTGTATAGTCGATCAGAGATTTTTGCATGCGGTCATATAATCGGTGATATACGTTTTCCAACACATTTATTAATTGTTGCTTACGAACATTACTTGAGCGATTTGTTTTGTTGTAATCGTATCCGAATAACAATAATTCGTTAAACTTAAACCGAACATCAGTTTCGGTACTCTTGTCGCTTATATCATAAAAAATGTGTTCTAGACCGCGGCATGGCTGTCTTTACTTTGGCTGGCTCTAAACGTTTATTATTATTATAATGTCAGAAATCATCGCTTGTGCGCCCGGCCAGCAGTCGCCGCGATTTATTATGAACGATTTGAACTCATGCCAGAAAAAAACCACAAAAATGCGTGTGTGGATGTGTGTTACTATCGTCCACGTCGACCCAGTAGCAAAAAAAATATAATAATATGTTTTTCAAATGTCTGATGCTATAATAGATCGTCTACGCCCGCTGCCCCTCTAAGCACTGTGTCGTTATTCATAAGCAGTAACTAGTGTCACTACAAACTATACAGTGTATAATATTAATACACTTTTAATTTATTTATAATATGTTGTTAGGTAGGTATATAGTGTATATACGCCGAGTATTATACCACTTGGATATAACACAGAATAAAATATTGTGTATTATTTGCGAGACGAAAGTCATTATAAAAAAAATTTATTATTCATTAACTAGGTCACATTTTTTTCCAACCCTTTTTTGTATGATAAAATCGCACACCTCGGGATAGTCGTCTGTTTATTATAATATAGCTTACGTATTTTAATAATAATATATTGTGCTCGCGCGTTGATGTCACCGCTGCCGTGCATAATCGTGCAAATCGTGTTCGTTAAAATATTTACCTACGACGCTATGTGATAATAATAATAATATGTAATGTTTTATATATAGGTATACACTAATTCGAATTAATACGCTGTGTGCCAACGTTAAATTTTATTTCATATTTTTGTGTTTGTTATGTATATACGTGCACATCAATGCAGCTTTGGGTCACTACAAAAAATATTAAATCAAACTTAAAATTATCATTTATGCACCGTCTATCATTAAATATTTTAATATACCTATTAATTTAAATTAGGTATATATACTTATAATTTGATAAAGAAATATTGTTTATTGAATTTATATATTAAAACAAAATCGTTTTCTCGATAACACATGTTCTGTACACTTCATTATATATAATGAATAATTATAAATTTATAACAATCAAAATATTTAATGATGTGTATTATAATATCGATCTTATTATTATGTGAGCTATTTAATTATGGTTAAATATATTTCGTGTATCATTGTTATACTATTATAGTACATAAATTGCTATCTAGATGATAAATAATAATATTCGTAAATTAAAATAATAATGTGTTGTATTCGCCTGTTTAATGTAATTATAAAATAATTGTACTACGGTATCACAAATAGATGTACGATGAACCTACCTACATAATTTATATAGATGACTCCGAAAATTATAAAGACCATATAACTGCAAAAACACTTCCTCTTTATCAATGAACGCTTTTTATTCAGTCACAGTAGTTTACGTCGATTCTAGTATACAATATACATGTATTATAGTACGATCGTATTGTAATATACGATACGCACTAAACGTATGATATATATTTCCCGTTCGTCTTTAATTTTATATTATATATAGTTTTAGATCTGGGCGTGTATCTATGCGCTTGTGATCTAAAATACACCATCATCTTTGTTCACTTTCATCCAACTCTTTCGTCTTCCGCCATGACACTCCTATAAGTAATATGTATAGAGAGTGATCAAAATTTCGTGTTACAAAAATGATGGGAATTGCATATATTTTCAATGTTATTTCTATTATTTTTATGACACGAAATTCTGATTACCCTGTATATATATGTATAAATTATACGTAGTACTCTGGTAAAATATACAATGTCCTATTAATTAATCCACTTGCGATGTTGGATATTTTTCTTTGAGTTTTTTTTTTACCTCGGACGGGACCAGTTGTGTTATTATTTATATTTTGTTTCACGTGAAGACGACGCCCATACACACATATTTTTCTATTACATTCTCCATATATTCAACGAATACCAAAATCACATAGCGACATAGAACTTGAATTGTGTCGGTTTAAACATGAATCGAATAGAACATATCTATAAATAGAATAAAAATTTGAATAAAGGAACATTTATCGTGTTGTCACTTGAATATTGTGTGAAATTATAACTCCACGACAAAGTTATATGTTTTTAAATTTTTTTTAATATTTTAAGTAACTATAAATTCATTGTTATGTGAAATTATACAAAAAATACCCACTGAGAACATAGCAAATGTTCGCTCTTTAACTTTGGTGAAAAGTATTTAACTCAAATAAAATTTAAGTTCTGATTTTGCTATATTTTTCATTGAATAAACCGAGACAACATATTCGAGTGTATCTTCGCACACGATTAGAGGATTTTGCGATATAAAATGTACATGATATGTATATGCAATATATATTTTAATATAAAAATATAATAATGTCGGGAAACCATATAATTTCGTGTAATAATAAACACATTTTTATGTAAATAAGTTATTTACTCGTATACTGTTTGCCATTATAAAAAAGATAATAATAATTACATGCAGTGTATACGGTATGTGCATATTTTTAATAGTTATAATAATTATAATACGCGTTATTGTTTTATTAACAAAAATGATAAGTATAATATTATATTTATAATATTTTGCTTAAATGTTGCAGCAGTATATAACAGCCTAAAACACCTTTATAACAGATTCTAATTTTTTTCCATACTTTTCGGGAATCGTCGCAGAAAAAAAATATACCTACTATTAATATATTCTTAGAACTCTTTGTTTGAACATATTATTCAGACTTGACTTTAGTCAAGGAAAAAAATATTGTTTTGAGCAAACATAATTTTGAAAAACCAATTTAGGTACGAATAATATTAATCTTATCTGATCTTATGGTAACAATACAATAATTATAATAACATCATGCGAAAATACTTATATTATACTTATATTGCTCACAAATAGTCACAACCACCGTCGGTATGACTTAATTTAAAATGAAAATCCAGTGCATTTTTAGTGAGAAAATTACGGATGTGGTTGTGGTTGTGTGTGGTGTATTACTGTACAACGTGTGCAAATCAAATATCCGCCATCGCTACCACTACCGCCTGTTGCTTTGTGATAATAATAAAATCGTGAAAACGATGGCGGTCGCACTACGAAAATGACGAATAGCACCTCAGTCGTGTAACCTTATTATGTTATTATACAGAGTGTATTCACGGCGTGGTTTGATTCATTTTTACATTGATATTATCATTAATTATAAATACTATTAATATTATATATCACACTAATAATATGTTAATAGCTATAGGTATAATAAAATATTTTGCTATCCCCGGGATAGTCGTATTGTTTAAAATCTCGAATTAATTTACGTATTTGCACACAGAGTGATAAAGTATAAATCTATAATAATTAGAATACGGATTTAAATGCAAATTGCATTTTTTTCTAATTGTCATAAAACATTGCTTCTCAAGCAATTCTCAAGAATTCTCATTCGTTTCATATTTTGAGAACATTTTTCGTACATATCGTAGAAATTAATATCTAGATTGATTAATATAAGAATATGATTTTCAAACCTTTAAGAATATCTCGCAAAATCTGATAAATAGTTAATATAGAATTATTTTAAATATATTGTGTATACAAATATTTCATTATTCAAATAAATCCACATTTTAAGTTCATTCAATTTTGGATTCTTGTTTTTAGAGCATTCAAATCCACGTCCTAATAATAACACATGCGTATTTCATATAACAATAATAGCTTCTATAATTATTGTTATATTATTCCCATCAACTCGATTATATTATTATCAGTATTTTTTTTCATTATTTTGATAATAATAATAGTAATAATGATATCATCTATACTTTTCGAATTTATATGCTTAATAAAAACTATTTACCCGCGGTCACACGTGTTGTGCGCATGTTGTAGGTTGTTAATTATTGTCCGTTCGTCATCTGGACGTACTCTCGCACGCGTTATCGTTTCGTTACTGGAGTGTTGACATACGACTATGTCGACGAGCGACGACAAGCGTCCCCTTTTAACGGATTTATGGCCATTGTCATTTATTTTTATTTATTTCCATGGGTCCATTTTCACTTACCATCTTATTCCGCGTGTTATATTCAAATATAATATGTAATCATCAAAAAGGACAATAATATACATTTTAATTGCAACAAGTGTTGATCGGAAATTCGTACTCTAAAATACTTTTACTTATGCATTTTCCCTTCGACCATACTTATTTTTTTTTCTATACCTATTTGTTTTATACACCGTGCATGCTAGTTCAAACAATAATTATATATCTACAAAAATAAAATATATATTTATAGCAGTGGAAAATAAACACCGTTATACTACACTGAATTTTACGAATTAAAGAATACTGTGGTCGGTGGAAAAAATTCAGTAGGGTTACTCAACATTTGAACTAGATGTCGCATAATTTGAATTGCAGAGTACAATGCTTCGCACTAAACAGCCGTCATATTGTGATGTTACGCTTTAAACGATTTTTTAAGTCCGTGGTTTTTTTGATAAAAATTGTTATACCTATAATTCGAGAATTATACCTTAAGGAATTTAAAATAGAAGATTTTTTAAAATTAAATTAAAATAAAATAATAATATGAAAAAAATTAATGTGTTTAATTTAGGTATAATTTATCCTGTTGAATGACGTACTGATGTTTTTAAGTATAATTTATTTATTTATTACAAATTTAAATGGGCTAGCCCAATTAAATAAACAAGAATAACGAATAATATTTACTTATAGAAAAAGAGGCCTTTTAAATAAAATGGCACGTTTAAATTGTATTAAGTAGGTACCTCATCTTAATATAAACACTGGAAAATGAATTAAAATATAGAAAAAAAATTAATCGCTTATTACAATTGACGTCGTTATATTGAAACGTATTATGTAATATAAAAATTCGAGCCGATGTGTATAAGACAGGAAAATTCTATACTGAATTCTTTAAATAAATATTAGGTGTATCCAGGGGGTCACGAATCCATGCACCCCCCATTGGTTGTATTGATTATGTACTATTTGTTTACTTTCTTTTTTATTATATTTAGAAATAATTTTTGATAATGTGTTCCCTCTAAATACAATTTTTGAGACGCCACTGAGTCTATCACATTAATATAATTGTAATAAGAATTGCACATTACTGCTGTGATCATGTGTAGATCATGTGAGTATAATGTATTATAAACACTAGTTGTATATAAATGTGTTACGACATATAAAACTGTATTGTTTTTAGTTTCTTATTATATAATTCGTTTTTTCGTTGTATATGTTATAGTCAGTCACTAGCATAACATATATTTTATATTTAAAGTCACACTGCAACGGCAATATAATATGTATTACAGTCATGAAATAACGAAGTTTGTTATTTATTTTTATGATCTTCTATGGATATATATTTTAACCTTATTTTATAATGATAGAAGAAAAAATAATTCGAAAAACGAAAAAATATTCCATTTTACATTCACTTTGCTGTGGTATATTTGAACTACAGCGTTTACTGGATGTTTTGGTGCCTTACATGGCAAATAATGAGATATCTTGTGTTCTTAATATATATCAATCGATTGAGAATTAAAATCCGTTCGAGAATCTGGTCTTATATCCATCCATAAAAGGACACGACTCCATCGCACACCTCCGCCCATGTAATAAATGAATTTAATATGATTTACATATTATTTATGTCCATCAAACTACATGCGAATAACATACATAACTACGTAAGAATAACAATTTATCAATGACTCTCTCACAAACCATAATATATATTTTTATAAATAATAATATTAAATAGACAAAATAAAATATAATAATATGCAAATATATTGTGTTTTTAAACATAATATTTTGTAGTCGTCGAATTTTTGTTCCTTTAAAATTTTTAAAATATTGTGTTTTATGCAAAGATGTCCGCAGACATTTTTCAAGAGGGCTGCAAAATATTCACATTTTTTAATTTTTAATTTCACTATCCGAGTAGCTAAATATTATTGTTTGTAAAATGTTTTCTTTCATAGGTATAAGTAACTTAGAAATTATTAAAAAATATTTATTTGTGATTTATTGTATTACACTGCTGCTATGATATTGATAATTGACCCAAAGAAGCTAGGAAGGTCAATTACCTTTATCGCCTCCCCCTGCGGACGCTATTGGCATTTTATACTTAAAAATTCAACATTTTGGTTAAGGAAGTTTAAAAAATAAATAGTATGAACACAGTTTTAACTTCTTTCTTATTACACACTTACCTCATATTTTAGCCATCAAACAAGTATAGTAAATACTGGAATAATATAATAATACTTGTTATTACCTACTTTATTAGAAGTAAATTTGTATTTATACGGAAAACTGAGGAAGGTATAAAAATAGTTTAAAAAAAGGTATGATCTCAAAAATCTCTAACTAGAAACAAATATTTATAAAATCATAAACATCCTAATTTTCAATTTATATGTATGATTATCAACTGTTATTTACCGAGTGCGATCTTTCGTTACGGAAATCTTAAATGTTTAAATTTGTAAAAATAAATAAATCGGCAATTAATTTAAATTAAATTAATAAAAATAAATAGAATATTAATTTTAAAAACAATAATTATATATTATATAAGCTAGTAAATATTCTACTTTGACTTATGTTAAACTTTTTAACTTTGTTAAACGATCACGAATGACCCCGTTCATACAAGTGTATACGTCTACGAGACATCGCGTATATTATGATAAAGAAACGGCTCATTGTTAATATTTTATTTGTGTGTGTGTGTGTGTGTGTGTGTGTGTGTGTCTGTGTGTGTGGTATATACATATCTGAAGTCTGATCGCTATGACATTTCAAGGACTTGCGTAAAACGTTAAATAATGATTTTCTGGTGTTCTAAAAGAAAAATTTTGAATTATAATTATAATTTATCAACCACAGATATACACAACTTTTGATGCAATTTGTAAATTTGTAAATTTGTTTGATTTTAATTTTTATATCTATTAAATAATTAATAAATAAATAATGAATTATTTTATCTATTTCTTACAAACGACATTTATAATTTGTTTGCAGGGTCAAAACCGTGGAGAACCGAGAACTAGTGGTCCCAGGTCGCTATTATTACACCGATCAGAAAATGGATTCGGTTTCACGTTACGACACTTCATCGTCTATCCGCCCGAATCGTACCTGGTAAGCGGTGATAATCGTGATTTTATATAAACAAATATAGTCTATAGATTTTTTTTTAAAACCCATTCTTAATTTAATCTTATAATTATTACATTATTTTATAATATACTATATAGTACCGGCAAACAGTAAGCTGCCATCCTCATGCACCTAGTGGCTATTTTATTCATAATCAAGGGTTTTGCAATTGAGAGCATTTCGAATAGTTAGTGAGCCTATTAGTCTATTACTAGGTATATATTATATACTAAATATCAGCGTATCTATTTTATGATACTATTCACATAATTATTTATAATGTTCTTTTCACATTCTACTACCTCGAAATAGTATAATACATATTTTATATTAATTTACGCGGGAAATAGTTTTAGAAGCCCTTTCAAAATTCAGCCACTTGGAGCATAACAATCATAGATCAAATTTCGCTGGCCGAACTATAGGTAAAATAACTAAATAAGAGTATCCTTTCAATGGCCTTTAAATTCTAGTGAATAAGTAACGACATATTTTTTTAACCTTGACAACATATTCTGTACGACGACACGCTACCATATAGTTATTGAATAAACACGATTATTCAATTTATATTATCCAGTTAAAAAAAGTTAACGTTTTAAAAAATAAGCTACTGATATTTTTCTATTTTGTACATAATATATATCATTTATAATATTTTATATATCTGGTTTATAACTACGCCTAAAAATAAACGGTTCAATTCTATTCATATAAGGCCAATATTAATAACCCCATGAATCATTGACAGTACAACTGTAACTAAATATAAAAAATAAACCTATTATTAAATTATAGTATATTTGAACAACGTGTTCAAATAATTAAATACTTATTATAGTCACGCTTGTGTCTAGAATACACAGTTTTAAACGTCTCTAAAATAATATATTAAAATTTGGTGTTGTTTAAATTCTTCACCTAATAAAAAAAAAGTTTAATTAAAATCAAAATAGTAATACAATATTCTTTCGTCTTGTATTATGCATACGATGACAAACGGCTCATTTGGTATGCTTTATTATATACATTCACGTTTCAATAACTTTAATAATAATTTCATATCTTAACATTTTTATGAGCCATACAGCTATAAAGCTAATTTAATGAATATGAATAAACAAATTTAAATTACATTACAACAATAATACCAGCAAATTTCACAAAATTCTTAATTACCTAATTTAATTACAATAATTGTTGTTAACTGTTAAATTCTACACATTTTTCTGAAATCAACTTTAATTCGAGATTCAGTTTACTAATAATACTTTTATATATAGTATAATAAGTAGTTTATAATTCGCATTTTTATTTCTTATAGAATATACCATATTATACTATAAAAAATAATAATATCAACTAGGTATTAAAAATATATGTATATTAATAAACATTATGAGTCTGTAATATTTGCCAAGTTTTAAGATGAAAAAACGATTGGCTGTAAAATTATTAATTATGCAAATTATGAAAATAACAAATACATTAAATTTTAGAACATTTTAGATATTAAGGGTTTAGAAACAAAAAATGTATTGTTTTATTCAAACTTAAAACGTTGCAACGTAACTATTTTTTGAATATAATGTATGAAGAAAGGTCAGGTTTCTTTCGACAAATTCGGATTTACAATTTATACTTACTATACAGTTATATCCATACATGTATATTTATTAATACGAATAACGATTCTTGTTAAAAAATAATTTTTGATTATATTTGAATAGGTAACTAAATTTATATACTAAAAAAATTACTTAAAATATGTTGTTCAGGATAATAAAAAATATGTTTTATGAAAACGATGATGACAATATGACATAAGATTTTTATGTTAAATCCCAATCATATTTACAATTGGTAAATTTTGTCAAGTAATCATTGCACTTGTTTCAACTGAATATATAGTTATAATCATTTTAAAACTTCTTAAAATAATAAAAACAATTAATATAGGTATTAATATGAAAAATAAATGAATGATTCTTATAATATTATTAATGTAATAATTCCTATTTTATATATTTGCATAGGCGCAAATAATCTCTTAATTTTAGGCCTGTAGAATTTTTTTTACAATATCATTATGAGTACATAGTTCACATTTCCATTAATAATTCCATTATAATAGTAAAAATATACTAATAATAAAAACATTATCCTCACAAGACGCATAATTTCTGATGTATGAAACACGTATTAAGAAAATAATATTTTGCACGTGATTATGCATATTATGTCGATCATCAACTTACAAGGCTATGAATATAAATTATATCAAAATGCACATCAAAACGATAATTATTAATTTCTTTATACTTTTGTCGACTGCTTATAACTTTTCTCATATTGACTGCAGATCTCGATTAGGTAATAATATTTTTATTTTTTTTGGCAACTCATTTGCATATGACGTATTTTTATACTCAAGTCTCATCGCGTATATTTAATACGTAATGCATATTCGTTTCTAAAGATGTTTCACCTGGTTGCCAATTATTTTTGCCTACAAAAATGTATTTTTGACACCAGTCCGAATCGTTTGTTATTTTCTTTCGGAGTTATACATACTATGAAATTTCATAACTTGTAGCCAAAAATTTGGAAGAAGCTTTATACGCGTTTTTTAAAGTAGTACGTTTTTTTTTCCTGAAATGATTCCACTTACTGAACCTACGGGTGTTAATTTAGAAATATCGACACATAATATCAAGTTAACATATATTTAAAAATATTAATAAGACATTATTATTAGCGTTTGCGTAATAATAATGTCGGAGTATTTTATTTTTTTTCTCATTCGTAATATAGTTGTAGTATCCAACACTATTTATACCCGCATAAACTTTACAATAATGCTATCTCCATGTATCTAACGATGAGTATAACAAAATTACAGCAACGCATAAGGCAGAACTCAAATTGTGACGTCTGGGTTAAAGAACCAATAAACATAAATTAACAAATTTGAAAAAAGAAATCATATTTTGAAAAGAATGTCATATCTATTTTGTAATATATCATCTAGCAAAGAATTTCTAATATTGTGTATTAAGTTTTTACTTTTTTACTGTAAGTTCTTTGTCACACAATATTTAAAAAAAAAAAAAACAGATAATATGCTTACTTTAAATTTGATAATAAATGTTTATGTTCCACATTTACAATGAACATCACAATTTAAGGTCTGTGTTGCTGTGATTTTGCTATATTCCCCGTTAGATTGAATTAGGTAATTTATTTTAAATACTAATTATAAAAATGCTGGACAGTCAATTCTTGACGTTCCCCCTTCATTCCTTCGATCGTCAGAGAGGTTAGCGGTGGTATGTTATTATGTTATAATATTATTAAGATTTGAATGCAATAATATTGCATTCCAAAAAACGATTCTGAGTAAAGCTCATACTAGATATACAATAACTATACTAACTGATAATATTTCTTTTTTTTATAAAATTTATTTATTTATCAAATAATGTAAAACAGAAAAATTAATTATTAATAATTATTAGTTCAAAAAATGTCCTAAATAAAGTACTAACTAGACGAAATTATCTACCGATAGCATACCCTATTTGTGGTAATCGGATCATTATTATTGCATAAAATAGTGTCATCTTTTAAAAACAAAAATCACACATCAATGTGAAATTTTAAAATTTAAAGGCCTATAAAAAATTTGGTTTTCAAAATCGTTAATATCTTTATTCAGGAACATGTCATAAAACACATACTTATCCAATATTCAGTTTAATGTATTTAAAATCAAAAACTTTGTGATATATAACTTACAAAAATGTGTATACAAATTTTGTATTTCTTCAATTTCTACCCAAATTCCAATTTTAAAATATTATTAAAAAAATTCGGACTGTTAATTTACAAAAATGTTCAAACTGGTTTAAATCATATATATTTGCTTCTTTTACATTTTCATACCGTAAAACCTATAATTGCAAATTATATTGAACATTAATAAGAAAAAAATACATTTTTGAAAAAGATTTTAAAAAATTTTTTTGAATGGATAGACGTAGACAAAAATTCAAATGTGGCATCCTTAATAATAATAAAAGAATAATAATAATAAATGCGCATAGAGTCTAATATAGTAAATTAGTAATTAACGAGTTTGGAACGTGTTTCTAAGTAATTTATAACGTTAGAAAATACTTATACAATGTGTAATTACATACCGAACTTAAACGATTATCACAAAGTTTTTTAAATTTGTTTTTGAATAAATATGACGTGTAATATAAATAATAATATATAGTTATAATAATGGATTTTGTTTGTATTGCGCGAAACGTTATCATAATATTATTGTAAAACTAACATTAACATAATAATATATTATATACTGAGATCGGATAGTACTAAGTGGCTTATTATATTGGTTACATACTAGTATACTTTATAGGATTCGTCAATTTGTTATTATAGTATTGTACACTTAGAAATTTGTACAATAATGTATATCATGCCGGGTCGTCGACTAAAGCACAAAATTCCGTTATAAGTATACTCGTATATATTATATTATAATTTAAAAACTTCAAAAAGTACTATTTCAATCAGTTATTACATTATTTATATAGTTTTTTAATATACACAAAAACTACACCCCTTTTATGAAATAGTATCAAATACGTATTTTTAGATTTTATCAATATGTATATTATATTATTCTAACTATAGATATAACAGATAGATATATACGTTTATTTGGAGGCGATAAATAATTGGATATTTTAATTATTTGTTTAGTAATTGTTGTTTTAATTTTTTTTTTATACATTTTTCACTTTATTTTCTGTGTTTTATTCACAGTGCACGACGTGTATACTGTAAAAATACGTTTTTTTAATTAATACACTTTGATTTTAAAATAAATATTATTGTTAGATTATATCTGTTATTGTTTACCACAAAAACACTATCATACAAATAAATGCGGTATAAAAGAAATGATATTGGTTTGATTTTAGTATTTTCGTACGTAAGAAAATTATACATGCATTTACGATTTTATATGCGAATTATAGTTGTAATTGAAAATATACAAATAGTCTAATAATTTTATACAGAACTTGTGAATATTATATATATTTATAGGATATTTACAATGAATATTTTGTTATCAATATTATTATAAATAAAATATATTTATTATTTAGATAAAACTTATGTTATTCGTACTTGGTTTGTTATCTATGATTTATTAATATTTTATTTTTTCTATAAATTAGTTTATTAATGATAAAAAAAAAATCATGTTAACAACACGCAATCGACACACCAATATTTCATTGATGATATATAGTTTTATAAAATAATATTGTTCTAATATTATACAACTTGCGTAGCCATAAAAATAATTTCACTAAAATTTATGTAGAAAAAAGCTTGTCAATGACGTGCATACACTTCCAATTGGCATTTTTATAATGTTTTTAGTTTAGTATACCTGTTATCGCCTTATCAGTAAATGTAATACAAAATAATATCCATCGTTATAGTAGTTGTTATCTTTTATATTTTTCCAATACGAATAAATATTTAGAATTATTTTTGTACTACTATTATTACTTTATTATGTTGATGAGATTTTTTGTTTGGTTTCGTTTTGTTATTTTGTGTTAGCTAGATGATAGTATTTACCGTTTCTATCAAACTAACACGCAATAGCTATATATGCATAATTTAATATGCATTTCTCATATTTTAGTGTTAATTCTTTTATAGTGATTAATATCTATAACATTAGGATTAAATAAAAATATATTTATAGCGTATCAATTTTTTAATAGCTGTTACTCATTGATAGATACTGCAATTTTTTTACAAAATGTCTCTACGGCAGTCACTTTCGTTTTAAATTTAATCATTTATTTGTGTTTGATATCTCAAATCAACAAAAACGTTATAATTTGAAAAATACCCGGGTCTTTTTTTATTCAAATGAGAAATCCTTCAACCATAGTATAAATTAGTATTATTAAATAATTAACTAGTGAACTTATAGATATACATACATATATATATACATTTATATATACAATATACAAACAGAATCAGAAATTTAAAAAAATAAATATATTGTAGAAAAATGTAAAAATAGATATATTTATAACGGATAAGAATATGATTGAACGGAATTTATCAAATGAGGATAATGATTATTATGTCCTATGATGAAGGAGAATATTATGATTTGTTAATTGATTTAGAATGAATGTGAGTATAATAATAAGAAATAAGGATAATAAAAGGTTCAGGAATACTATATAGTTATTTTGCTCTTAGATAGACAGAAAACATGCTCTGACATATTAAATCATCTTATAAAAGGACGCCATATCTATTGGGAAACATAATATAGTACTTAAATTGTGAGATTAGATTAAATTTGAGTTTAAACACTTATTTTATAATTTAAATAGAGAAACATTTTCTATGTGTTCTTGTGGGATTTTTTTAAAATATCATACGACCATACAGTTATGCGTGATGTTTTAATGTTTTCAGATTTTAAATAACTAAATATAATAAGTAGCTAATAAATTCATTGTTATATGCTATTTTATAAAGGCTTATAAGAAGATAATATCGGGAATGTTCTTCTCTTTAAATTAGTAAGTTCGGATAATATCTATGATTTTTTTATATTCTCCATTAGATTAAAAGAAACAGATCATGTGGGTGTGGCGTCATCAACAATATACATTTACATTTACTTCACGATTTTATTTTTAAACAAATAAATACATTAGTCCTTTCTAAGGTCTTAAAATATAAGGTTTTAAACGTTTGATTTATAAATGTATAACGAGAACTTTTTATCCGCTATTTTTGTTGTACTTACCTGCAATTTAACTGTTTGTAATCGTATATATATATATATATATAATACTTATGTCTAGAATATATCATGCAATTTATTTCAATTAGAATTGCTCTATAATAAACCTGAAATTTGCATACAATTAATTTTTGATCTGACACATGAATTAATATTTTCTTTATTCACCTGCCTGAATAATCAAAATAAAACAAAAAAAACAAATATATGTTATTGTCCTTATATAGGTGTTGGCCGGAGACGAACGGTTGGGTTTGCGACATGGTACTGGTGTACATTCCGATGAACCGATGGACACAATATTTGTGAAACACGTCCGAAAACAAGGTCCGGCGAGCGTAGCGGGTCTTAGCACTGGTGACCGTATAATCAGCGTTAACGGCGAAACGGTTGCCGGTAAATCTTACGCTCACGTCGTTCAACTTATCAAACAGACGCCATATTATCTATATTTACTCGTGGTGCCGATGGAAAATGACATTCTACAATTGGTGAGCATTACCATTATGTATTTATTTATTTAGTGCGTTTGTAGATTTTTGAAATTTTATGGTTTTTATCAGAATGATTATAATAATATGTGCTCACAGATAAAAAATTATCACGATAGGCAGATTATAGTGATGGATAAGTAATACAATTGCGTTTCTTACTTTGATATGTGTGTTATAAAATTATGTTATGACTATATGTGGATAAACGAGTATATATAGGTGTTCGTACATATACAAAAAGTAAATTGTGAAAATATGTATTAAAAGAAATATTATTTAAACAATTTTAAATACTCTTGGAGATTTATTTTTCAAATTATTAATTTTAACATTATAAAATTATATTAATTCCTAACTTTATATGCATTTTTGATACATAAGCATAATATTTTTAATATCGTAGTGATTTGACATGTTATATAATATTATACTACTGTAACATAATGCTATAATAAAATTGTTTCATTTTTGTACAGTATTTTAGCGAGACGGCTCACAACCCTGAAACAAACCAGAGACCTGGTCGTCTGAAAACGTCCATGACACCGGGCAGTGAATTGCGTTTCCACCGCGGTCGTGATTCCAGTCCGATCTACCAGAACGTGTGGGAGCACCACCACCGTAGCAGTGTCGGTGCAAACGTCGCATCTGGTGCCGTAGTCGACAAAGCGGCGGCCAGATTCGTGTCGCCTCATCGGACGCCCAACACCCGGCGTTCATCGTCCACTGAAACGAACGGCAGTGGCGGAGGCAACAGTTATCCGTCATCGCATCACCGAAACAAGGTGCAGTCGACATCGTCGGCGGTCATTGGCGGCAACCCAAACGGTCGACACAGCATGGACGTCGGCGTGACGTGTCGCGATGCGATGATGATGCAGCAAATCAACAACGACGTGTCGACGGCGGCCGTTCATCAGCGTTATCTTCAGTGCGCCGGCAGCGCCAATAATGTACACCACACACCACCCCCGCCTGACGATTCGGTCATTATGTCTCGGATTAAGAAGAGCCTGGAACAAAAAGAAGAGTTTCTTCGGGGTCCAATGCCGCCGGGCCAGCACCACCAACAACCAGCTAAAGAGTACTACTCGAGGCCACAAAAACTGATGCCACCCGTTTGGCCGCCCACCAACGCTGACACGTTGTCGTTCGGCGGTAATTGTGATACAACGGCGGCCGATTCTCACCAACTGCAGCCGCTGTTGGTGGCGTCCAAATCGAAAAATAAAAATTTCGTAAACTCTTTGGGCAAGATACACGAAGACAGCAACGTAAAATCGGCCACCGAAACCGAAATCCAGCATCAGCAACAGTTGCATCAGTGCAGCAGTAGCAGCAACAATAATAACAATAACAATAACGTGTTGCAAGTGGTTTCCATGAGAGCCAAACAGTTTGAGTCCGGCAAGATTGACGACAAAACGGATTTTTACAAGAGCGAATTAGCCCGACTTTCGTCAAAACACAACGTTCCTAATGTGGCTGTGAGGAAAATGGAATACGAACAGAAATTGTGTTCGGATAAAAAACAACCATCTACAGCAATCGTACCCATTCAGCAACAAGAAATAAAAGACGATTCCATTACAAGCTGTAGTAGCTGTAAGAAAATCTCAATTTCCTAAACCTAGTCTAAGATCTAAAATTATACTTCCTTTAGTGTTCTATCCCCTATAATATACCTATATACAACTAAAATATGCGGTTTGATCACATTATAAAAAAATGTTTAAAAAACCCTTAGTTTTACTTTAAAAAGTAATTTTACTATTTTACAATTTTTTTCCTTATTTTATTATTTTGAAGATTTAAAGTGCTAGAGTCCCTACCCTGGTGATAATGCATTAATCATTCTGTTTTAAAAAAAAGGCATGTTTAATATTTATCAATTATCAATATTTAATTTTATCAGATTGTCCATATTATATTATCGTTGGAAAATTTGTTTTTGACAATTCATGTTTAAGAAATCGATTAGTTTAGTTAATTCTAATATTACAACTGCGCCAATAACTTAGAAGTAATCTATCAATCAACGCTTTATAAGCCATCAAATAATTTTCTAATTAACTGATTAGAAACTGATTAATAAACTAAAAGGATAATTGAAACAGTCTAATAACAAAAAATGTCTTCAAAATTTTCATAAATCCATTAGACAAATTTTCAGACTGCGTTGACTGTTGTGCTTAATTTAGGAACATAATAATATTATAAATTGTGAAATATTTGATTTTCATTTTACGTAGGTTCTGACAAGTCGTTTTCATTCTCTGCCGCCTCCACCACGGGTTACCATTCTGGCAATTTGATAGTGCCAATCGGTAGCAATAAAATACACTGCGATCCACCTAAAGAATACGAACAAAAAGGTATTTGACAATAATTAATGTAATATTATCATTATGATGGCATTTGGGTAAATAACATTGATAATAATAATAAAAAATATGCAGTGAAATTTCGATATAATTATTTCTGTTACAAAATCCTATTGTGAGATTTTAGTAGAGAAAAAACGATAAGTTTTTTTCAAAAATTACACCGAAAATGATTTTTGACTCATTTTATGTTATTTTACCTGTTGAAATTTCACTGTATATTGTAATGTCATGTTTGGTTATATTATTTATATTATTTTAAACACATTTCGATGGGTGTTTGCCTGTTGCGTGTTTGAGCTTATTGTCTCGTATACTGCGCCGGGTAGAACTTATTTTATACTACAGGACGGATAACATCGACGATGATAAGATAGATTTACGAACTAAAAATACAAATTAAAAAAATAACGATTGTTTTTGCTGTCATATGTAGCATCGTTTACGTATTATTATAAATTGATTTTTTAATATCATTTGGAGTATTTGACAAGAAAAGGGGTTATTTTTTTAGACGAGTCTATTTCTAAAGATGAATCGTATCGTTTCAAACCGGTGGTGCGTCAAGATTCCTACCTGGCAGCGTGTAAAAAGCCCACTATCATAGGTGAGCTAATAATAATTACTACAATGTATATAAATAGTATACAGGCCTAATATGATAATCATAATATAATATTATCCACTCGTTTTTAATTTTGTAAATTTTTTTCTTAAATTACAACTCTACTAACGTGATGAACTTTTTTTTTTAAATCATACAATTTTATTTTAATTCGTGTCAATAGTCACAAATACACTACTTTAGCTAAATTTATCCCAATATATTTCATATTTCATTATTCCGGTTTTGGTGTTTGTTTTTATCCTTTATGTATAAACGATAATAATAATATGTTTTATTGTTATTATTATTATCATTATTGCCGAACGACTTTTTTTCCGAAAGCAGTGTTCATATAATATTACACAATTGATTTGGTATTTTTGTGTTGTAGATCTTTTTTTCTTTTTTTTACGTACCTATCTATAATAATATATTTTGAGAATGCGGAGTGTAATTATTTTGAACATGGGCTTTGTTGTTACCAAAACACTACGGTCAGATCGTAATTTTTTTCCGTTCCGTTTCAGTAGCGTTTACTGCAGTATATAATTATGACCTTGGTATTAGTATATTATAATGCACGATGCAATAATATATAATATAATATATCTATACGTAGTTAGAACATCATATAGTGAAAGAATTCTACAGTAGGTATAATAATAATGAAATATTCAGTTTAACACCCAATACAGGTTTTAAGGTTATATCGCGGTATATGTATATATGTATATACATATTTGCGTTAACCGCAAAAATGAGACAAACGTCGTGTACACTTTTTCAAATGGTTTTGATTTTATGAAACCACAAAAAAATGTATAACGTGCATAATAATATAGTATGGTGAACTAATAAACGTATAGATAATTTTATTATTATTTATTAGGTATATATTCTAATAGTGACTTTTAATGTATACACCACATTTCCCAGATATAGATATATATGCGATAGATATGTATACGTATATAAATATATGTAAACATATATTTACATATATTTAGAATAACTATCTATAAATAAATTATTATAATTAAAAATTACACCGTACTGTAATATTATTTTGCCTGTTAATTTGTAACTATTGTGTGTGTGTGTGTGTGTCTCAGAAATGTAATTTGAATGTAATCGCGTTTTGTAGTATAAATAAGGCATAGGTATTATACATTTATACTGAAGACATGAATAGATTTTGTGTTTTTTGACTCTTATGTAATTATTTTTTACTCAAATCGAATTACAACATACAATCCATTTGAAACCGTAAAAACGCTTTAAAAACATTTATATATATATATATACGCGCGTCATTATTATTGTATTAGAACTGAAAAACAAATGATTGCCAACCAATCGATATCCAAAGGTGCGTTTTAACGGTGTTATATCATAAAATAACGCTACCAAAGTCAATTCTCGGCAACGGCGGCAGCGAGTACGTTTAATTATTTTCTCGCAGGGAACTTTTCAACGCCTACGCTCAGGATAAAAATAACCCATTGGCCGGGTGCTCGTGAATAAATCGAATTTCTATTCTATTCGGTATATATACGTTGGCTCGTTTTGAAAGGAAAATTAATAGTAATATTATTATGTCATAATCTACTCGGACAAAATATTATATCTGGACGCTTATTAAAAAATAACAGTTTCGGGCTACTTTCAATTGTCGCGAATTATATTATCACACTAAAAAATTGATAACCATATCCATAGCTGCCAAATCTGTTTTATCTACACACACACACCGTTATAGAGACACACAATAATAATAATTGCAAACGAAAATTGTCTGTGGATAAAAGGGTTTAATAATAATTTCCTTTTTTGTCCGCTTTCCAATGTTATACTTACGGTGTATACATAAAAATTATAATATTATATATTTGCATATAATTGGTTTATTTTGAATAAAAATAAAGATACCCGTGTCATTTTGCGAACCGGTGATAAGCCGGTTGTTTATGTACATCGTAGTATAATAATTATTTACTTTATTTATGTTTTCGCAATTCGTCGAGAGGAGAAAGTCAAATATATAAATAATCCTCTGCGATCCTTCAGCGGATGTAGGACATATATCATTATAAATTTATAATATTTTTTTATATATTCGAAAACAAAACAATACAATAATTGTCCAGCAGAATTAATCGCTCCTGATGAGATATAACGATTTCTTTGAATAATACTTTGAATATACTTGCAGTTATAACAATTAAAATACGATTTAGGTAGTTTTCTTATAATATAATTATACCTAATTTTTAAATTATTATAGTAGGTTAGGCTATTATACCTATATTTATTTGTGCCGTCACAATTGTTAATTATACGACACGGTCAAGAAGACATATTTTTTAAATTGTTTATTCTTCTTTTATATAATATTGTAATATGTAATTATGCAATAAATACAGGGTGGACGGAATTTCGTGTTTCAATGATGATAATGATTACATTATACGTTTTCAATGTAATTATCATTATTTTTTGTGACAACACCCTATATATATATACATATAATATTCAGTGATGTTTGTCAATAATACGAATATAATTGTGTAAAGAGCGGCGAAACCAGAGGCCGATGGAAAACGGTGCAGAAAAGTCGAAAAACCGACGTTGGAAATCGCGTCCGACACATCTCGAGCTACCCAAGAATAGGCCTGTCGATTTCGCTGCGCAGTCCACTGGCTTCAGCCAAGGTTAGCCTGTTGTGTACATTATTACACAGAAAATATGCGTTTAATAGAGAGTAGTAGTGATAAAAGCATAAAAGGAAGAGGGAGAGTAAAAGCGAGTTTGGAGTGGAGATATGGCATTAATATTATTATAATATAGTTTTAAAAAATAACAACAATAACCGAATGAAAACGCTTTTTCTCATTCTTCAAGATGCGTAATTTACAATATTATACTGGATATCTTATTTTTATAACACGGTTTCATATTTAAACAACGTGGAAACGTACAAGTATAATACGAAATATAACAATAATCGATTAGATCCGCTGATATTCACTACACCACTAGAATATTATACTATTAGAATAGCACGTACCATAATAATGTTATATACTAACTATAATATTATATTATATTGCGATGATGACTGCGGGAAAGCTAAATTTATAATATACGATAATATGATAAGATAACATAATATTTTCACAAGTGAAACATATAAAAGAATGATAGAAATAATGCGAATTTCACCAAATTAATAAAATGCATGAAATAATAATATGTATTATGTAATATAATATATTAATATGTAACACTATCTTTCTTACATATTTTTCACCGGTTACTAAATGTTTACAATTTAGTTTTCTCATGTAATAAGTATATAATTATTATTTTGTACGATCGTATCATTGTCGGATCATGACGTGTTTATGAATTGTAAATTTTTAGTACATTATTAATTTATACAATTTAATTACATTTTTGATAAGCTATTTTATTTTGAAATATAATACTCGTAATATGATATAATAAATATTTTGCTTTAAAACAAATAAATTAATACATTTTAGAGTGAATCATTCATAAATGATTTTAAATATTGTAACAAGAACCTAATTACAAATTTATAAATCGATATTATTTTAGCTTATTAATATATCATAAAATTTACAGTTTATATTTCATACAACATAATATGATTAAATAAAATAATTTTATAAGAAATACTAATGATTATTTTCTCTATTTTACTTATCGCCGCAGTATCATAATTAAAAATTTGTTTTAAGAGAGCTAGACATTTTTTTTCTTATAATAAATGTTTACCATTAGGTGAACCAATAAGGTAATAATAATAGGTAACTGTTAATACTGTTAATATAATGATCTAGGGGATCATACCCATTTAATTACGTCACTGTATCGTCGATACTGAAATTATTTATTTTATCAATAAAAGAACATTGTTCAAAGTGTACGTACTACAGTTATAATAATTTATAGAATAATAGTATACATAATTTATAACAATATAATATAGATCGCGGTTTTTGTTACATGAAATGTTTTTAAATTTTGAAGAAAAATCGAATTACTCATTCATATTATGCTTCTAGTTATACATACCTAATAATATTCTCCTTTAAATATGGACTTATATTTTTTTAATTAATTAAAAATTAATTTATAGCTTTGTTATTTTATAGTTAATATTTTATGTACAATCATTATTATTATACCTATCACAGTTAGGTAAATTTATTACATGAAACCTTATACCATACGATCAGGCTGATATCAATTATTGTATTGTCTGTCTTGTTTTTTTTAAAATAAATATTATACATAAAATTATATTTATTTATAGATAATATAATTGATCACGTTAAATAGCTTATCGCCATTTTAATATTATGTGTATATATACTATACAGGGTGATTTGAATAATTCGTGTTAAAAAAATAATGAACATAACATTGAAAAATTAATATAATTTAATTCCCTCAAATTTAGTAACATTATAAAATTCAGATCATTCTGTATATACAGTACATATTTGCATGCGCTAGAAACTGCATGAGCATGTATATGCAATTGTGTAGTATTTTTCATAGTTTTTTCCTGCATTTTTGTTTGTTTAATAATTATGTTAATATACACAAATTTGTTATAATATTATTATACGTGTATATAACGCATTGTTCTTTTTTCCCTATTGAATTTCAATGCGACCGAATTTCTTATTTGTTGTCGCAGTGTCTGCAGACGATACGAAAACCGCAGCTCCTGTCGAGCACCAAAAACCGTGCGAAGCGATCACGTTCAGATCGACTAATTCGAATTTTGATAACGGTGAGGGGAATCGAATATCGCATATTATTATAATAATGTGAACAATATTAATTTAAATACAATAGAACTTTCACAACACGTCGAAACAACGACCAACAAAAAAGCTAAATTTATATTTACGATTCTTAAACACATGACAATTTTGAGATAAACGTAAACAAAAATACGTCTTTTTGTGAATTATAAAAGTTCTACTTCTATTTATTAATTATTCTACATAAATTATCACATACAACAATAACCATAGGCGAAACTACGGTTCGGTTTAAGGCTTTGAGCATATAAAAATAAATAATAGTTCCGGTTTTTAGTTTTAGAGAAATGTCATTTTTAACATGCTTAATTTTTTCTTAAGATGCTGAATCTAGCGGAGGTTAAGGATAATGGCTATTATAGATAACAAAAACCTAGTTTCGCTTATGTGTACACACTATATTTACCACGTGATTCTTTTTATAACTAATGACTGTATATTATAAATGCAATTGAAATATTTTATATTAATAAATTATAATACAAGTATAATATAGTGTATAATTAACAAATGTTTAGATTTTTTACGTTGATAATACGTTTAAAAATGTTAAAATTTTCATGATACAAATATTTTAAATACAATTATAGTGAATCACCTGGTACGTATTATATCACCTGATCTTTATTCAATTATAATTTATACTGCAACTCAGTACGTGTATTACATAATATTTAGTTCTAAGTTGTAACAACTAATAATTAATAACTAATATAATAATAATAATTAATGTTGTTGTTGTGAACGTATTGTTTTCATATATTATAGAAGATGAACGGACCACCAGACGGATATCGTATTTAAAAGCGACGGCCTGGGGCGATCGTATGAGCGTCGACGATCTTACAGTTACCACAGAATCCGAGTCGGAACCTACGTCGATTGTCGTCACCCAACAAAAGTAAGTCCGATTTATACGAACAGCATATAATAATTTAATATAATATTCATCTATATGTTTTTGCCGTTATTATCAGGTATTTAACAAACGCAAGTTTTATGACACTATAATATTATGATACTATGGTAGTATTATAATACTTAATATAATACGAGTATACTTTTACCATTAATTATGTAGCCCTGAAAGAATTATTTTATTATAATATCTTGTGTATTTTATACAAAATATGTTACGAATTTACGATTTTATTCTATCTATTATTTATTTTACCTTTTATAATTTGTAATTTAATGGAAACGAGATGTGAGATGGAGTTTAATTATTATAATAGGTGTAAACTACTCCTGAAGTGATATCAATGGATATCTTCTTCACCCTGCCTTTCATTTAAATTATATAAACTTCTAACCGCACATCTTCTCATTGTTGCTAATCTTGTGACAGATTGTGGATTTTTCTAAATAAATATTAAAAAAAAAAAGGTTTAAACTACTAAGCACTAACCCTCGCAGTGTATCTATATGTATATTCTAAACAGATGGACATTCAAATAGTTTATAGTCGAACATCCCGTTAGGGGTTTAAAATTATTCCTTCATTGTTATATAATACTTGTTATTAAACAGTTGTCTTTTCATTCAGTTTTCGGTAGTTATACTTAGGAATACAAGTTAGGTTTAATTAATAAGTGAATCTACATATTATTATACAATATACATATTGACCGTTGTTGATGTAGAAAATTAGAAGTATAATATACATATGAATGATTAATAATATTATATAAAATATAAAATGTGTGCAGAGTGCAAAAAAAATGGCGCGCACCGTTATTTCCTGGTGACATACAAAGGTTAAGGCGACTTTTTGAAGATGCCGCTGCAAATTGTGACCGTGGGTTCGTCTAAAATTATTTTTATATTTATTATTAGTCTGTATTTTTGTTTTATCTGTGTGACTTTTTACCGATTCATACTGATATTCCACTTGTAATTAATATTCCTCTGACGCTATAATCAATCTATACGTCTATACACGCAAATGCAAATACACTCCAATTAGATATTAGACTGATAATAGAAATTCGTGTTAAAAAATATGAGATAACCATAATTCCTAATCATGTAAGGCTCCATATTTTTATTTTTTACTATTTTGTAGCGGAAAACTACAGCCTGCGCAATACGTGATAATAATTATTAATTTTTAGTAGTAATATAAAAAAAAAAATGCCAAACACGAATTTCAGCCAGTTTTGTATATAATAAAAATTTTCATCAGATTGGATACATTAAATATTTTTTGCGTATGTGTGTATATTCGATTTTAGATTCATATTTTCGATATCAGTGTCACCAGACCTGACCATATTACATTAATCGTAATATCATATTATTCTTGTCTTGTTTATTTTAAACGTGCTTGTGTGTTTGTATTATATTATTATTGACGTATTTGTATTATATCTTTATACAAATCGTAGTATAATTTTCCTTAATTTTTTTTCGCCTAACGTATAATATTATATTCTTATACCTAATATGATTTCATCTATATCATACAATAATAATTTAAGATCCATGTCTAATAAAAGTCCAACATACTATAACGGGTTTTTAATTTGTTATTGTAATATTTTAGTGCGTATTTTCCGCACAATAAACAGTTTTAAAATTTAAAACATAATATTACAATTTGTTTTTTTTTTTTACATTTCAATCTCTCATTGTCACTTCTGGCCAACGAATGTGTTTGAGAACAATGAAAACACGATATAATTTAAATTTTACAACTATAATTTGTGAATGCAACCTACTCGCTTGTATAACTAGATTGTTTTTTAAAATGAAAATCATTTGACACTTTTTATCCATTAAAAGATTTTCTATTAAATAATTGAATTATGTTTGTTGTATTTTGCGAAATGCATAATATTGTTGTGTTTAGTTATGTACTAAAATCGTAGTGTTATTTTATCCATCCGTATTCGTAGTTTTTATTTAGAACTTACCTTATTTTATGCCGTAAAATAGTGACGTATGTTGACATGTGTCTTGTTGCAAATCCATTTTAACATTATAAATTTGATAAAACTCATTATTTATTAATTATACATTTTTAACAAAGGATACATAGTAACTCCATAGATAATAAGGAATAGATAAGGCATGCCTATATATACTTCCTAAGGGAATGCAATAATTTTGGGGAAGAAAGAACATCAATAATTATTGTTTATTTTACGAAAAATACCAACATGGGGTTTTTTCTATATAAATAATTACCCCATATTATAACATCAACAACTTTTTATTAAGTTCTCGTATAAGTTGCATTGCTATATTATATGATTGTAACCTATTCTTTTATTATCTATGAGTAGTACCTTGCATAAATATCGAATATGACAAGTTACGATAATATTGTTGTCATGATATAAAATTATTTTTTATTTTTATTATTAGCATTGATTACAAATACCTTATAGGTACTTATAATTATTATAATTAATGTTATTAGTTGACTGTGGTCGGATCATTTGTAGGATGCAAAATATCAATACCTCACTAGCTTATTTATGTAATAAAAACTTTTTATTGATACTATTTTCCCTATAATTTCATTGGGGTTTTAAATTTTTTATTGTACTTATTTTAAGTAATTTTTAAACAATACACATTTTTTTAAGTTTTATTCAGTGGAAAATTAAATAATATTTTATTGATTTTTTTGTAATTTGCACTATTATTATTATATTCTAATAAATGATTAACTGTATTTGAGCATTTAATGGACCGGTCACAGTGACAGGGAAAAGGTGATTTTTTAACAGAAAACGGTCATTTTCTAACTTTATTGAACAATTAACCGTATTAATACCCGTGTGTGGGAAATATTATAAAATCAATGCTATTATTATCGTCGAAATATTATATTTCACACCCTTTTAATGCCACGATTACACAGAGCGATTTTACTCACTTCTTGTCAACGACCCATCGATTAAACAGAACGCCCAAACTCGCTCGCGACATCATACGTGAAAATTAGTACTTATTTGTTATTTTTTTCTTTTAATTTCACGTTTTAAATTTGAAATATAAAGTGGAAATGGAACATTAATATTATTAATTTTCGATGCACCATATTTATTTCGCCCCGCATCTAATCTCTAATTTTTCTTAGATTTTCCAATTTTCATTTTTACCAACTCCTGGCGCAATAAGTGAAAAATAACAACTCTTACATGAATTACAGCCTCTAACATTTTGATACTACGATGAATTATCTACTAGCCTACTAGCGATTTTACTAGCCATAACGATTACACGGAACAATTTTATTCGCCAACACATTGCGAATCAAGTAGACCGGTTCCTTACTTTAGTTGCGGTATTCTTTAACTGGTGTTCAACCTTACGCTTTGTGTAAATGCGCGGCTCCTTTGCGCGCTGTCTTGACGCTCGGCTTTTGCCGCTCGACCTACTCTCTCTCACTGCGATCGGCTTCTAGTAATTCTCAATATATTATAATTTAGTTTTCATAAATATGTAGTGTGATAAAGATGTACGTTTAACTGCGACTGCATTAATCATAATATATGTACAGGAAAAAAAAATAATGGTAATACTTATTCGTCATTTTAAAATAAAACCACATTCGATGGTTTTATATAGTTCTACAATGAATTGTATTTTATATTCGAATAAAAATTATTTAAAGTAATAAAACAATAAATTTAATAATATATTGACACACAATAATTATTATGTACAGAGCAGATTATTTTTAATACTATTAAGTATTGGAACTGGAAATTTGATCAAGTTATTTAGAGTCTCGTAATTTTAAATCTCGTATAATGAATATAATACATATAATTTTAATTTACCTTTATTTTTTTTAATATTATATTTTCATAAATAATATTGTTATGAATTGATAATTAATACTAATGGATGTATATTTTATATACAATATGATTGATTAAACTATTAATTATCGTATACAAATTTAAATATCATATCAAATCAAAGCAAAATCAATGTAACTATTGTAGTAATAATAATTTATCAACAAATTTGAATTTATTGGGGCAATTTATGTTTAAATTATAAATTATTATTTAGTTGATGGGCTTTTTTACGTTCACGCTAACAGCGGCAAGCCGCGCGCAATATAAACGCACCTTAACGAGGTTAAAAAAAAACGACTGCAGATTGACAGAAAAACAATATTATAAAATAAATCACTTTCCTCGTTTTAAATATTCTCTTGATTTCTACAGAGTGTACTGAATATGGTGGATGCGTTTATAAGTATACGATATTTAAATATTAAAAATTATTATAAATATTTTAAATTAAATTCAAGCTCTATTCATACTAGCGGTCTCGGTTCGGTCCGATCACGGTCAATCTAATCACTGATTTATGATAAAATCTAGACTAGCGTGTGTTGATTGATTCAAACTAGGCAGCTCGTTAAAAAAGCACATGACCGCCACAGTCTGGACGCGCGTTGACCGATCGAGACCTGATCTGACCGGTCCGTGATTTGACCACGACCAATAGTGTGAACCGTTGCATTAGATTACGCACTACCGATTTTGACCGGACCGTGATCTAACCGTGATCGGACTGAACCGAGACCGCCAGTGTGAATAGAGCTTTAGGTTAAACCATTGATTATAGAATAGACTATTCTATAATCAATGGTTAAACTAATAAAATCGAACATTAAATTCGTATTGTAAAGAGTATAAAAGATAAGAAATAAATACGGTTTCGTCGGTTATATATTTCGTTAGCGGGGAAAAGTAATATTATGTAAATTACTATATAACCAAAACCGGCTTGATGAAACATGATCGATTTTTGTCGGTCTAGGATTCTGCAGGGATCGAACAGTCTGATGTACATATGCTCGTATGTTCGCGCTACGATATAATATTACGTTTCATTCGTTTATTACATTTTAGAACAACGAGGAAAACACTTGTCTAAAAAGTTACCAAAAATTGAGAGACATTTTATTTTTGTCCTTGTGTTCAATAATATATTATGGAATAATTTATAGTGTCGTTTGGAAAATGTGTTTTTTAACAAATTTTTATCAGAGTGAAAATAACGACTACCCGCATTGCAACAGCTGCACCTTGGCCACAGACGTAGTGTACTACGATTTTACGTAAGTCGACGGGCGATTAAAAAACTATAATATAATGTCCTTTGATCGGTTTTTGTGTAAGATAACATTACGAGATAATAGTATTATCTTAATTCCCTAAAAATAGAATAGTGATTTATTGATTTCTAATAATTACTAATAATCTAGTAATCGCTGTCAAATAGTACCTAAGTATATCTTATTGTTATTACTCCTAAATATTTAATTATTACAAAATAAGCTTGTTCTAAAGAATTCTTTCGAAAAATGTCTATTATTTAATAAGATGTGGAAAAATATGTCACGTTTGAATTTCTTTTGAATATTACCGACTCATAAACTGTATCTTGTACAACAATGCATCGTAGCATATTATCCGTCTGGTTAAACATTTTCTTGACGTTTTTCTCGTTCGCAACCGCGATCATTTCTATGTAATTTGATCACCTAATAAACATAAAATAATAATACAATATTAACTCTTCTCCTCTCGTGAGTTGTAACTATATACCTAGTGATTTAGTAAGCGTGATCACACTACTTTTTTCTTTAATAATGGATATTTTGGTTATCATGTTTTTATAATCTAGTCGTATTGGAAAATATGTGTATTAAGTAAATTAAAATATCAAATACAAATTTACAAAATATGCATTATTAAAGCAGAAAAGTGGGATGAGCACTCTTAATAAATCACTCTGTATTATATTGTTATTATTATGCGTTATTATTGTTATTATGTGTTATTATTATCTGCGTTATAAAAATCACCCACTGATCATTGTGTTCTGGTGTTGGTTAAATATTGTAATATTTTATTTATACAAAGTAAATACTTTAACCGTATTGATGTTATAAAATAAATACCATAGTCTGAAACATTTACTATATGTACGCATATAATAATATACTAAATGAATAATATAATAAAGTTTCGTAGGTATTTTGTTGTCTCAGACGCGATTTTTTCTCAACTCGGCTAACGTGCTGTGCGTTTGGTACCTATATATCATAATATGCTATATCCTATATGTATTCTAAGACAAATGTCATTGTATTTGGGAGTGTTTGAAAAAATTCAAGTTTTTAATTATTTTTTGTACATCTTCTATCTTTCTCTTAATTTCATCGGCTGAGGCTCCCGTATGTACCCATTGATTTTATAATTTAATATAATAATATGTATGTCGGGCACGCGACCGTCACCGCCGCGCGGTAGGTACCTTTACTGTAAATTATAATAATGTACATTTTGAATGCCCGCATTGTAAATTATATTAATTTCGTTATTATCGAACTATTATAATAATATATGCATCTGCTCCTTTTTCGTTTGTTCATGAATAATAACGTATTTTGTTTTTATTTTTTTTTTTATTCAAATTGTGTTAATCGTGTTCAGCGTGGTCCCGTTTTATGTAAACGACCCGAACGAAACGCGTGCTCGTTTATCCACCGCAACGACGAACAAGACTAAATAATATAAATTGTATTCTTTTTCTCGACCGCGTTTTGGATATATTCCGTTATGTGATTAAATGTGATATTAAATCCATTGAAAAAGAAAAAATACACAACACAAGTTTATTAAAATTCTAACTTCAATAGCTTTTTTGTGCGCACCTAGTATACCTACTTACAAAGTGTAAGTAATATTAAACGAATAAATATTACTATTAACTTTTTAACATCGGATTTGGATCAGATAATTTTCTACTATATCTGCATAATATACTTACCAAATGATATAATTATAATTAGTCGTGTGGATCAAACATTAATCGTGTATTTACTATTTATTGAAATATATTTTTATTCTTTCCTAATGATTAAAAGAAAAAAATAGTCTTCCTATCAATTATATATTATTACAAAGAAAAACATTAAATAATTTGCGGTTTTCTCCATCATAAATAAAAACTTGTGAATTCTGATTTTAGATTAATAATGCAAGTACTATCTAAATTAAAGATTAAATATACATTTAATCTATGATTATATTAAATAAAAGTCAGAATTTAAAACAAATGAGAAAAACAATCGTCCATACATTTGTAATGCCTAAATATATTGTAATATAAGAACGGGCGTGTAAAAGTCCTTTATTACAATTTATAATCATATTATGTATATTATATTTATAATTTATATTTTTTTGTTTTTTATGCGTTTTTGTAAAATAGTGAAACAATTTTTAATCGCTTTTATATAGTTTTTTTGTCGTTTTCACAACCAAATAATAATAATAATTGTTTTATATGAAATTGCGTACTTTATTTTATATTTTTATATCTGCTTATAGTATATTGGGAACGAAGAAAACTGTACCGCCGTCCCAAGACTTGGGCAACAGTCGCATCGTCAAGGAAGGCTCCTTGCTTTGCAAAGTGACACAAATCGACGGAAAGGTATAATATATTAATAATTATTATCATAATAATTTAATACCTATATAGACGGGTAAAAATGCCGTTTTCGATTTATGAGTAAAAAATTATATACATTATAATATTATGCGGCTAAATATGTTTACAGAAATCATGTGATCGGTCGTGGAAAACTGTGTGGGCTGTCGTGCGTGGACATACATTATGTCTGTACAAAGAAAAACGAGAGTCTGTGCCTAATATTTCGATCGAAGTGAGTATAATAAACGCAATAATATAAGATTATATTTTTTCATAATTTATCTCACGATTTTTATCCTCCTATTGAAAAAAACATGTAAAAAAACAATAATAATGTTCAATATTAGAAATATATTTGACGTGTGTTGTTTTCTCGTCGCATAGCCTGCCCACACTTTTTGTTCTTCATCATCAAGTTTCCATAATTGAACTTTGACAAATCGATAACTCCAGCGCAACTCGATAAATATTTTATTCCTCGTCATAGGGTGTTTTATAATCGTGTTATAAAAATGGCATAGGGATTGCGTAATAACTAATAACTGTCACTACCGTTTTTGTAACACGATTTTATTTGAAAAAAATTATAGTAATTTTGTTTATTACGAAAGAAATTCCAATTTGCATTTAAAATAATAAAAACAATTATTATAAAAATAAATTTTTAAAGAGGTTATTTTACCTATTACATATATAACTAATAAATATATACAATACGAATGTTAATAAACACAAAAAAACATTTGTTCAAGAGAAAAATGTACTTATTTATGTAGTGTTAAACACTTATTATTATATGAATTCCCTAAATATATAAAACATAAAATGAAGAACGTAACATATTTTATTTTTTTTATCTTCGGTAGATAAATTAGTGAATTATGATTTTTTTCAAAGGTAAGATTGAAAAAACCCTATTTATATTATCATAATTAGAATGCGTATTAGTTATTATTGCTATATATATATATATATATTTAAATATAATAGATTACATATATAACATTATATGTAATATATTTCTATTTTATCTAATATATTAGATTCGCTTAATATTCTAATCGAGAACGTACCAATGAAAAATAAAACATAACATGCGTTCTTAAATTCTATTTTAGTTGATGCCTTATTAACAATATGTTATCGGTTTTTAGTTCAAAAGTTGGTTTGGGGTTAAAACTAAAATTCAAATAATTTATATTTCATTTACACGACGAGATATTTTATTGCTTTTTATGCTATATTTAAAAATGATTGTATCTTTTTATTAAAGAAAAAGAAATAGTATCGTTTTATATTATCGAAAATAAATATATTTTATATATATATACTCTACTACTCTACTAATATTTTATCTGTGTATTCTTTTAAATTTCATTCAATTTTCGCATTATAAATGAACTTTTATGCGTTACTAACTAATTAGTACCTATGTAATAATATAATATAATATAAGTATAGACGAATATGAAACGGAATAAATAACCATCTGGTTTTAAAAAATAATAAATTTATTCGTTGTTTCATGCACGCAGCACGCGTACTACCATAGCGAATAATATGTAATATATTATTTCATTTTATATAATATATGCTATATGTGTGTTCAACTGTCCATAACAATATATAGGGGCACGTGCCGTTTGTCGATAAAACTACCACTGATGATCTGACCAGTACAACAGTTTACATCCAAATGTTAACTGGTCGGTCGTGAGATACTAGGATATAAAATAAATAAAATTGAAATAATATTTTTTTTTTATTTCTACGTTTTGTGGTTAATTCTTAAATTTCATTATATAACAAATTTAAAAATACGTTTTTTAAAAAATGAAGAGATTTAATTCGTCGCCAAATCAACGTTTCAGATATTCTTGTATGCCAACATGGATGCGCGCGTCTAAACGTCCGCGACTAAAACGATGGGCTTCTACTGGTTCTTGGGTGTGTGTCATTCGTATTGTTTTTTACGGTGTAGATAATAATTGTTAAATATAATTAATGTTCAGATAATCCAGCATTTGCATCCTAATCGGTATTTAAAAAAAAATTGTATCAATTTATAGTTGATCGAATATAAAATTTAACTAGTGTTTTGTGTAAACACGCATATTATTCATTTAAAAGATTTAATACTTTTGTAAACACAAATGTTTTGTTTCTTAGACACCCGCAACGTTGGACAAAACTGGCGATGCAATAAACATGTCCTGCGACCGCATTAACCTGAGAATGTCCACCACAGATGTGGCCCACAATTACACCAAAAGAAAACACGTAATACGAATGTGTACAAGTGTCGCAGACGTAGGATGCTCGGAAATACTGCTTCAGACCGATGACACGTCCTCGATGGTGCAATGGTTGAAGGCGTTACAAGAACAAGCCCTAGTGGCCCAGTCATCATCGCTGTCTGCAGAAGAAGTAAGTGCTTATAATGAACAAAATATAATATATTTCAATACTATATTATTTATAATACAAATGCATTTATTTTTGTTAATTTTTTTTTTATTTTAGTGTTTAAATGTCTCCCCTGGAAACACAAAGGGCATCCGTAAGTTGGCAACATTCAGAAACCGTTCGCCAACCGGTGATTCTCCAATTATCAAGACTCGTAAACCGGACCGTAGTCCATGTCAAACTGCACAACCTCAATCTCCCAAATCAACCAATACGTGGAAAAATCGAATGGCCAAACAATTAAAAAAAATGCAACAAGGATCTGGTTCACCATTGTCACCAGTTACTACGCCTACATTACCTCCACCACCAGGCACAACTATCGGTATCCATCTAGAACTCTGTCCACCGGTAAGAAACAACAAGATTAAAGTTATTTAATTCCTTAACATATTTTATCTTCTAAAAATTTTAAAATTAAAAATGTTTATATTTCAGTCGACTGAAAATGAATGTGTACCTTTAATAGTAGAAGTGTGCACATCAATTGTTGAAGATAAGGGATTGGATATTATTGGCATATACAGGTATGTAATTATTATTTACTCAACCTGAACAATTTTTTTTATAATATTAATATAAATTAATTTCTAGGGTACCTGGTAATACAGCAGCTATAACTTCCCTAACTGAGGCGGTTAATAATGGTGGTATGGAAACTCCTGATATGGCCATTAAACTCTTGCAACGTGATCCTCGCTGGACGGATGTGAACGTAATATCAAGTCTTTTAAAATCATTTTTCAGGCGACTTCCTGATGCACTGCTAACGACTGAAATGTATCCACATTTCATTGAGGCTGATAAAATTGATGATCCTGTTCAACGAATGGTTAAACTACGTGAACTGGTATATACACTTAAGTTTTATCTACAAACAAAAATGTTAATTATTTCAATTTTTTCTGTTTAGGTTCATAAATTACCAGACCATCATTTTGAAACTTTAAGGTATCTATTGATGCACCTTAAGAAAATTGTTCAACATAGTGGAGTAAACAAAATGGAAGCGCGTAATTTGGCTATTGTATTTGGTCCAACATTAGTTCACTCTGCCGATGATAACATGGTAACGATGGTCACAGATATGAGTCATCAATGCCGTATTGTGGAGTCGCTAATACTACAGGTAACACTAATAGGCAATGATGTTTTGTTAAATTATTTCTTAATTATTTTTCATCACTATTTAGGCGACTTTGTGGGGTATACTTTAATACTAGTGTGACAGTTTCCAATAAATTTATTTTCTGCACTATTTTTAAACATATTTATAACATTTTAACCTTTTACATAGACATTATAATAAACAAGTATTATTAGTATACACTAAATAATTTAATTGTTGATAGGTATACTGTATACCTAAGTATATCCTCCAAAACACAAATGCTAATATGAATATATATATTCATATTATTAATTATATATTATATAATTAAGCTAAATAATTAACTTATGAGTTTTGTTTACCATATAATAGGCTGATTGGTGTTTCGGCAATGGCGATGTGTCAGATCTTACAGCATCTATACCAGAGAATTGTGGACAGGTACCAGAAATTGAACAAACTGCACCAAATCAAAACCTTTTAGATAACATCAATAAAGTTTCTGGAAATCAATACACACCCTTTATAGCCAAAGATCTTGTAACTAATATTGTTGCTGCGGCTAATCGTAAAATGCATAAAGCTACAGGAAAAATCTCAAATACATCACGAAAATCTCGTTTCAACATCGTCAATAATGTGGCTTCTCAAACTAGTGTACCTACAAATGCAGCTGATGTTAAACAAGTATTATAACTTTGCAATATATATTTTATTTAATAAATAATATTTTTTTTGTTTCCAGGATGTATCTAATAAAGATAAATTAATCAGTTCAAAAGCCAGTTCAGAGACCGTATCTACTACAAGTCTTAATGAATCCGAAGACAGTCTTGAACGTCTAACTTCTACTGATCAGAGTTTAGATTCTTCATCTCAAAATACTGATGGTGTTCCCATTAAATCTTATGTAAATTTAGCTGAAACCACTCAAGAAAGAATACGTAGATTTGAACAAGAAACTAAAGCAATGCTTCAGAGAGAAATCAATAGAGGTCAAAGAAGAAGAGAATATTTTGGACTTGATGAACCTGTGACTGAACCCAACGAAGCATTAATGCTTGCTAAAGATTATCCTCCCAGTAAATAGTTATATATATATTATTTTATTGGTATTTTGTTAATATCAATAAATAAATTATTCTACTTTTTTTAAAGTTATGGTCAAAGTATCTAAAGGAACAACTAATGGAACTACTGAACAGTTAAATGAATCGGAATTAAAGAGCAATCAGAAACGTTTAAAAACAAGCATTGAAAGTGCTGATGAATGGTCGGTTGATTCACTCAGTGATAGTTCAAGAATATCTAAAGAACGTCCAATCAGTCATGCCTCAGATGAAGGTAAAAATTGGATTTATAATACAGCACTATTGAAGAGGTCGCAATAGTACCTAATTGTAATATTATAATATACTATCTTATGTTTAAAATGTACTATTTATAATGTAAAATTTTGGTAATGCATTTGTGAAATTTAAAATAGAACTAATAATAATTTTAAGCTAAAATGTGATGCGCTTTGTACACACAGAAATTGGTTTACTATTGCGTAATCTTAAAATATTTTTTCGGTCACGTGCATTACATGACCGGCTCGAACATTATCGTTTGAGATTAAATTGCAAAATTTACAGCAAATGGTAACATACACCAGCACTTAAGTAACAAACGACAAGGATGGGTTTTCAGCACGCCCCTTAATCAGTATCCACATTACTACTACTACCAACCTGAAAGGTTCTTATACATTTAGCAACTTCTTGATCAATTAACATGGTTTTGCTGTTTATATACATTTTTTTCTTAATTTACTGCTTCTATTAACCTTCAAATATCACTTGATTTTGCAATTATTTTATTAATTTGTAATTTGTTATACTTTCTTATACTTCACTACTCTATTATTATAAATATTCAAATCTATATTATTTACTTAGAATAAACCATTTAACTGTAGGTAATATTGTTTGATATTCTCTAATATAAATTATAATTTTTATTTAATTATGTAATACCAAGTGATTGTTGAAAAACTGAATTTTCATCTGTGTATTATTTTAGATTATATAATAACAATAGTTTTACTTTTGTCTAATAGATTCACATACAAACTAACAAATTAAATTAAATCTTTAATAATTATTTTATTTTGTTAATGTTTGATTTTTATTTTAAATTAATTCTCTAATATTTGGAAATATTTGGAATAAGGTGTCAACAAACGTCTTACCTCTTTTCATTTTCATACTTCTTTAGAATTTTTAAGTTAAACTTGTTTTTAATTTTTTCATAACATTAATTATTAATTATATTATTTTATCATTAATCTTACATTAAACATGATAATAGCTAAAATGTGGTTCTTTTAAGTGTTGTGTATTATAATATATAATTGTTTTTAACTGTGTGTTACCATCATGTTGTAGACTATCTCTAACATTCTAATTAATTTTTTTTTTTTTTTTTGAAAATACATATTATGTATTATTATCATATTATTCATCTTTTATTGCATGACGTTAGTTTTGTATTTGGTTTTTCAGGAGGGGACTTATTAGTGAGCCTGACTTCTGCCTTTGATAAAAAACTTAAATCCCTTACTGTACCAAGTGACACTGTTGTTGTAACCTTAGACACACAACAGGTGACTAAATCAGATGATGAACAAACTGATGTACAAACATACAGAGACCCAAGTTTACATAGATCATTAGAAAGACGCAGCCAGCACATTACTGAAAAACACGTAAATCAATAAAATTATTGATATAACAAAATAATAACGTTAACAATGTATTGTTTTTTCAGGAAATTGAAACTATGAAAGATTCAACCAGTGAATCTGTTAAAGATACTCCTAAAACAGAATCATCAATATCTGATAACTTTGAGTGTCTTCAAGATTTTAATGCCAATCCAAATGTGCGTCTTCGTCGTTCTGAGTCATTGAAACAAAAAGAAAACCGTCCCGACTATGGGAATCATGTAAAACTACGTCGTTGTGAGTCATTGAATAAACATGAGAGGTATATATCTAAATATACAAAATTTGAGGCAATGATGCTCACAAAAAACGGTGACGCTTCCAAACACCGGCGATCTGACTCCCTCACCAAGACGGAGAAGACTGAATGCAATATAAACAAGCGAAAACAAGGTTTGTCTAGGCGTTGTAGTTCACTTCGCGATAAGGAAGCTCGTCAAAAACGTAAAAACGGTGTTACAACTGATCGAAGTATCAAAAGGAGGCATACAGTAGGAGGTACGAAGGACTTTGATAAGATTACATGGTTAGATAATAAGGAAAGAGAAGAACTGGAAAAAAGTTCTAAAGATCGCAGAACCAGTTCACCGGATTTGAGTTGGGCTCGTGTAGTTGATGGGATAAAAGAAAGAGGTATCAGACCAAGAAGCATGGCCGATCCAAACTTTGTGTCTAAACTGTTGAATGTACCACTCGAGTCTCATGTTTGACAGTAAATGTATTTTCTTTTAAATTTTGTATTGATCTCAATTGTCCTATTGCTTAAATATGCTCATCATACTTCTCTTTCTCCATGGTTACATCATCCAAACTTGTGCTCATCCCTATCATCTATAGATTGTCAATTACCTTATTATGCTTTAAAAGTTTGGTATTGTTAAATACTAATATTGTTATATATAGCTTCGTGATGATGTAATAAATGTAATTTATTTCTAAGGTATTAAAACTATAAATATATATATTTTTAAAATTTTGACAATATTTTTTTGATAAAAAATATAACGGTGCAATAACTTTGTGACTACATTGATGTAGCAATATTGTAAAAAGAAAGAAAATACTATTATATATATATATATATAAATGTTTATTTGTATTATTATTATTTTGTCATATTACCACTGACATTATACATAATACCTATTTCAATAATTAATATTCTTTAAATTTATATTATATTCACAAGAACTATCACATTATTATTTATCTTTATTTTAGTACACAGATATTACACTGAGCATTTACATTTTATACACTAAATAAGCAAAAAACAAGATTTATTCATGTAAATAATCTTATATATTTATTTATTTATATATAGCATCAAGGTATACTGGTAAATTTATAAAAAGAAATAGTAATATTTAAAAATGGTGCGTTTTATGTTTATATAATTTTGTTTTTTTTTTCTATGTTTTATCTCTCTTTTAAATTTGTAAAGTGTTTTTATTTTATATACATAATAATAAAAATATACTTACATTATGTAAAATGTTTGTCACTATACATTGTGCATTTATGTGATGTATGAATATATTGTTTCTATGTTTAAGTTTTAATCATTAAGAGTTCCACAAAAAACAAGTGTTGGATAATAAATTTGAAATAAATAAAATTCATATTTTGTATACTTTTAATAACTCAATTCTTATCTGAAATCGCTTATATTAGCATCACTATTTCAGCCCATATCATGTAATATATTATAGTGGTCAGGCATGGCCGAGTGGTCTTAACACATATTTAATCCCAGTTCAATTCTTGGGTAGCCACTTCTTCAAAGGTGAAATAAGAAGATGTAAAAATGTTAATTTTTTTACATATCCGAAAATAAAAAAAGGTTTAAAAAATAAATTATTTCTCCAAAAGTTTAAATATTAGGACCGTGCCACAAATGATACACAATACAGATCCTCGTCTTTGACATTCATCTCACTTCACTCATCACTTCGTAAGATAACTGCATTCAGTAGCGTCATTTAGGGGGGGTGTCACTTATACACTTGCCGTAGTCTATAATTAGCCAAATCCTAAGTTGCCAGATTTAAAAATAACAACCCTTTAATTAATTACCTTAATTGCTTACAATAAAATAATATACCCACCAAAAAATGACCCTCCCACTCCTGTTCTTAAAAACAGTCAGCAAATTTATGGGTTTACCCTAGTCTAGTAAAAACTGAAATGATGCCACTGATTGCATTATATAAAATATGTATTAATAATTTCACAAATTATGTAGTCCAAAATAGTAAGTGTGCACTATGGATTTAAGCAGTGTGTGCTTCCAAATAAGTATTATAGGTACATACATAAAGATATAGTTATTAATTTCTCAACAAAAAATACACATTAATTTGATATTTTTTAAAAATAAAATTATCTATAATCTATTATAACAAAAATCGTAGATAATTAATCCCAATTATAATAATATGGAATACGTCAACCCCCAAGTTTTTGCATAATTTAAATTTAGATACAATAAAAATGTTTAGTACGAATTTTTATTAAAAAAAAAATAGGAGCTGCTTTATACCATACATTTATCTACATATTAGTATAAAAATATGTTTAAAATGTGTTTTATACATCGTTTTATCAGTCTCGTGGTATTTCGATATTTGTGAATTCGGTGAAAATATTCTCAATGATCATCATGTCATCGACTTCTTTTCCATTAATACGGTCGATTTCACCTACCAATGATATAATAGAACAATTTTTCCATTATGAACTTGAAATAATTAAATAATCAAATAATCCTAATTGTCTTGTGTGGACTGACGTACTTGGAACCTGAACTCCGTAAATATCGTTACGACGGTACAAGTCACGAAAAGGGCATCTCATTTTTAAATTTTCAGTACACCTTGCCATAGGCGTAGCATGGGGGGGACTACAGTGCTCCCCAAAGTCCCCCCCATTATTTAATTAAATTTATTCCTAAATTAATATCTATACGAAGGATCAATGAGAATCAAGTCCCGCTAATTGTTTAAGCCGTGCTACGCCTATACAGAGAGAGAGAAATAAAAATAATTGTTTGAAAAGCGTTATGTTTAATTCTTAAAATTACAAAGAAAATCATTTTACGGAGTTTCTACGACACGTTTTATTATAATTATCAATAGGTATGCGTAAATGCGAATCAGTCAGTTGCAGTTGGTACGAATCGACATTTTCATAATAGTTAGATCGATCGACCACACGGGCGCCGCGACGTCGTGCCGACCTGCCTAGTGTCGGAGTGCCTGACGCCCGGAGTCCGGACGCGTGACGATTAGCGTTTTTGATTTTCAATACCCACGTGCGCGCGCACCAGTCAACAGAGATAACACGCGTTATCAATATTCGCCGTGCCTAACTGCCGACGACGGGATAATATTATCATACATTCATAAGCATAACGTCGATGACGGTGACTTGGTGTCCTTGTGGCGACGTTCGGACGATATTTCAAAGGAGTTACGCAAATTTACTATAGACGGTATAAAAGTTGTAAGTACATTTCTTTTTTACCGCGACCTCGGTATAAACATTTATCGTCTTTCACGGTTGTTTAATATTGTTCACGAAATAAATTGAATAATATATATTATTAAATAACGTACCTACTTTATTGTCGCTAAACGAACCCTACAATATTGTTTATTATAATAATTTAATCACTGACAGTCTATTTACAACTCTATATTATATAATGCAGTTCTGTCGTGATGATCGTCGTAAATCATTCATCTCGTCGCCTTTGAATGTGGTATATTGTGATTGAAAAACACATCATCCGACATGTTAGTAGGTAAGTACTTTTTTAAGTAAATCGCACTCATCAAAAAATCATTTAAAAATATAAATAATTATTTAACGTGCAATCCACAATTGAATTAACGACATTTAAATGGAAATTATAGGTACTAAAAATAATTTAGATAAAATTACGAAATTATAATAGTTATATTACATAGTATAAATCACTTACCCTACAACCAGCAACTACCCTATTAGTATCTAGTTATTATCAGCGTTCAGGGCTAGGATTTTACAAAACTGAAAAGTACCAACTCAAATACTGGAATACCTATATGCACTATAATAAGACAGAAGAACGAAAGCGGTTACTTATGAATGGGTTAAATTTTGCAATTTATACAATATACTGTTTGAATTAAATAGCACACAATATAGGTACACCGTACACAAAAAGTTTCAGTTGACTCCTGAATAAATTATATTTAAAAATATCATCGAAAACTATTCAGCACACGTCACACGATTGTTACAAATTTTAAATTCTGAGCGAAGCGAAAGAGGAATGATTTTACAAGATTTTTATTTTTGATATCTGTAGAAACCATTTTTTTGGGTAGAAATGATTGCCACAAATAGGGTAAGCTTTCTGTACCAAATTTCATCTAGTGGGTACTTTATTTAGCTTATAGAAAATGAATTTTTCGAATTTCTCAAAAGTTTTTCCTTGGGAGAAGAAAAAGTACAAAAATTGGCGGAAAATCGGCAAAGTTACGGTTTTCGTTACTTTAAATTTTTTATTTCATAATAACTCATCGAGTTTTGATCATAGAGACTTGAAAGTTTTTTGAGTATTTACATAGATAATTTACACACGTGGTAAAATTTTGGAATTGATTATCAGTATAATTATCGTATTTTCTAATGCAATATCATTGCATTCAAATCTTAATTATAAAATATTTTATAATTAACCACTAATTTCTCCGAGGACCGAAAACACGAAGGAGGAACGTCCAAAATCGACCTTCCGCTTTTTTTAACATTCCCTTCAAACAATTTTGTGTTTGTTAAAATCGAGTGACAGCTACCCTAGAAAATGTTTTCCTCTTTTAAACAAAAAAAAATATTTTAAACCCGTTCGGTGAAACCTCAGAAACAGCCCTAATCACGATTAGTGTAATAGATAACTATACTCTAATAAGTTGGTCTAAAACTTTAGCGCACGAATAAACAAGTTTTAGTGTACTATCATTCAAAAATGTGTTTTTTTTGTCTTGCACTAATATAAAATGCAAATAATAAGAAAAAAGTGGGAAGGTCGATTATGTGACGTATAGTGGTTTATTATAATTATTAAGATTTGAATGCAATGAATTTATTGCATTAGAAAATACGATTCTGAACGAATCTCAATATATTACAATATATTATACTGATAATACATTCCAAAATTTACCACGAGTGTAAATTACATATGTAAATATGCAAAATAATTTTCAAGGCCCTACGATTAAAATCAATTAGTAATGAAAAAATAAAAAAATTTAAATAACGGAAACCGTAATTTTGCCAATTTTAAGGAAAATTTTTTGGGAAATTCAAAAAAATAGCTAAATAAAGTACCAACTAGATAAAATTTGGTACGGAAGGGTACCCTATTTGAGGTAATCTGGCCATTATTTCTACCCGAAAAAATGTTTTCACATATCAGAAAAAAAAAGTAAAAAGCCTATTATACAATATTACATAAGTTATAAACTCATAAATCATAACGCATATTATTATTATATTTATATAATATAAAAACGAAATAATATAAAGAAAAATTCTATATATTATATTTTATATACAAAACTTTTTGTATATAACCATTGATTAATTATACATTTATTTATTTTTACGAACGTCACGAATTACGATATGAAACGTTTCGATTAGGGTAAACTTGTGGTATTGAAATTACATTTTATCTTAGATAACGAATTTTTTAGGAAATAAACTTTCTAACAAAATTAGGTACATGTCGTGAACACTTTAATTAAGCACACGTTAATCTGTTAAACAAATATATAAATATCATAAACTCATAAAATTAATTTACATTTTAAAAATAAGAAATTCTATATGAGTATATATTTGAACCGTATAGTTTATAGTAAGTATAGTAGTATATATTCATATTTTATAATCATCCAATTTTTTTTCTAAGCTATTTTTCTGATTATATTTTTATAATTATATTTTAGTTCTTATTAAAGTTCCACCATTTTTAGATTCACATATTTTTTCTCATTTGCTATTTATATTATATGTACGTAAGACGTATCAACTAGGTATTTACGACTTACATGTAACAATTATCTATAAAAAGTAATATTAAATTTATATGTAAAAATTATTTCTATTTCAATACTAATAATATACTCTATTATAATTTATTGTAGTTTTTATTATACGTATATAATGTATATAGTTTTTTCGAAAATAAACTATCAACCAACCACGACAGTGTCATATTTACGGTGGGAGGGGGTCCAGACTTCCAGAGGTACTGGACCCACCTTCCCAAAGATCCACGATTGTTCCTTATTTTTGTATGTTAAATTAATTTTGTGAATAGTTTTCATTATTAATATAATGTATTTAATTTCATTTTATACATAATATATATATATATATATATATATATATATATAATAATATTAATTGGGCTTATATAAAATTTATATTTTTAAATATATATACATTATTATCTACTTATCTCCTAATACAATTTTGGACCTCTCAAATTTCTTTTTCAAACACGCCATTCAACCTCAGATATTTAACCATATTGATTTGTAATTAATAGCATATAAGTTATTAGATGATAATATCTGTATACCAACAATGTGCATTATGAAAACTAATAAATAATAGTAGGTATAAATTATTATTACACCCATAAATCTATAATCTATAATTATAAAGAAGTACTTATACATGCATAAGCTATGATATTTATTTTAATACACAAGAAAAATATATTAATTCTGTCAAATATGTTTTATGCGCATGGTAACGTTGTTGATTATAATGTACATCATAATATAATAATATATTTTTACACACAATATAAACACAGCAAAACTTAAAACACTATGACCGAATCCAACACTGAAGAAAATGACAAAAACTATAGTAATAATGAAAAATCAAATAATCAAAAACAATCTATACTTAATACGTATCCGATATTTAATGAATACGTCAATGAACACATACTGTATCCAAATTCTGAATTGGACAAATGGAAGAGAAAGTTACAAATGATCAGAACGAGAATGATCAATAAATTTAAAAATGTTGATCCACCTTCACGACGACCAGTGAATAAACCTTTGCACGAAGTATTCCAAGATATAATGGATAAAAAGTCATCATTTTCCATTTTAAACAATGAAAATAATTTTGATAGACGTACGTACCTAATATAATTTAATAAAATATATTAATATCCCAAACTAGTTTAATATGTAATGTTTATGTTACAATATAAGTGGTATTGAATCATACAAGTTTAATAAGATAAGTATATAATTTAAATTCGTTAAATTGTTGCAAATGGACCATTTTTTCAAATAAACATTGAAAATAAATTTTAGATCAAATGTCTGCTAAACCAGAAGCTCCCGAAAGGAAATTATCAAAAAATAACTTATATGTGTGTAACGATACGGACACCTCTCACAAGTCCAGCAAACCGTTAAATGTCGAAAAAACAAATCGAATAATCTCTAGAGAAATTAACAATACAATGTGTTCAACCACAACGAAAAATGCAATATCAAAAATAAAAATTGCACCAACTAAAAGAACACGGTCGTTAAAGAAAAAAAATTAACTCAAACAATTTATACTGTACCCTCAATAAAAGAAGAACATATTATAGTATTTACGTACTTACCTATGATATATATTATTATTCCTGCAATAGTCAATAATTGATCTTTATTTATGCTATGTTCTTATTTGTTATTAATAGGCAATAGCATAAAGCATATACAGTTATAATGTATTATGTCAGATAATACATGTCATCCTGTATCCAGTTCTTAGGTTTATCTGACATTATTTTTTAGTGTTTATAGGCTATATTTATTATTTATTAAATAAATACCTACATTAAAATGAAGCAAATCGTGGCTCAGTAAGTATTTTTGATTTAGCCTAAATATTATAAATAATATCAACAATCCTATAAACTTTTTCGAATAGTTTGTTTATTATCATATAAATAAAGATAATTATCAATATGTATTGATACAATAAATAAATTGATTAATACTCCTTAATAATAATATAGTAATGCTCGATTATTTACGAAAAGTATGTTGCTCTGAATTTGGATTGGATATAATCAAAAGGTTATTCTGTGATAATATTCTTGAAAAACGAACATTGAAAGTTACAATTTGTAACATAAATTAATATTCATTATACTGAAATACTGTCTAAATAATGGTTCGAGAATTCTAGTAGTGGGGCTAAGTTAACGCTTTAAGTCATTATTTGTTACTTTTCGTGCATAAGTTGTCACTTTTCTATAATATTATGTTCGGGATTATTAGTTTCGTCATGTTCATCGTGAATCAAATACTTATCTACTGATAACGGTGACCCTATAATAATATAATACCAATCACTCAGCATCACTGCAGTTTGCGTCCATTTCGATCAGTTTAAACGAAAATGTATTAATAATCATAAAACATAAAGATGTGTAATTTATACATATTTGTGATTAGTGAGTGATTACATTTTGTATTATGACTTTAAAGTTACAATTAATAGTTTAATTTCTATATGAATTAAAATAAAACACGTTTACAATCTACAAAATTATCATAATTATTTAATTAATCTATATAATATTATAATTATAATACCTAATTAGTATCATTGTATCAATAAAATTTAAATATTCTGATGAGTATTATATATATATATACATAGATATAGATAAGATATACTAATTCAAACCCACTAAAGCCTAAAATTGTATACTTTTCATGACAATTATTATAAATACCACCTACATCAATGACTTATTCCAGGCATTAATTTTAATTAAACCAAAATAACTTATTAGAATATTATAATTCATATCACTCGACCAATAAATTCTAAAATATAATTCAAACTATTTAGGATTGCAAAAAAAACTGGTACATAATACATTAAACAATATGACCGCTAAGATTAGTTTCGTACAAGTGGTACTTCGGTATTAGTGAATTATATACTTTTAATTATACACATACACGTAAACCTAAGTGTTATATATTGAAATAAATAGTTTAATTTATATATTTTCTAATATAAATATAATAATAATTATATAGTTTTACTAAAATTTAAAATTTATAAAAATACTATTCGGCATAATATTTTTTATAACCTACCTAATTTCAAATTTTAAATAATATATTACCATAAATATAATTAGGTAAGTATAATATTATGAATGCATATAGGTACTGTACAGTGTACCTATTCATAATTATTTGATATATTGCTAAAAAGGTTAGGTTAGGACAGTTTAGTTCCATACGATTGCTATATGGAAAGGGGAACAACCTTCAGACACTTTCAAGGTATTTTAATTGTATCTTTTTCAAATAGACGATTATTTCAGCTAATAATTGTTCGCAAACCTAATATTCATAACGTTAAATGCCATTAATAACATTTAAACAAACATATTTTTTTAATAATAATCGTTCATGTTTCTTTATGCAGGTGACGTTGCGAGATTGTAATTTTAAATTTTATCTTATCTTTGACCCAATAAACAATATTTATATATTATATTGACTGTCTGTAAAAGGGGAAAACGTGATCTTTATAAGATCATAAGCCAACTATTTAGTTTATTACATCACGTGACACGTGTCTCATCTACGCTTGTACGGTTTATTGAACAATGAATAGATGTGAAAATCATTCATTGTTAGAGACTCAACCAATCCAAATGTCTGTTATTCCTCACGTGCCTATTTTCATTGACGACGGTGAGATCGAAAATGGATCTCGAATCATTTTAAAACAAATACGACCGAACTGGGATTTGGAAAATATTCGATATAAGGTAAAATTAAACAATAATCATATTTTTATTGTGTACTTTATAATTATTAACATAATAATAATAATAATAATAATAATAATACTCAATGATAATATTTATAATATTTATCATACCGTAAATAATAATATAGTACATTACGTCGTAATATTATTTATGATATAAAATATAGATTATAGGTAGAATAGTACCATTATCGTATTATTCATGTTTGATATATCTACTTCCTATTAATTTTTAAAATCAGTAATAAACTAATCATCGAAATTGTGCATAAAACATTAGTTGTTCACAGATGGAATAACCAACAAGTTAATCGGGTTGTTTAACGATTCTTGTCTAGAAGATGATGGCATACTGGTGCGTGTCTACGGTAAGAACACAGACCAGATCATTGATAGGAAAACCGAGTTCGAAAATTTCAAGGTACGTCTCTATTACAAATTTATTTTCAAGTATTTATAGATATATTTATTGAATAAACAGTATTAAAATAATAAAAATAATTGTATTGGCTATTGGATTTAGGCCTGAACGAATGACGTTATTAAAATGTACCTACTAAATAATCTTCATAATTTCACATAGCCTCCTTGTTTAAATTTTCTGGATCCTGTATAATCCTAATTTAACTAAAACTTTATAATTTATACACTATATTTT